>JANZLB010000020.1:8627241-8640667 GCA_026167865.1 Notarius quadriscutis
CCTTATTAAGATTTAATACACAGAACATACACTAGTTTATTTTGTGTTCATTGGAAGTTTGATTTACCTAAAAAAAATGTCCAATTGGTTAAAGCAGATATTTGTTCTCCTTACTTTTCCGGCACTTTAGTATGTGTGATGTTACTGACTGGAGATCAGTAAGCTTTTTTTTTTTTTTTTAAATCTGTATGTGTTATTTATAGACTGTCCTGTTAACTTCAGACAATGTTTAAGAAGTGCAGTCCAAGTGTTTCATATCATGTTTCATGAAACATGAAAAGTTAGACATGTTAAAGATGTAAAGCCACAGATTGGTTTGTTTTATTGTTGTAATCTGCCCTTTAAATAAATCTGATATTGTTTATTATGGAACAGATTGATTTATTGCTCGTGTTTGTTGAAAAAGACATGAGAAGAGGACCTTGAAAAAATAAATCACATTAAAATCGCAATATATAGGACAAAAATCACAATTAGATTATTTTCCAAAATCGTTCAGCCCTATTATAATTTCATCCAGTCTTTAAAAAAAAAAAAAAACATTACTTTTTAAATGAACCATGTACTGAACTACCACAACAAAAGTACATATAGCTTGGTACTTATCACTCCTGAAAACTGAACCTCAAAATGGAGCATAAATTCATTTGGAAACCATGAAGAAAGTCTTCTGATTAAGAAACTACATCAGACGCACTAAACTAACCAACGAGGTTACTAAGTAATCTTATCTCTCACCTCTGCCAAGCAAGAAGAAGCCCACGAGAACCATAAACCACGAGAGAGCCATCGTTACTGGACAAAACGTTGAAAAGAATGACACTGCAATGAGCCGAACGTGTCTAAGACGCAACATGAGGGATCATAGGAAAGCACAGATTAGAAGGTTGGAGTTGAGGGGAGGGACTGCCAACTGGCCCAAACAGATGGACTCAAAAGAATTGAGTTCAAAAGGAACTCAGCCACACCCTTGGTCTTATCTCCCCTCTGGCCAACACAGAAAACAGGAAGTCTTTATAACTCTTTTTATTGGAAACAGTTTCACAACAGATAATGTTAATGTTACAGAGAGTACTTGCAATCTTCCATCTTTTTATCCCTCCCACAATCCCATCCCATCACTAGAATACACAAACACACACAAGAAACCAAAAAAAAAAAAAAAAAAAAAAAGGGCGGGCGGGCGGCCTCAGTCACCATCCTAACACAGAGAAGTCAAAGATTCAACATGACTCAAGAGAGGTCTCCAAGTCTTCTCAAATGAGTCTAAGGACCCACTGAGGGAGAATCTAAGCTTTTCAAGATTAATGAACAATAATACTTCTTCAACCCACCTACCATGAGATGGAGGTTGAGCGTGTTTCCATTTAAATAGTATGAGGCGCCTAGCCAGCAGGGTGGAAAAAGCAACGACAGTTTGTAAAACTCCAGAAGTAAGAGGCTGCAGAGGGGCCCCAAACAAAGCCAAGAGAGGTTCAGGAGATATGGGAGTGTTATATGCTGTGCTGAGAGTTCTAAAGATTTCAGACCAGAATGCAGTAAGCCTAGGACAGGACCAAAACATATGTGAATGGTCAGCTGGGGACTGATTGCATCTGTTACAGGAGTCAGTTACATTGGGATAGATCCGAGATAGCCTTAAATTAGTGTAGTGAACTTTGTGCACTACTTTACATTGCAGAAGGCCGTGCCTTGCACAGATTGAAGAGGAATGAACCAACCGTAAAACTTGTTGCCAATAATCATCCGGTAGTACAATTCCAAGCTCTTGCTCCCAAGAGTTCTTGGGGCCTGATGCTGGGCTATCAAGGGAAGAATTAATAAGGCTATAAATGCTTGAAATTAGCCGTTTTTCTTCTGGATCGAGAGCTAGTAGAGAGTCAATCAGTGTTTCTGGGGGACGACTAGGGAACTTGGGGTTTTGGTTCTGAACAAAATGCCTAGTCTGAAAAAAACGAAATAAATGGGATTTGGGCAGGCCAAATTTTTGTGAAAGTTCTGAAAAGGACATGAAAGTTCCTTGGTTATAGAGGTCCTTAAATCTTGTTATCCCTTTGTTGAACCACGTCTGAAAGGTCGAATCAGTGCAGGAGGGCAAAAATAGGTGGTTGTTTACAATAGGGGAAAGGTCCGAGCCTCTATGAAGGCCCAGATTCTTCCTAATTTGAATCCAGATTCTAACAGAGTTAGTTACCACTGGATTTGAGGTAAAGTTGGGGGCAGTTAAAGGAAGCTGGGAGCAAATCAGGGAATGAAGAGAAAACTTAGAGGATGCAAGTTCCATATCTACCCACACAGGACGCTGGTCGTCTGCTGTGCTATTAATCCAGTATAGAAGTTTATGAATATTACAGGACCAGTAATAGTGAAGGAAATTGGGCATAGCCAAGCCACCGAGAGCCTTCGGGAGCTGTAGCACCGATCTTCTGATGCGTGGATTTTTCTTGCCCCAAAGAAAGGAACTTATCAATTGATCGAGTGACCTAAAGAAAGACTTTTTAATAAAGACAGGGATATGTGAAAAAAGATATAGAAACCTGGGTAAAACAACCATTTTAACCAAATTAACTCGGCCCACAAGAGACAATGGAAGACCAGACCATCTGTCGAAATCTAGTTTACATTTTTCAACAAGTGGAGAGAAGTTTTTAGAGAAAAGCTGACAAATTGAATTAGTAACATGCACCCCCAAATATTTAAATCCATCTGCAGAATATTTGAAAGGGAATAAAGATGGAGGTATATTTCTGGCCGCAGAATTTATAGGAAAAAGTTCACTCTTGTGGAGGTTAAGTTTATAACCTGAATATGACCCAAATTTGTCAAGGATATCTAGAACCACAGGGAGAGAAACAGCTGGATTAGACATATATAAAAGGAGGTCATCAGCATACAGCGACAATTTGTGAACCCTCCCAGCTCTGATGATGCCCTCGAATCCACCCTCCTGGCGCAGCCAAATGGCCAAAGGTTCAATAGCTATGGCAAATAGGAGGGGGGAGAGAGGGCAGCCCTGTCTGGTTCCTCGATAAAGAGGGAATGGAGCAGACTGCAGTCCGTTTGTGAGAACCGAGGCAACCGGGTTGGCGTAAAGCAATTTAATCCAAGATATAAATTCCAGACTGAAACCAAATTTCTGCAAAACAAAAAAGAGGAACCTCCACTCCACCCTATCGAAGGCCTTCTCTGCGTCCAGCGAGATAATCACCTCAGGAACTTCTGAACCAGGAGAGCCAATGATATTTAAGAGCCTCCTTGTGTTATGAAACGAGTGCCTACCAAGCATGAAACCTGTTTGATCGGTTGATATTATAGTTGATAGGACCCGATGTAGGCGTTGGGCTAAGATCTTTGATAGGATCTTTAAGTCAACATTCAAGAGGGAAATGGGCCTGTAGCTACCACACAAAAGAGGGTCTTTATCACTCTTAAGCAAAAGAGAAATGGTGGCATCCGACAGGGTGGGAGGCAGCCGGCCCTCAGCAAAGGATTCATTATACATTCTCTGAAGCGCTGGTGCAATAGTGGGAGAGAATAACTTAAAAAACTCAACAGTGAACCCATCAGGGCCTGGAGTTTTACCATTCTGAAGTGACATGATTGCCTCCTGTACTTCTCTAGTTGAGACCGGCCCCCCAAGCTCCCCAGCCAAATCCTCATCTATTTTAGGGAAAACAATCTTATCTAATGGGTTAACTCCATCCCACACAGCCGGAGGACACTGGGAGGAGTAGAGGTTGGAGTAAAAAGAACAAAATATGTTATTAATTTCTGTGGGGTCTGAAGTAACTTCACCTGACGCTGATTTAACCTGGGGGATCAGCCTGGATAAGGTGGCTGCGCGGGCCTGATGTGCTAGTAATCTTCCCGCTTTATCCCCAGTCTCAAAAAAACGCTGTTTAGCAAGGAATAACTGTTTCTGAGTTTTACTGGTGGAAATTAAGTCAAATCTCGACTGAAGCTGAAGGCGTTCCTTATAAAGAGCAGGGGTAGGAGCCGAAGCATATAAATTATCAATTCTAAATATCTCCTTGGTGATTGTCTCCAACTCTGCCCTCTCAGTTTTTTTTTTAGGGTTGAAACAAATGAAATAATCTGCCCACGCATAAACGCCTTAAAGGTCTCCCATAGTGTACGTCTAGAGATCTCTGGAGAATCATTAGTCTCAAAGAACAAGGAGATCTGCGTTCCAAGGAATTCCTTAAACGAAGCATGGGCTAGCAGGGAAGAGTTAAGCCTCCAGTGTCTGGAGGGAGGGACACGACCAGGAAAACCAACATCAACAGATACAGGAGCATGGTCTGAGATGACAATACTATGGTACTCACATGAGTGGATCTCTGATAAAAAATTATTATCCAAAAGAAAAAAATCTATCCGAGAATACGAATGATGAACATGTGAAAAAAAGGAAAATGCTTTATCTGAATGTGAATAAGATCTCCATGGGTCAAATAAACCTAAACTAATTTTAAATGTGTCAAGGACTTTAGCTGATTTGGACAACGCCTGCGGCTTAGAGGAAGACCTGTCTAGGGAGGGGTCTTGAATTAAATTGAAATCACCACCAATGATCAAGTAGTGGTCATCAACTTTAGGGAGGGAAGAGAAAAAACCAGTAATAAATGTATCGTCGTCCCATGTAGGTGCATAAACACAGGCCATAACCACAGGTGTGCCACACAGTCTACCAGAAATAATTACAAATCGACCGTTAGAATCTTCAATGGAGTTTGATAGCTCAAATGGAACATTCTTGTGTATAAGAATAGCTGCACCTCTTGCCCTTTCTGGGAATTTAGAGTGAAATACATCCCTTATCCACGGCCGCTTGATACTCTTAACATCTGAAGTGCGAAGATGGGTTTCTTGTAAAAAGAAAATATCACCCCTAAGTTGCTTTAAATGAGTCATAACCTTATTACGTTTAACAGGTTGATTAGCCCCCTTCAGATTCCAGGAGATAAAGCGAAGATTCTTACCCTGAGCCATCATGACATAAAAAAAAACAAGGAGCATGACTCCTGAGCCAGGGGGAAAAGGGAAAAACAAAACAAAAACGTACACCCAGAACACCCAAAAACACAAACAAAATACCTCAAAAAACCCTTCCACATCCCTCCCACCCAACAATCCCACATATAAACCACACATATCCACCACTTCAATCCCAACAGGGTAACACTTTTAACTTCCATAACCCTCTTTCGTCCAAGAGGTCATCCCGTTGAATATATAAAAGATATACCACGATTAAAAGAACATGATTACAGAAGAGCAACATTAGACGTCACCTCACATTCAACAAAAGTAAACAGGCCGTCAGATGAAAATAATAATAATGTAAATGGAAGAAATTAGAAACAATGATAACATAAAACCGTAATAAAATAAAGTGCCTAATAAACAACGCCTGTTATGAGATAAGCAGCAGAGGCACATGGGCCAGAATGAGGTGTCATTAAAACCATAAACAGAACAAAAACAATGGTAGTAACATCCCATCTAGCATCCACACTGTACCCGTGGAAGTAAACAGATTCCCAACATAAAGAAAAGTACAAAAAGTCCAGAACGCTCCATCAGAGTAATAAGGATAAACAAAAAAAAACTGTAAACACACCTTACGCGTCCACCCGTTTCCATGGCTACCGTTTCGCTAGTTGAAGAAAACGAAGTCGAAGTGGGCAGCAGCCCGAAACATCACGATGTGCACTACTCTCTGGTCACCACCCGTTCGTTGTAAAAAGCGTGCGCTTCTTCAGGAGTGTCGAAATTGAACACTTCATCCTCATATGATACTTGCAGCCGAGCAGGAAAGAGAAGTCTGAACTTAACGCCTCTCTCGTAGAGGGCTTGCTTGATTTTGTTGAAAGCAGCTCGTTTCTTCGCAGTTATGGCGCTGAAGTCCGGATACACTCGCAGCGATACCTCGCGGTACTTAAGCTCATGTTGTCTGGCCCAACGAAGCACTTTCTCCCTCTCCTGAAAACGATGAAAGCATATCACAAAGGGCCTGGGTCTCCCTCCTGGTCCGGGTTTAGGGGCGAGGGAGCGGTGTGCTCTCTCGAGCTCCGGGGGTTTGGAAAGGACGCTGGGGCCGAGGTTCTCCATCAGTAAGGTCGATATGAACTCTATCGCGTCCCGGCCCTTTTCACTGCCCTCTGGAATATTTATTATCCTGAGGTTAACTCTCCGGGACCTGTTTTCAAGATCGTCGAGGCGGTCCTGAAGAAACTTGTTCTGAGCCCGCAGTATCTCCACCGTTTTTTCCATGCTTGTAATCCGTTCAAAGTTGTCCCCAGCCAGGGACTCAGCAGCAGTGAGGCGGCCATTAAACTGATTCACCGTCTCGCGGAGGGCGTCCACTGAAGTCTGCAAAGGCTTAACGGACTCCCGAATTAGCACGGACATGTCTTCCCGAAGCGAAGCTCGTTGCTTCTCCAGTTCGGAAACCAGCTGGCTCATTGAGAAAGTGTCCGGTGCGCCTTTGACGGGAACAGGAGCGTTGCCAGCATCCGAGCTCGTGGTCGCCATTTTAGCAAGTTTGCCAGCTACAGTAGCCGCAACGCCCCGAGTAACTGGACAGCTCGGCGTACTGCTCGATTTAGTTTTAGAACCACTCATTTCGCGGCTACAATAAAGTTATAACTGCAATCAGTCACTTTCCCGACGCAGTTGTGGTAATTACCAGTAAATATTAACAGTTCAACCGGGAGACCTCTGTCGAGCGGTTTCCTCCTACATCGTCACCACCGGAAGTCCGGGATGGATTTTTTTTAACAACAGTATCATATAAATAAATTCAGATTCACTTTACATGTAGAACCTTTGATTTCCATAAGAGGTGTAACACAATCTAAAAAAACATGATCCAAAAAATTCAAAATGGTAAAGCTGACAGCGGTCAAAACATCAGGTATTCAAAGCCAGAACCAGTAGTCAAATCAATCGGCATAGTATATAAACAAACTATAGGAATATGATGGAAAATGATATTGATCAGCAAGTGCACAGATTATGTGAATTCCTTCAAGACCATCACCACATGGACAAACCAGAAACTGAATAACTGCAAAGGTGCATATGCTACTGAAAACCCAAGACACTGCCTTCAGATTTAATGAGCTGGTAACTCTCTTGTCAACAGCAAGGGCTAATATGTCACAGGCTATAAGAGAGGCAAAGCACAACTCTGCACAAAGAAATCAATGGCCACTTCCTAGACACCAAGGAAACAGAACATACGTGGGAAGATATTCAGACCATCACAAATTACCCAGATAGCAAAACTACTCTGGCCCTGATCTGGCCAAAACCTTTCCCAAGATGTCTGACAAATCTGTCAAACAGATTTGGCCCAGCTTATTTTTATAGACTAGTAATATGAATTTAGGCCATAGCTAGTTGAGCGCAACCTTTAATTTTATTACATTTAACCCACATCAGGCACAAACGCATGACTCCTTTTCATGTCTCATTCAAATGTGGCACAAAATCAGTTATAGTGAGATCAACACTGACCCAGCTCAGGACATTAAACCCCTGCTTATCCAAGGCAGATGTGGCCCAGATCCTGTAGGTTTACTTGCATATGAGTACTAATAAATGCTATATTTTTTGCATTTTTCCACATTATTTCTTGCAAATACTTATGTATTTTTCTTCCAAATACTTAAAATGCCAGTTTACTCAAAACAGACATTATCTTGCCTTTACAAAATACTTAGAACATACATTATCTTGCCTAAACCATGTGTATAAACCAGCGAACGATTTTAGTGCCAGACACTCGGTCCACAACCGAATAAAACAAGCATGGACTGGGAAACAATCTGAGCGATCGGTTTGTGTGTCCGACTGTTTCAAATAATGAATAAATTGAACAGAAGTAGACCAAAAGTTATCTTCTTACCCAACACATTCACATTCATACACATGTGTACATAAAATATCCATAGCGCTATCATGCACTCACCTACAACAGAGGAAAAATAAAACAATTATGAACAAAATAAATAACATAAAATAAGATACATCATACATGGATAATTATATTAACATTTGAAATTTCATGGTTTCACATTAAAAAAATAAAATAAACTCCGAAAAGGACCATTCAGCTGTCGGGAGAGGGACCATCTAGTAACTGTCAGGACCAGTTACTTTTCAAAGTAACAAGTATAAACATATACATTTTGCACTAGGATAAGCATAAAAATACAAAAAATCCTAACAGCATAAACATTATGAAAGATTTATTTTCTCGCCATTATTGCCAAATTAAAAAAAAAAAAAAAAAGACAGCAATCTTAAACATACTTATGCCTATTGGTAATATTTAATTTTTTGCACAGTTATTTGTCACAGGGTGGTGGTGTAGTGGTTAGCACCGTCACAGCAAGAAGGTCCTGGGTTCGAGCCCAGTGGCCAACAAGGGCCTTTCTGTGTAGAGTTTGCATGTTCTCCCTGTGTCTCCGTGGATTTCCTCTGGGTGCTCCAGTTTCCCCCACAGTCCAAAGACATGCAGGTTAGTCTAATTGGTGGCTCTAAATTGACCATAGGTGTGAGTGTGTGTGTGTGTGAATGGTTGTTTGTCTCTGTGTGTCAGCCCTGCAGTGACCTGGCGACTTATCCAGGGTGTACCTCGCCTCTCACCCAGAGTCAGCTGGGATAGGCTCCAGCTTGCCTGTGACCCTACACAGAATAAGCAGTTACAGATAATGGATGGATGGATATTTGTCGCAGATCGATAGCAAGATAGCAAGTGCAGATTGGTGTCTATTAGAGTGAAACACATGAAAACAAAGACCATGTACATAAAACAAACAAGAACTAGATATGCATGGCAAGAACATGAAAAAAAAAAAAGTTGGCTAATGGACATGCAGCATGACTACAAAAGCTATAGACAATGAGAGACACAGAATCCAGAATGTAAATACTGACACTAATTAGATGAAACCACTGAACTCTACGTAAAAACTCTGTGTAGCTCATTGGCCAGTCAAGGTGAAGCGATCTAGCCGCCATATTACCATGCACATCGTATCAGTACAATTGTATCTCTGCCTAGGAAACTATAAAAAACTGGAAATATCACCTAATTGTTGAGAAAATTGCAAGAAAAATGTATGTACAGCAGGGAACTGTACCCATCGTTATGTCAAAGCTTGTGGATGGACGGTTCACCTATGCGTATTGATGGTGTGTGATCATTTTCACAGCTTTTACACATCTGTGCGCAGGGCCATTTGCATGTGTGTTTGTGTCAATGTGTGAATGGTTGATTTTTGTGGAGGTGTTTGTGTTTTAATCATAATGTACAGTATTTAAAACATTTTCAGGAAGATGACTGCATATATTATTATTATTTATAATAATAATAATAATAATAATAATAGGGCGGCACAGTGGTGTAGTGGTTAGCACTGTTGCCTCACAGCAAGAAGGTCCTGGGTTGGAGCCCAGCAGCCGGCGAGGGCCTTTCTGTGTGGAGTTTGCATGTTCACCCAGTGTCTGCGTGGGTTTGCTCCGGGTGCTCCAGTTTCCCCTACAGTCCAAAGACATTTGGTTAATTTGGGGGCTCTAAATTGATTGTAGGTGTGAATGGTTGTTTGTCTATGTGTCAGCCCTGCGATAACCTGGCGACTTATCCGGGGTGTACCCCGCCATTCGCCCATAGTCAGCTGGGATAGGCTCCAGCTTGCCTGCGACCCTGTAGAACAGGATAAGTGGCTCCAGATAATGGATGGATGGATAATAATAATAATAATAATAATAATAATAATAATAATAATAATTAACTAAATAGAAAATACATAAATACATGCATAACAGAAGAAAAAGTGGACATTACACCATGAAAGAAAAATTAGATGATGAAAAAGACAGAGATGGAGACAGCATGTGGGTGAGGGTCCACAAAATTAAAGTCATTTACTGTTGCCTGGAGGCATGTGAACCCTCATATGCTGTTCCAGAACAGCAATAAAAATAAATAAATACATTCTCTTGCACATCATGAAAAATGAAATGAAACTAATTAAATAATGGATGGAACAGAAAGTTCCATGTAGATATTACAAATCACCTATTTAGAAACAGACTGACACCGATCCATAGCTATAGTTACAAATTATGTATAATCAATGTCATCTAATAATAATAAAATTAAACTTATCCTAAATTCATTACAATTTAATGCATAATTATAACAAGTAAATTATTCTAATACTCCATTTATTAGAAAATATTTACATAGAAATTAATATTTCCAAAACATAAAAAAAATTGACAAATTTCAAGCAAACCTAAATAACGTCAGGCAATATCTATTTATAACTATCTCATCTCATTATCTCTAGCCACTTTATCCTGTTCTATATAGTTATATTAAACAAAAATACGATTATGGCAGCTGGGGCGTGGTCAAGGGCTGGTTCGTGAATGGAAAGCGAAGCTGGGGAAGGTGAGTAGCAAAGTGGAAGCACCTGTTGTGAATTAATGTGCTGTCTGTGTGCTTGTGTGCAGTAAGAGGGAGCAGATAAAAGGGGGAGGGGCCCCTGCCTGAGAAAGTCTTCATCTTTCCTGGGCTGAAGTCATGCATTGCTCCACAATCATTTGAGTCAACTGAAAACCGTGTTTTGTTTTGAGTTGTGGTTTTAAATAAAATCCAAAAAGTGCACCTGATCCTGCCTGCCTGTTATTCAGCATCCACTGCAATCAGAGAAGTATTACAAAGATCAATATAACAATTCAATAGTATAAAAAAGCCAATATGCATTAAAGAAAATTAGATAGGAGATAGTGTGACCACTGAGCAATAATCTGTTATTTAACTATATTAGGATCGATTCATGTGAATTATGTGAATTATGTGACCAATAAATACTGTCACATAATTCACGTTACATGACTGAGAATGAAATGAAAATGGCAAATAACATGAAAAAAAAATCCTGTTTCAACAGAGTGCAGGCACTTATGGATGCAATTGCAGGGGAGAGCGGGTGTGTCACAAACTGTAGACAGAGCCGAAATGAGAAACCAGGAACAGGAATCAGGAAACCAGGAGATCAGTATGGGAAACATAGCTCGGTAAAGTGTCTCTAACAACTCAATACTTTGCCCTGAGCATGTGTTAACACCGTCTTTATATAGGCACACCCATTTTAATTTTGTGCAGGTGTGAGAGAGTCCGCTCGACGTGCGCACAGTCCAGAGTGTGCCTGAGAGTTTGACTGATGCATGCACCACAGTGCGCAAGTGTGACAGAACCACCCCCAAAGAGCTCCCTCTGGGAGCGTAAATCCATCTTTCCTGGCCCCGGGGATGAGGGCCGGATGCTGGATGCCATGTTGTCAGCGTGTAGCCAATGTGGCACCAGATTCTTGGGCTCAGGCTCAGGATAAGACTTGGATTCTGGACTGGAAGTAGGTTCAGGCTCAGGACAGGACTTGTACAATATACTGGATACAGGATTGAGCTCTGGACAGGACTTGGCCTTTGGACTGGACATAGGCTCATGTCGTGGACTGGTCATGGGCTCCAGGCTTGGGCACAGGCATGGGCTTGAGTTCTGGACAGGACTTGGGCTTCGGACTGGACATAGGCTCATGCCTTGGACTGATCGTGGACTCCTGACTAGACACAGGCTCAAATTCTGGACTGGACTCAAGCTCTGGAGTGGACCTGGACTAGATGCAGGCTCAAGCCCTGTCTGCACATCATTCCTGTCCCAGTTAGGACCCAGCAATGAGAGGACGTCTTCATGGTCAGGCAGTAGTGGGACAACAACATCTTCATGGTCAGGCAGTGGTGGGCAACAATGTCTTCATGGCCAGGCAGTGATGGGACAATGACTTCATAACCATCTGGGGTGGAGTCTACCCCGTCGTCTTCTTCCACTGGTTCTGGAACTGGTGTTGGTTCGGGCACTTATTCTGGCACTGGCAGTGGTGCTGGCTCCATTGGCTCAGAGTCTTGTTCTGGCATTGGCTCTTGCATTGGAGCTGGCATGGGCTATGACTCTGACACTGGCTCTGGCAATGACTCAGATTCTTGCGCTGGTGCTGGCACTGGTTCTGACTCTGGCATTGGCTCTAGCACTGGTTTGGGGACTGGTTCTTGCACTGGCACTGACTTTGGTTCAGTCACTGGCTCTGGCTCAGGTACTGACCCTGGCTCTGATGTAGGCTCTGGCTCTTGCACTGGCTCTGGTTCAGGTGCTGGCTCTGGCTCAGATGCAGGCTCCAGCTCTGGGATTGACTGTGGAATGGGCTGTGGGACTGGCTCTGGAGTGACAGCCTCTAGGAGGAGCTCTGGAGCAATGGCCTCCTCTGCTGCTGTTGTGTCAACCTCAGACGTGATAGCCCCCCCCTTAAAAAAAAATTGGGGTCCTCTTTCTCTAATGCTTCACAGATATAACAGAACATGACCTGAAAAAGCCTGCAAGCTCTGAAGGCACGGGTGCACTACTCTCCTGAGGTACTCGGCCCATCGGTGTGCCCATCCCATAAGCCAGGAGATCATGCAGCTTACCCAAAAAGGTTCTGGAGGCTTAGACTCTTCTAGATTCGCAGAAAAGGTGGCACATTTGCAGGCTGAATCTACTAGGGTGATACGCTCCTTCATAGAGTGCTGGGGTGGCTATTCCAATACACTGCTGGAGAAACAAGGCTAGGGGCTGAGGTATGAAAATCCAGAAGTGGCGTGGAATGGCATGCTGGAACACTTCTGCTACATCCATAGTTTGGCAAAGTATCCTGTCAGAGTGCAGGCACTTATGGATGCAATGGCAGGGGAGAGTGGGTGCATTGCAAACTGCAGACAGAGCCAAATAGAGAAAACAGGAAGAGGAATCAGGAAACCAAGAGATCAGTATGGGAAACATGGCTTGTTAAAGTGTCACTGTGGCAGCGGGGGCATGGCCAAGCATTGGTCTGTGACCGGAGGGCAGAGTCAGGGAAGGTAAGTGGCAGAATCACTACACCTGAGGTTGATTAATGTGTGTCTTCCCCAGTAACCACGCCCATGAGATATAAGGAGGGAGAGAGCAGAGGGACGAGAGCTCTCCCCAAGGAAACAACATGTGTGTGTGTGTACTCAAAGAGTAAAGTCACTAAAAATTGGAGAAAAAAAAAAAGTTTACTCAACAATTTTGGCCTGCCGTCTCTCTGGGCTCTGCCCAGTCGTTGAACTTTTTACAGTGGTGCCGAAACCCGAGACCTGGAGCACAGAGAACAGCCTCATGGAGTCCTCCCCCTTCGCCGACCTGGTCCACGCCCTCGCCATGGCCCAGCAGAGCCAGCACCAGGCGTTAGTCACCCTCCGGAAGGAGCAAGAGAAAAGGTTCGAGGCCCTGGTGCTGGCGCAGCAGGAAGACCGCCAGGCGTTCCGGCACCTCCTCGCGTCGGCGGGGTCC
>JANZLB010000020.1:8901084-8912746 GCA_026167865.1 Notarius quadriscutis
CATGCTATTTTTCAGTGTTTTAGGTAGTTTTTATTAATCCTTACAATTATATATCTTAAATTTGAAATCAGATCAATATGCAGGACATTCTGCATAATAAGGAAATGTATTTTAAAGTACATTTTTATGTGTATTTATACATATAATTTTCTAGGGACAGAAATGGCACTGATTCAGTGGAATGGCTCATATATATTTACCAAAAAAAACCCAAGTTTATCAGTTTCAACATTGTCTTTGTATTGTATTCAATTGAATATACGTAGGTTGAAAAGAATTTGCAAATCATTACATGCTGTTTTTATTTACATATTACACAAAACTTTTTTTGAATCAGGGCTGAATATCACATATGAGACATTTTCCATAAGAAATAATCATATAACATTTTATTCCTTTGTTCCAGAAATGAAGTCAAAGAAGACTAGACAAAGTCTGAGACAACAGAATCGTCGGGCCCGTTCGCTCCCACCTCCCTTGGACAGTACTATGTACACTCTGGATCTGGAAAAGGGTTACCAACCCATTGTAACAAATACCATCATCCCCAGACTGGGCAGGAAAAAGACAGTTTATGGAGGTTATGAAGAATTTAGTGGAATGGAACCTATAACCAATAACCTCAAACCACACACAGCCCTAAAAGTCACCTACAGGTTAGACTCAGACAGGGTTTTGAATAGGATATGTGAATAAATATACTCCTTGTTCATATGTAAAGGTTTATATAGCTTAGCCTTGTAGTTTTTGAGTATGCTCAAAATTTCAGTATAGTGCTTGTTTTAGGTGTTCAATATTGATAAATGACACAGTGTTATGTGATGGTGGAATGTACAAATCACTCCAGGCATGGAAAGACCATAAACTACACATTGAACATGAGGTTGGATTGTACATCATTACTGAAGTAATTTTTTTAATACTTTCACAAAGAGAATATGTGCACATTCCATCTTTCTTTCTTTATCAACAGATTGAGACACTACACTCCAAAATAAAGAACCTTAGAGAGGTCAAAAGCCATCTGAAAAAAGTTCGACCAAAGGAGTGTGAATGCCACCACAACACGTGAGTATAAAGTTCCATTTTATGGTGAAAGGCAAGCAACGGCGATGGAAATTTAGTCGACAATCTGGGTAACTAAAAAACTATATGCAATCACTCCATCCCAGATACAATGTCTTGCCTTGATGTTTGTCCTGTTTTGTCGCATTACAAACTGGAATTAAAATGGATTTTTTTTGGGGGGGGGTAGCACCATTTGATTTACATAACATGCCTACCACTTTAAAGGTGTGAATTGTTTTTTTTTTTTTATTGTGACCCAAACAGTAATTAAGGTGAAAAACAGAAATCTGGAGTCTGCATAGGTATTCACCCACTTTTGTACGAAACCCCTAAATAAGACCTGGTCCAACCAATTCACTTCATAAGTCACATAATTAGCTGATTGTGATCCACCTGTGTGCAATCAAAGTGTCACATCATTTGTCACATGATGTCTGTGTAAATCAACCTGTTCTGGAAGGATCTTGACTCTGCAACACTTCTAAGTGTCAGGATGCAGGCACTTACGGATGTATGTGCAAGGGAGAGTGGGGAACGCAGACTGGCAAACAAATCCAAAATGCTAGACGAAATTGAAGTCAAGGGACAGGCAGGGGTTGATCAGTTGGCAGACAGAGTAATAAGGGCTAGACTAAAGAGTAATGAGAATGAGACAATAACAAGGGTTGATAACACGATAAGGCAGGTAGAATAACAAGGCTTGATATGACAGGTAAGACACTGAATGATACTTTGCATTGAGTGAGTGTGGGAGAGGTGTTTATATAGCGTGGGCTGATTAACCAGGAAATGAGTGACCGGTGTAATTAATAGACAGGCAATAGAGGGTGCTGCTGTTCTTGGGTGTTGTAGTTCAGATCAGCCATGTTTGTAGTCTGACTGGAAGTGGCGCACTCTATCATGTTACTGACAGAACCCCCACCTCCACCCCCCGAGGAGCTCCCTCCAGGAGCTACCTTCTTCCTAGGACGCCCCCTCCTTCTGGGTGCGAGCTTGCTGGGGGGTTGGTTGTGAAATTCTTGAATAAGGAGAGGGTCTAGGATGTCCTTAGCGCCCACCCAGCTTCGTTCCTCTGGTCCATAGCCCTCCCAGTCTACCAGGTACTCTAGCTGACCACTTCTACATCTAGAGTCTAGGATCCATTTTACCTGGTAGATGGGTTCTCCTTCTGGGCCAGGAGACAGGTGGTCAGGGGTGGGCCTGTTCTCAGACAGGGGACCTTGGATGGAGAGTTTGAGGCAGGAGACATGGAAGGTGGGTGACAGATGACTGTGAGGTGGGAGCTCAAGTCTATCGGAAGCTTTGTTGATGCGCCGGAGCACCTTGTACGGTCTGATGTAGCATGCCTGTAATTTTCGGCATGTGTTGGGTTGGGTTCTGTAAGGTCCCTGGTGGACACCCATACCCGATTGCCAGGAGAGCACTTGGGGTTGTTGCTCCGGTGCTTATCGGTGTATTCTTTGTACTTGGCATTAACCAACGTGATGCATTGGTGAGCTTCCTCCCAAAATTGACTGGCTATGGGTGAACCACTCTTCCATGGCCTGTACCCATGCTGGAGAGTCATCCCAAGGAAACAGGGGAGGTTAGTAGCCAAGCATACATCGGGTGTAAGTTGTGTGGCTGAGTGCTTGAGAGAGTTTTGTGCGTATTTGGCCCATGGGATGAATCGGGCAGAAGATTCTGAGGAAACATCCTATTTCTTGGTTTGCTCTCTTTACCTGGCCATTTGACTGGGGATGCTATCCCAAAGTGAGGCTCACCAAGACCCCTTGCCGCTCCATGAAGCTGGTCCACAGATGAGAGATGAACTGAGGGCCATGGTCACTGACTGTCTTCTGGGATGCCGAAGTATCAGAACACATGCTGGAACAATAATTCAGCGGTCTGAAATGCTGTGGGTAGGCTGGATAACAGGATGAGTCTCAGCACCTTGGAGAAGTGGTCAATGATGACCAGGTCAGTGATGAAGTCAATTGCCAGGTGGGACCATGGTCCCTGAGGCACAGGAAGAGGGCATAGTTTGCCAGCTGGAGGAGTTCGAGGGACCTTGGCTTGAGCACACTCAGTGCATGAAGAGATGAAACGAATGATCTCAGTCAGCATGTTCTCCCACCAGTACTTGTTTCGCAGCAGTTGGTGGGTGTGATGGCTGCTGGGATGACCAGTGGCAGGAGAAGTATGTGTCCATGTGATGAGTCTGCTCCTGAGATGATTAGGGACATACATGCGGCCCAGTGGGCAGTTGACTGGAGGATTCTGTGGTTGTGAGTCCCTTATCTCCTTGTTGAAGTCCCAAGTGATTGCCTAGATGAAGCATTCAGGTGTCAGGATGGGATGAGGTTCCTGGTCATGAAGAGACAGGCAGAAGATGCATGATAGGGGATCAGCTTTGGTGTTCTTGGTGCCAGGACGATAGGATATCATGAAGTTGAAACAGGTGAAGACCAGTACCCATTGGGCTTGGCGTGGGTTCAGTCTCTTTGCCTTCTTGAGATACTTGATGTTTTTATTATCAGTGAAAATGACAAAGGGGTGTATGGCCCCCTCCAACCAGTGCCTTCATTCCTCTAAGGCAAGCTTGATGGCCAATAGCTCTTGGTTCCCGGCATCATAGTTTCTCTCTGCTGGAGTGAGCTTTTGGAGAAGAATGCTACTGGATGGAGCTTGGGCCTTTTGCCAAAGTGCTGGGAGAGAACCCCTCCTACACCAATCTTGGAGGTGACAACTTTGACTGTGAAGGGTCGGGTCTGGATGCTGAAGGATATGGGCTGTGGTGAAAGCCGTTTGGAGCCTGTCAAAGGCCTCTTCGGCTGTGGGGGTCCAGTGGAGGCATTTGGGTTGCTTCTTCAGGATGGAGGTCGGGGTGCTGCGAGGGTGCTGAACCCTTTAATGAAACAACAATAAAAGTTTGCAAAGCCTAGGAAATGTTGGAGCTCCTTCACTGAGGTGGGTACGGGCCAGGACGTGACTGCTTTTACCTTGGAGGGGTCCATGCTGATCCCCTCAGCACTGATGATGTACCCCAGGAAGGAGATCTTGCGCATGTGAAATTCACACTTCTCAGCCTTGACATAGACAGGCGCTTGAGTACTGATCGAACACGATTACAATGACTATCGTTGTCAGGGGAGTAGCTCAGGATGTCATCAGTGTAAGCTATGACATACCTCCCCAACATGTCTCGCAGCACATCATTAATGAGGCACTGGAACATGCTTTGCACTGAAGAGAGGCCATAAGGCATGACCTGGTACTCAAAATGGCTGGCGCTGGTACTGAAGGCAGTCTTCCACTCATCTCCATGAAAAAGAATCCCGCTGATGAAGTGGACAGGCAGCCACATTTGCCCTCTGTCCCAGAATGAACAAGCTGCTATGGAAGAATACATATAGGAGGCCCGGCCTCCTGTATGTACTCTTCCATAGCAGCTTGTTCATTCTGGGACAGAGGGCAAATGTGGCTGCGTGGGGGAGAAGTACCAGGCAGGAGATCAATGGCACAATTGTATGGACGATGTGGGGGTAGGCCGCATGCTTTGCCTTTGCTGAAGACCTCCCCTAAGTCCAGGTAGCATGTGGGGATCCCTTCCAGGGAGTCAAGGTGAGGACTCTCTACAGAGGTGGAGGAAAGATTCAATTGAGGATGTCTGAGGCAGTTCTGGAAACATGTCAGGGACCACTGGAGAATCTCCTTGTTCTGCCAGGAGATGAGTGGGTCATGAAGCTGTAGCCATGGATACCCCAGGATGTTGTGATGCTTGGTAGCTATGACGAGGAGTGAGATTTGTTCAGAGTGAAGAGCTCCCACCTGAATATGCATGGGAGCAGTCCAGGAGGTGATGAGGCCCTCCCCTATGGGGCCTCCATTGATGGACCGGATGCTGAGTGGGCTCTGCAGTGAGTTTGTGGGCAGATTGAACCTCTGGATGTCTGAGCTGGCAATGAAGTTTCCCTCTGCCCCTGAGTCAATAAACACAGACAGCACATGGGTAGAGGAAGACAGCTTCAATCATACTGTAAGCTTGAAAGATCAAGATCTTGACTCACCAAATCAGCTTTGGTCTCCTTGGAGCTAGTGCATGACTGGTGGACTGGACACTGGATGATAGGATGACTGGAGCTCCCACAATAGAAGCACAAGCCCTCCTTCTTTCTCCTATCTTGTTTGGAGCGTTTCAGGCGAGCATGAGAAACTTCCATGGGAGAGGGAAAATCAGAGGCCATGGCAGGCTTGGCTTCCTCCCAGAGGGATGGGCGGCTGGATAACAGATGGTCTAGATGATCAATGAGAGCGTTTAGAGTGAGATGTTCATCGCGGCATGCTAGTTCACTCAATACTGAAGGGTGAAGTCCTTGGTGAAACACTGCCTTTAATGCTGTCTCATTCCATCCACTGGTGGATGCAAGAGTCTGGAAATCTAGGGCATAATCGGTGACTCTCCTTGAACCTTGGGTGATGGTGAGTAGGCTCTCGCAGATGTCAATTCCCTCCAATTTGTGATCGAACTCCCACTTGAATAACTCCAGAAAGCTGTTGTAGGAGGTGGTGTGTTCACATCCGCTCCTCCACACTGTGCTGGCCCATTGTAGTGCTTTGCCAATTAAAAGTGAAAGAAATCCGGCAATCTTGCGTTCATCTGAGATGTATGGGAGCGAGGAGAAGTACATTGAGCACTGAAGCAGAAACCCCTTGCAGCTGACTGCATCCCTGGCATATTTCTTGGGGCGTGGAAGTGGGAGCACAGGACTCAGAAGAGCTTTGGGGTGTGTTTGGAGGGTCTGTGGCATCATAGCAGCGAGCTGAGCCATCTTGGTGTTGAGATTGGTGAGCATCTGCTGATGTTCTCCTCAGAGGCACCCTGAACAATCAAAGCAGTCTGCCATGCCTCCTCTGTTACAGCCATATGCAGCGAAGTATCCTGTTAAGATGCAGGCAATTGCAGATGTATGTGCAGAGGAGAGCAGGGAATGCAGACTGGCAAACAAATCCATAATGCGAGACAAAATCGAAGTCAAGGGACAGACAGGGTTCAATCGATTGGCAGACTATAAAGGGCTAGACTAAAGAGTAATGAGAACAAGACAATGATAAGGGTTGAGAAAATGATAAGGCAGGCAGAATAACAAGGCTTGGTATGACAGGTAAGACACTGAATGATACTTCACATAGAGTGAGTGTGGGAGAGGTGTTTATATAGTATGGGCTGAGTAACCAGGAAATGAATGACAGGTGTAATTAATAGGCAGGCAATAGAGGGCGCTATGGTTTTTGGGTGTTGTAGTTCAGATTGGCCATGTTTGTAGTCTGACTGGAAGTGGTGCTCTCTATCGCATTACTGACACTGTCAAGCCCTTTGACCTGCCTTCCTGACTTTGCACTTGCAAAGCACCACCTATTTCATTATTAGAATCATCTGATGATTCACTGCTGAAATCATCTACCAGCTGTGGATAGTCCTTTTTCTGAGGTTCATACAGATATCCAGTTTCTCCAGTGTCCATACTGACTTAAAGATAACTTTTTCATCTGACTGAATAGCCAAGCGGACAAGTATGTTTACAACCCCATTTCCGGAAAAGTTGGTACACTGTGTAAAACGTAAATAAAAACAGAATGTAATGATTTGCAAATCATGGAAACCCTATATTTAATTGAAAATAATATAAAGACAACATATTAGATGTTCAAACTGATAAATTCTATTGTTGTATGAAAAAAATATATGATAATTTTGAATTTGATTCCGGCAACACTTTTCAAAAAGGTTGGGACAGGGGCATGTTCACCACTGTGGTTCATCACCTCTACTTTTAACAACATTCTCTAAACTTTTGGGAATTGAAAAGACCAGCTATAGTTTTGAAAGTAAATGTTGATCCATTCTTGCCTGACATACAATTTCAGTTGCTCAACAGTTCATAGTCTCCTTTGTTGTATTTTGCACTTCATAATGCACCAAATGTTTTCAGTGGGAGAAAGGTCAAGACTGCAGTTAGACCAGTTTAGCACCAGAACTCTTTTACGACAGAACACTGGAGTTGTAATATGTGCATAATGTGGTTTGGCATTGTCTTGCTGAAATAGTCAAGGCCTCCCCTGAAAAAGGATCATCTGGATGGTAGCATGTTGCTCCAAAACCTGTATATTTCATGCAGCATTAATGGGGCTTTCCCAGATGTGTAAGCTACCCATTCCATGTGCACTAATGCACCTCATACCATCACAGATGCTGTTTTGTTAACTGTGAGCTGATAACCAGAACACCAGCTGAACACCAGAGCTTTTTATTTTTATTTTATTTTCCTTTTTGTTTTTCTTTTTTGTGTTTGTGTACTTTGATGTTTGTTTTTGTTTGAGTGTTTTGTCCGCCAGTTGTAGTGCAGCTCCAGACCCAGTTTTGGGCGTCAGTTCTCTCCAGGCCTTGGTTCGCCGTTGGTGATGCCCATGCTCCTCGCTATGGACTGCAGTGAGCCCATTGCTCTTTTAACATCGTGGTTGTCCAGCACTCTGTGCGGCAGTGCTTTTGTGCTTGGTGTGGTGTTCTGAGTGATGTTACTCAGTGGTGTCGTGGCAGCTGTGCAGGTGGTTTGGGACATATCAATGCTCTGCATGGCAGTGTTTCTGTGCTCGCTTTTTGGATCCATGGCGCAGTGTTCCGAGCGATGTTGCCCATTGGTGTTGCAGTTGCTGTGCAAGTGGTTTGGGACTTATTTTCGTGTGCCTTTTAGTGGGACTGTGGTAGCTACACCATTGGAATGACATCCTGACCTTCTTTTGGTGGACTTTTTTTCCCCCTTAATTGTAAAATTGGGTATAAGAAAGGCACTGTATAAATTCAACTGATTATTATTATTATTATTATTATTATTATTATTATTATTATTATTATTATTAACAAGCCAGATGGTCCCTCTTTTCTTTTGTGCAGAGGATGTGATGTCCAAACTTTTCAAAAAGAATTTCAAATTTTGATTCGTCAGACCATAGCACAGTTTCTCACTTCATCTCCATCCATTGTAAATGAATTTGGGCCCTGAGAAGGCAGCAGTGCTTCTGGATATTGTTTATATATGGTTTTAACTTGCATTTGTGAATGCACTGATGAACTGTGTTCACAGATGATAGTTTTCAGAAGTGTTCCTGAGCCCATTGCAGTGATTTCCATGACAGAATTGTGTCTGTTTTTAATACAGTGTTGCTTGAGGGCCTGAAGATCACTCACATCCAGTGTTGGTTTTTGGTCTTGTCACTTGCGTAGAGAGATTTCTCCAGATTCTCTGAATCATTTAATGATATTATGTACCATAGTTTTGTGATCCCCAATTCTTTGCATTTATAAATTGTAGAATGTTCTTAAATTGTTGCACTATTTGCCCAAACAGTCTTTCACAGAGTGGTGAACTCCTCCCTATCTTTACGTCTGAGAGATTCAGCATCTCAGGGATGCTCTTTTTATACTCAATCATGTAACTGACCTGTTGCCAATTAACCTATTTATTTATTTATTTATTTATTTACATTGCACAACTTTTCCAGTCTCTTGTTACCCCCATCCCAACTTTTGTGAAACATGTTGCTGGCATTAAAATCTAAATGAGCATATATTTTTCAAAAAACAATGCTCAGTTTCACATTTTATATATTGCCTTTCAATAAATTATAGAGTTTCCATGATTTGCAAATCACCACATTCTGTTTTTATTCACAATTTACACAGCATCTCAACTTTTTTGGAAACAGCGTTGTACATCGGCAACACAACTTCCAGTATCTGGCTATCATTGACTTCAATACAGATATCAGTGGATATCAATGACATCCCGGGTACCATATTGGTTGCCCATGTGCAATAAAGCTTGATGTGCTTAAAGATTTTTAAGACCTTAAAGCTACTTATGAAAGTTAATCAGGTGACTTCACTTGTATGTATAAATATAATTAGGGCTTGTACTATCGATGTCAATCATATTTAAATGCTGTACAGGTGCCCTTTAAAGTAGGCATGTTCGAATATAAAAATCCAGAATTTCACTCAGGTACTCTGGATAAATGTTCAATGCTTTAGAACTTAACAGTAGTATTTTAGAATCAATACAAAATTTTTATTGGAGTCAATGCAGTGTGGATAGGATCAGAGTGACATGGTAATATTTTCTGACTCTACTAAGGACTATGGCTCTGCATTCAGGACTAACTAGAGCTTATTTACTTACTGGAACAGCCAGACAGCAAGGCATGATAACCCAAACTTGAGGTAACAAAAGCATGAAAATTTTTTATGCATAATATGCAATCATATAAGAACATAATTCCTTATCTGAGCAAAATTTCTGAAATGACATAAGATTATCCTTGTAATGTTATCTACATAAGATAAGATAAGATAAAATAAAATAAAATAAACTTTGTTCATTATTGGGGAAATTTACTTATTCCAGCAGCTCACAGATAGAAAGAGTGAGGAATAGACAGTAACAAAAAAGAGCAATAAAAGTATTTAAAATAAATAAACAAATATATAAATAAAAAAGTAAAAACATGCGCCATGTATGTAATGTACACAACAAAATAAAATGGAACTTCAGTAAGAGTAGTACTTCACCTGAATTGGCAATATTACACTAATAAAATACTGGCAACTGAAATAGAAATATTGCAGCAGGCAGTGAATATTATTGCACAGCATAACATAACTAATGAGGATGGAATATGTGTGTAAAGTAACCAGTAAATGACCAAAAAAGCACAGGGTATGAAAATAATTGTACAGAAATATTATGAGAGTGAGACATGAATAAGAAAATGCTTGCAAATGAACATTATATTGTACCAAATACATGTACCAAATACTTGTAAATTAAAAGGATATTATCCCAAATAGTAAAATTGTTGCACAGCATAAGTTGATGATGGCAATGAGATGATGGCAATGAGATGAGATGATAGTGATGAGATGTGAATAAAGTGACAAAATGACAAAAAGTGATGGTGACATTGAGAAAACAGTGCTACATTATGCCAGGCTGTCATTGAAAAGTCTGGCAGCAGTTAGGGTGGGAGGTGTTATCTATGATTGACATTAGCTTAGTTAATGTCCTTCTCTCACACACCACCTCAGCGGAATTCAGAAGGCAGTCCAGGATAGAGCCAGCCCTTTTCACCAGCTTGTTCAGCCTTTTCCTGTCTTTCTCAGTGCTTTCACATCCCCAACAGACCACAGTGAAGAATATAACAGATGCTACCACTGTCTTGTAGAATGTCCTAAACAGAAGCTTGCACACTCTGAAGGATCTCTGTCTCCTCAGTAAGTGGAGACAACTTTGACCCTTCTTGTACAAAGCATCTGTGTTGGTAGTCCAGTCCAGTTTATTGGTAAGGTGAACACCCAGGTATTTGTACTCCCTCACAATCTCAATGTCAGTACCCCAGTTTTCTCCTCAGAGTGCTTTTGTGGGTCAGGGCCGACATGCTTTACTTTCATGCTGACAAACTTTAAATTTACCGACACGCTATTTTTTTGCTCTGACACTCACTGAAAAATCATGTCAGATTCCTACCTTGCGATGTTTAGGGCATATTTTCAAGGAAAATCAGTGTTTTGGGCCGGTTTGCTGGCATGATGCACTCAGGCAGACTGGAAATACCCCTGGGAAATACTAAGAAGGGTACGACTAAAGACAATAAAAAGAAATAAAAAAAATAGTCAAAAAATGAGAGCTGCTGAAACTGGCTGCCACTCACGTGGCACTGGAAGAAGCATGAGCCTCAAATGAGAGACTGGAGTCAATAATCAAAGCAAGGTCTTTTACTGCTGCATGTGGTGCAACTGAAAGACCATCCAGAGTTACTATATAATCAGAAAACCTACTTCTATCTGCCTGTTGTCTTTGTACAAGTATTTCTTTCTTGTAAGAATTAAGGAGAGTGATGTTATTAAGAAACATTATTAAGCTGGTTTCTCTCACCTAGCTTTTCAGAAATATATAGTTGTGTGTCAACGTAATAGTGAATGCTCATATCATGTTTACAAACAATTTCACCCAGAGAAAAAGCAAACTTTACCTTTACTGAACAAGTACAAACTGACAACAGTCAGCCAAATTTTTAATCCTTTTCCTCCCTTTTGGAACCAATGACTGACAGAAGACTTGAACCCATAGAAACTGGGTTTCTTCTGTGGTGATGCTCTACCAGGCCATTAAGCCTTACTCACAACCCACCATACGTGCTGCTTTGGGCAGTCTATGGTAAAAAAAAAATGGCAAAACTGTGCTTGAGACTTGCGCGACACTTGCGTGTGTTCAGCGCCGTAGAAAGTTGCAGCCTGCCCATGGAGACTTTTGGTCCTGCACATGCAAATTCTATGGGTCTTGTGACAAATCAAGAATGCATACACTACATATGGGACCCGTACTCCTTTTGTACGCCTGAACCAAGTCAGCAGCATGGCTAGTAAGGGCTTTTTGCAATGACAGTAAAACGCATCAGTGACTCACAGTCATTGCACAAGTGACGTGCCTCAGAAGTACTACACAAGTATTCCACACTTGCTATTTGTGCGGCCCACAAGACAGAAGTACATCTCACTTTC
>JANZLB010000020.1:9372138-9383397 GCA_026167865.1 Notarius quadriscutis
AAATGTTCGCCTTCCAGCACAAAATTAAATGCTACAGAAAAAAAAAAGTTTGTATCTGAGCAGCGTATTCCATAAGAGAGCACTTTTCAGATTGAAAAAGAATACATAATAAAGGTTACTGGGTTTTGGTGCAAATTTAAGAAGCGAGTGTGACAATCAAAGTGTCCAGAAGAACTGTGGCTGGTTCTCTAAGATGCTCAGTAAAACCTACAGCTCATTTCCGCATAAAACTGCACTCAGTGGACCAGAGACAACTGTTATTTTAAAGCAAAGGGTCGTCTCACACCAAATATTGACTTTGTTTCATTTATTTTGGCTTACTGCTTACTGTTTATCGTATTTTTTTTAATAATGAAACATTTCATTTCATTATTTTTTAAGTCATTTTTGGTCGACAGCATTTCTTTACATGTGCCTAAGACTTCTGTAGAGTACTGAGTATATAGTCTTACTGTAAAAAGCCTCAACCAGAACTGCCACTTGTTTCACTCTGATGGATTTTGTGCATTAGCGTTCCTTTCCTACTTCCAGCACAGAAACTCCATTGTCCATTTTCATGAGGGGGGAAAAAAGCAGAATCAGACGGGACTCGATGCAAATCGTGCCGACTATTAATTATTTATCGTGTTCCATTTCGACTCAAGGTAGACCTCAAACTCGCAAATCCACGCTTGTCTCTTTAAATCAGTAAAACTGTCATTTTTGCAGCTGTGTGTTTACTAAATAAGAGACTGAAAATGAGACCTTATCCCAAAAGGCGACTCTCTTGTTTAAATATGAATAATAAATATGTATTAGATAAATAATTCTGTGTGCTGAAGCTGAATTATTGACAAGAAGAAATATTTACTGGCTCGCAAAACTGTAAGCTCTGAAACGTTGATAATGTCCATAGGTGTCATGTCGATGATGCGATGATACACTTTCAGACATCTGAGCAATCGAAATACAGGCTTGGTGACCTTCCAAGATGCCTCAGTTCCAGCTCAAGATGTGTTATTAGTGGTTTATTGTGTGGATAACTTTATTAGCATTCATCACGTCAGAAGATACAGTATAAACAAGAAAAAGAGAAAAATAATCAAATATAAACTTTGCCAGTCTCTGGAGCAATGGAAATATGATGAGCATGTATTTTATTACCTCCACCAACTGTGTTGGAGGAGATTATGTTTTCGCCTCTGTTTGTTTGTTACTTTTCCCAATGTAACTCAAAAAGTAGTTAACGGATTTGGATGAAATTTGGTGCAAAGGTGGGCCATGGGCCAAATAACAAGTGATTACATTTTGATATAAATCCAGATAAGTATGTGGATCCAGGATCCAGATATGTATGTAGATCCAGGGTTTTTGTGTCTTTCCAACATAACTCAAAAAGTAGTGGACGGAATTGGATGAAATTTGGACGAAAGGTAGACCATGGGCAAAGGAACAAGTGTTTACATTTTGATGCAAATCTGGCCTTGCTGGTCTTCCAGCATCTGCCATCAGACCCCTGTAGCTCATCCAGAATGCTGCAGCTCACCTGGTCTATAACCTACCTCATTCTTTCCATGTTACCCCTCTACTTGGCTACCTATTGCAGCTGGTATCAAATTTAAGACATTGGTTCTAGCTTACCTGCGATGACCTGGTGACTTATCCAGGGTGTACCCCGCCTCTCACCAAATGTCAGCTGGGATAGGCTCCAGCTTGCTTGCGACCCTGCACAGGATAAGCGGTTACAGATAATGGATGGATGGATGGATGGATGGATGGATGGATGGATGGATGGATGGATGGATTCTAGCTTACCAGGCTGTCAAGGGATTAGGGCCAGCATACCTCCAGAGTCTGATCCACACCTACACACCAGCCAGATACCTACGCTCCACTACTACTGGTCATCTGGCCCCTCCTCCTCTCCACTCCTGCCCAGCCCGCTCAAGACTGCTGTCTGTCCTGGCTCTCTGTTAGTAGAATGACCTTCCCACTGAGGTCAGAACTTTCGACTCCCTGACCACCTCCAAGCACAGACTGAAGACTCACCTCTTCAGGCTGCACCTCTCACCTGCTTCCCTGCCCACTGTGTAACTGTGTTTTGGTCTAGACCAACCCAGGCTGTTGTCACAGTCCGGTCCAGTCCAATCATGACTGAGTTTGTGGGACTTCCATGCCCATCTGCTCCAGGCCAGATCCGGGACAGGAATTCAGTCCTGCCCTGCTGTAGGCCATTTTCCCGGAAGCGGCACTCCCACACCTGTTACCACTCCTCTCCCATCAGCCAGGGCCTTCTTAAGAGCTTTTTGGAGCTACTCCAGTTGCCAGACTGCCTCTTGCAGACTTTCCTTGCCTTGCTACAGCCCTTTGGTATTGTGACTTCTTGATTCCCTCTGCCTGTATCGTTCCGTGTTTTTTTGTCTAGTTTTCTGTCCAGTTTTTGCTCCTGTTTTACCTGCCTGTTCCTTTGGATTGTGTTTTTTGCTTCCTCTGCCTAGGTTTCCCTTGTCCCTGTTTTCTTCAGTTTTTGTGAAGATTTTTCTGTCCTGTTTTTGTCCCTGACTGTGCCTGCCTGCTTTTCTGTGTTTTGACCTCTTGGCCTGTTCTTTGACCACCGATTTTGCCTGAGCCCTATTGTACCTTTGCCCTGGACTTCATGAAAGAAGTTTCTTTTTGTACACTGCCTGTCTTGAGTCTGCTCTTGGGTCCTCACTTCACCTCAGCCCACCATTTCTGACATACACCCTCTGATTAAATATCCCATTTACCTGCTCGATATTTTACACTTTGCCACTGGAAACCATTAGAAAATTTTTCAATGCTGCCAGGAGATAAGTAGGTCATGTTGTTGCAGCCAGGGGACACCTAGTACTATGGCTTGGCAAGCAGTCTTCATGACAAATAGACAGATGCATTCCATCTGTAGGGCTCCCACCTGAATAATGACTGTGCAGTCGGTGACAAGCCCCTTGCCGATGGGTCTGCCATCAATGGCCTTTAGACTTACTGGGTGTGGAAGTCTTTCAGTGGGCAGGCTAAGGTTCTGGACGACTTTGTGACTGATGAAGTTGCCCTCAGCCCCAGAGTCTATGAGGGCAGAAAGAACATGTGTCAAGTCTGGAAGTTTCAGTAATATCTGAATTTTTAGAGTAGGTTGCATAAAACATATTTCGGGGCTCACCGGACTGTCGGAACTGGTTGCTTGTCGGGAATGACCTGCTCACCTAGCCAGATGGACTGGACATTGAGCTATGAGATGACCATGTTCGCCACAATAGAAACAGAGTCCCTCCTTCCATCTTCTTTCTTTCTCCAATCGGGGCATCCGGGTATTGGATATTTCCATTGGGGTGGGTTCTTGCAAAACTGGTGGAGAGACTAGTGCATGTTTTAAGGAGTGTCAATTGTGGAGCAAATGGTCAAGTTTGATAGCTAGGTCAAGCAAGGAGTCCAATGACAATTGTTCGTCCCAACATGTGAGCTCAGTGAGGACATCAGGTTCAAACCCTGATGAAATGTGGCCTTGAGTGCCGGCTCATTCCATCTGCTCCCTGCCTTGAGCATACGGAATTCCAGGGCAAATTTGGCCTCTCTTCCCTCTCCTTGCCAGATTGTGAGTAATCACTTGCCCACTTCAACTCCCTCGGGTTGATGATCAAACACTCTTGAATAGTTCAACAAAATGGTCATAGGATAATGTGTGCTCACCGTCGTGCCCCCATACAGCACTAGCCCACTTCACTTTACCCATGAGAAGGATTATGAACTGGGCGATCTTCTGTTCATCTGTGGTGCCTGTGAGTGTTGAGAAGTACAGAGAACACTGAAGGAGAAAGCATTTACATTCTGATACCTCTCCTGAGAACATTTCCAGCCACAGAACCATTGAAGCGGCACTGGTTGATGACGTGGGATATGTCTAATCCATCCTGGTGCCCTGTGTCTGGTTGGAGTCTCATCGCATCGCTCCTGTGGAGGGCGGCCCCATGTGGACAGTTGGGGGTTGTGCCTGGAGGACACTCTGGACTCTTGCAGTGGTGCTTTTGTGGCTGGGGACTGCAGCTGACTTTGGGACTACGGTTTTGTGCTCGGGTTTCCGTCGGTAGGGGGTTTATAGCATCAACGAAGCTGACTTTATGTTAGGACTGTTAATGTTATAGACATGTTGTCTATTGTTGCCCAAATGAGGATGGGTTCCCTTTTGAGTCTGGTTCCTCTCGAGGTTTCTTCATGTCGTCTGAGGGAGTTGTTCCTTGCCACCGTCACCACAGGCTTGCTCATTGGGGATAGAGTAGGGATGAAATTAGCTCATATTTTAAGTCGTTCAAATTCTGTAAAGCTGTTTTGTGACAATGTTTATTGTTAAAAGCGCAATACAAATAAACATTGACTTGGCACTTCCTGTTTACATTACATAATGTATAAATTTATTGGTTCGCCATTTCAACATCATGCAAGATATTGCAAATCCCTTTGCAATTTAGCATCTGCACCATCTTGATATCGCATACACCAAATATGGCATGAATCCAACAAACCCCCTAGGAGGAGTACATTAAAATGTCACATGTCAAAATGCACAAAACCAAAAATCTCTCACTTCCTGCTGAGTTTGGCTAATGCAATGTATATTGCAATTTTATTCATTTTGGAGCACCCCACACACCTACCAAATTTGACATGGATAAGTGAAGCTATATGCCGGGGAGGAGCATGGCAGCGCTATGGAGTCTCCCAGAGACACCCGGTGCCATGGCTCTATCCCTAAGTAGTGGTTGCCAGGATTAATGTGTGGACCAAATTTCATGAGTTTTAATTTTTTGGCAATGAAGTCATTACTGTCCTGGTCCAAATGGTGGCACTATACTAGAGGGTCAGTTTGGGCATGTGAATGTCATCAGCAACATTATGGCTTATAACGTGTGAAGTTTTAACCATATTAGGCACTGCATGGTGAATTTATGACACACTTCCTGTTTGCATGGCATAATATAAATTTATTTGTTTGCCATTTCAACATCATGCCAGACATTGCAAATCCTGTCACAACTCAATTGCCAAAAATAATGTATATTTCAGTTTGGTTCATCTTGGGGCACCCCACACACCTACCAATTTTGACATGGATAGACGAAACTATACACTGGGCAAAAGTCTTAATGACATGTGGCGGTGCTATGGAGTCCCCTGGACACACCCAGGGTCAAGCCTCTATCCATGAGTACCAGTGACCAGGACTGATATGTGTATAATATTTCATCGGTTTTTTGGCAAAGGAGTCATTACTGTCCAGTTCCAAATGGTGGTGCTATACCACAGGGTCAAATTGGACATGTGAATATCATCAGAACCATTTTATCCTATAACCTGTGCAGTTTTAGCTATATCTGGCAATGCATGGTGAATTTATGACACACTTCCTGTTTGCATGGCGTAACGTATACATTTATTGGGTCATGATTTCAACATCTTATAAGAGACTGCAAATCCCTTCACAAATTAAAATCAACATCATCTTGACATCAGGTATACCAAATATGGCATGAATTCAAGAAACCACTTAGGAAGAGTACGTCAAAACGTAACCCGTGTTTTGGCAATGGAGTCATTCCTGTCAATGTCCAAATGGTGACATGATACCAGAGGGTGACATTGGGCATGTGGATATCTTCAGAACCATGATATCCTATAACCTGTGAAGTTTGAGCCATATCAGGCAAAGCATGGTGAATTTATGACACACTTCCTGTTTGCATGATGTATCATATAAATTAATTGGTTCGCCATTTAAATATCTTGCAAGATATCGCAAATCCCTTCAAAATTTAACATCAGCAATATCTTGACATGATGTACACCACATAAACCCCTTAGGAGGAGTACATTAAAATGCAACACGTGTCAAAACGGCCAAACCCCAAAATCTCACTTCCTGTTGAGTATGACTGATAATGTATACTGCAATTTTGTTCATCTATGGGCCCTCAGCACACCGACCAAATTTGACATGGATAGGTGAAACTATATACCGAGGAGGTGTCTGAATGACATATGAAGGCGCTATGGAGTCCCCTGGAGACACCTGGGGTCAAGCCCCTATTGCTGAGTAGTGGTGCATATGACTGACATGTCTCAAATTTCATGAGTTTTCACCCATGGGAACCACCTCCAAAATGGCAAAGTGTTGAAGAAAAATGTACAAATAATAATAATAATGAACAGTAATAATAAAATGAAGATCCTTATGAACACAATAGGGCCTTGCATCTCTGGTGCAGCAGCCTCTGGTGGACACCAGAGGCCTTGCACCTCCAGTGCTCCAGCCCAAATAATAAGAGGAAGAAGAAAAAGAAAAAAACAGGACGAAAACAATAGGGCTTTGCACCTATGGTGCAGGCCTGCACCTCTGTGCTCAGGCCCTTATAAGAAGAAGAAAAATAAGAAAATAGGACGAAAACAATAGGGCTTTGTGTCTACAATGCACCTCGGTGCTCAGACCCTAAGAAGAAGAAGAAGAAGAAAAGTAGGCCGAAAACAAGAGGGCTTTGCACCTATGGTACCCTCACAGTGGGACGAATGGTTGACGATCCAGTGGCATAAGCATAGAGCCAAAGATACTGCTGAGGCTCACCCATGGGAGCACCACTCCTCTCCGCTTCATGTGTCAAACAGTTTTGCCCTCTTCAGTGATGCACCCACTGAGAAAGCAGAAAGAGCTCTGGTTATAGGGGGGACTATCATCCATCCATCCATTATCTGTAGCTGTTTATCCTACAGGGTCACAGGCAAGCTAGAGCCTATCCCAGCTGACTATGGACAAAAGGCAGGGTACACCCTGGACAAGTCAAGTTTGTTTGTATAGCGCTTTTAACAATGGACATTGTCCCAAAGCAGCTTTACAGAATCTGAATGACCCAAGACATGAGCCAATTTTATCCCTAATCTATCCCAAATGAGCAAGCCTGTGGCGACGGTGGCAAGGAAAAGCTCCCCCAGACGACACGAGGAAGAAACCTCGAGAGGAACCAGACCCAAAAGGAAACCCATCCTCACCTGGACAACAACAGACAACATGACTATAACATTAACAGTTTTACCGTGAAGTCAGTTTCGTTGATGGTATAACTCTTCATGAATGGAAACTTGAGTGCAAAACTGTGTATTTCACTCGTATTAAATAATTTTCTTCTCAAATTCAGTTTTCAATTTTTTGCAGTGTTGGGCTGAAGGATTATTTTATACCTCAAGATTAGTGTTTAGTATGCTGTAAAGCTTCAAAATGTGTTTCAATTTCTGTTGTCATGGTTATCTTTGAGCCAGGTTCTTTGTGTTAAAAGGGTCAGCAGGTCAAACTTTCCTTTCTTTGTCCTCGAGCCATTCTCACCAACCCAATGACAGTCCTCCACTCAGTCAGAGAAACACAGTTACCTATATAACCTTCTGTTCTACTTCCTTTCATTCCCGACTGCCTCAGTGATTTACTTTGAAACTGATAGGAGGAGAACCAGGAACACGTGAATCACTCAGGTTGAGGAAAATGGCCACAACACAAATGTGACCTAGCAGGGGTCATTAAAAGACTGTGACAACTTTGCTGTTGGTACTCTCCAAAAAAAATGGCAAACAGGAAACCTCCACTAAGTTCAGAAGAAATCTGCCCTGGTCGTCTTCATGTCAGTCATCGCACCATGGTTACATGCATAAAATAATTAAGTAAACCATAAATAAACCAGATCAAATATCTATTTACAGTAAATGTGAGTAGTTTTGCATAGGCAAAAGATTGCTAACTGTGTTGCTCACAGTGATGGCACTGCAAGCCAACTCTCATCAAGTCAACAACTGTTCTTATACTTTTTTCAACAATCAGGTGGGAATTTGAGACAACAAATTGTGTTCATTGCAGAACTGTGCAGAGATCTACTTTACTTTGATGAAACCATCTTGACTCATCAACCTCAGAGATGTTTGCAAGCTAAAAATGTAAAGAGGGAGAGACAAATGCATTGGCTCCTCATGTTCAGGTTTCCCTAGTGTTAGGCAAGAAATAGTGCCCGACAGTGATTTGGCTTAGCCTGCTGTTCTATTAGGAACAAATGGTCTCTAAATTCCCAGTGAAGAAGTGCACATTTTCTGAAGTAAATGAGGTTTTGCAACGTCCCGCAAGGCTCATTCTCTCCCAAATGAAAATACACACTGATGATCCCACTGATGCTGGAGTATTTGGCAAGTGCTACTTTACTGCCTTGGAGTCTACTCAACCTAACTCTACCTTAAAATATGTTCAAGTTTTCACGATCCCCAGACAGCTGTGACAAATTTTTAAATTGTTCATCCTCAAAGAAATTGTCTGTTGCTCAAATCAGAAGAGGCAAATAACCAGCCAAACTAGTGGCGAATCCTGGAGCTGCTGCTAGAACATATTCTGCACAACTGAGATTTATTCGGTTTCATAGCAGCAAAGCAATCATCTGAGTTACAAAGCTACTAGTCACCATGGCAAGACCAGAATTTACACAACTCTGAATGTTTTGGTAACATCTAATATGGATACAACTAGTCACATTCAAAGTCAAAAGATTGTCAATGAATACTGACAAAAAATGAAAAAGTAAACGTTCTTCCCATGCATGAGATTGGTACTAAATTTACTTTTCACCGTGAGATATAATTCAATTCAATTCCATTTGATTTGGACATCACTTTTAACACAAAGCAGCCTTACAGATATACTGTGCAAAAGTCTTAAGCACCCTGTTTTTTCCATACAAACTTTGTTATAGATTTTATTTTATGACTTCTACATTATCAAGTCAGTACAAAAACATTTTAGAGTCCAAACGTTCATTTTCCGGCACAAAATTAAATATTACAGGGGAAAAAAGTTTGCATCTGAGCAGCATATTACATAAGAGAGCACTTTTCAGATTAAAAAAGAAAACATGATGAAGGCTGCTGGGTTTTGGTGCAAAATTAAGAAGCGAGTGTGACAGTCAGTGTCCAGAAGAACTGTGGCTGGTTCTCTGGTGCATGGGAAAACACTTCCCAAAATGAAATATTGACATTTTAAATCTTCAATATTTAATCTTCAACACATTAAACCCAGCAGCCCCTACTATATCCCAGCAATGCACTGAAACGTAAACTTAATAGTGAGAGTACACAACACATAACAAGACATTATGTGCTTTGATAAATGACAACAAGTTGCTCGCAAGCCCAAAAGCAGACACCTGTTGAATTATAGATGCCATCATGGCTCGCTTACAAATCCACACAATTACAAACCACCAGCTTCCCCTCCAGGCAGGATCAATAAACACTCTGCCAGGAGCATATCTTCCACCTGGGTCCAACATGTCTCTAAATGTGTTGTTTTACCATCTTTTCCTTCCTCTGCATATTAACCATGTGTAGCAGTAATTTGTTGTAGCAGGGGATGGAACTGTCTTACATCCCAGCTTTCTGTCTCTCTCTCTCTCTCCTGTGTGTTTAGGATGTCCCAAAAGAGACCCAGTTCCCCTCACTTGAACTCTAAAAGCTGTATACTGCAGCTTTATGCTAGCTGTCTAAATTTGTCACACCTTGCAAGAAACAATCTTGAAATGTTATTTTGTACTTACAACAAATAGTACAGGAACAGCACAGACTTTGTTAACCAAAACAGAACATTATGAAATGATTCCCCAAAAATAACTAAGAAGGATCAGACACCAACATTATGGGAAATTCTGTGTTTGTTCCAGTGAATCCTGCACATATTCACTAATTGTGGGGGAAGCCATGACCTAATAATTAGAGAAGCAGCACTGGGACCAAAATGTTGCTGGTTCAATTCCCTGGACCAGCAGGAATGGCTGAAGTGCCCTTGAACAAGCTACCTAACTAACCCCCAAGTGCTCCCCAGGCTGCTCTGGGTATGTTGTGCATCACTCTGGATAAGAGCGTCTGCTAAATGCCATGAATGTAATGCAATGTAATGTAATTGTAAGAACCTGCAATGGAGCAAAGAATTACTGTGTCTTTTTGATGGTTACTTTCCATCATCCTTTAAATCTGATCTGCTTACGTCCTTCATGGCTCCTCAGTCCATCCTGCTGTTCTAAGGTCAGCTTCACTTCTCCATATGTGACTAATTTGGCAAAAATCCTGGATGGGCCAACTCATCCTGCCCATTTTCTTCTGACCTTGTATTTGTCCATCCAGTTTTAAAGCCCTGCTCATGAATAAAACATCAGTCAAAAAATGCAGCCACGTTTCAATTAAATGCAGCAAATGTTTATGCTTGATTTTCCTAGCCATTAAGCTTGACTTGTTCATGGTCATAAGAGCCTAACTAGTGTGTTCCAGCTTTATCTGGTACACATCAACCATTTCTACAATCTAAAACATCCCCTATTGAAATACATCAGTCACGGCCATCCAAGTCAACTGATCAATTTACAAAAAGTAAAAATAGAAGTAGAGTAGTGCTCTGTTTACATTTCTGTATAGTCATATGATGTGAGTTAATGAATGGCCACACAATGGTCAATGGCAAAAATACAGTATTAAATACCCAGGTGAGCATTTATTCACTCCTATATTATTTGAAGTTTAGAAAATGTCTTTGAACTGAAAACAGTGATGGACCCTTAACTGCCACAGCTTAACTGAGAATCCTGTTTGTACCTGAAAAAAATACATTATATAACATTACAGGCATTTAGCAGACGCTTTTATCCAGAGCGATGTACAACATACCCAGAGCAGCCTGGGGAGCAGTTGGGGGTTAGGTGCATTGCTTAAGGGCACTTCAACCATTCCTGCTGGTCCAGGGAATCGAACCAGCGACCTTTTGGTCCCGAAGCTACTTCTCTCACCATTAGGCCATGGTTTCAGAATCAGAATCACATTTATTGGCCAAGTTTGTTGACACACACAAGGAATTTCGTTCTGGCGGTTGGTGTCTCTTGAGCGATACAGAAAGTGGGGTGAGAGGGAAGAAAAAAAGAATTAATATATGTATATGTAATGTTATGTATATGTAATATAAGAAAAATGTATATATGTAATGTACAATATGGACAATATAGACATTACGCAATATAAATAAATATACAATCTACAATAACTATTATATATAATATACATAATATACAATACCTACAACCCCGATTCCCAAAAAGTTGGGACAAAGTACAAATTGTAAATAAAAACGGATTGCAATGATGTGGAAGTTTCAAAATTCCATATTTTATTCAGAATAGAACATAGATGACATATCAAATGTTTAAACTG
>JANZLB010000020.1:9491181-9501789 GCA_026167865.1 Notarius quadriscutis
ATCCTCCTGACTTGCTATGTTAATAAATAAGTTTAGTGACGAACCCAAGTTTCTTCAATAACATTAGAAACATTACATGGTACCAGGAGTGGTCCAACAGATGTCATGGAAAGTGTGAAGCCGCCTGAACCTCTGAATTGGACTGGAAATGTGGACTGTGAGTGGCGAACGTTCAAGCAACGATTCAACTTGTACCTGCAAGCACTGGGCCTGGACACAAAGCCAGACGCGCGGAAAATAGCACTGCTTCTCACCGTCGCGGGACCTCAGGCTGTGGAGGTATTTAATACGTTCGTATTTGCTGAAAGGGATCACCAGGAACAGTTCAACAAAGTCATGGAAAAGTTTGATGAACACTGTTCACCAAAGAAGAACGAGACCTTCGAACGGTATGTGTTTCGATCTCGCATGCAATTGCAAACTGAAAGTTTTGATGCTTTTGTGACGGACTTGAAATTGAAAGCAAGAACATGTAACTTCGGAGAACTGAAAGACTCAATGATTCGTGACCAAATAGTGTTCGGAGTGAACGACAAAAAGGTCAGAGAGAGGTTACTACGAGAGCCTGAACTCAAGTTAGCTGAGGCTATTAAAATTGGCAACGCGAGCGAACTGGCTAAGCAGCATGCAAAAACATTCAGTGGGCAGAAGGATCAGGAGAGTGCAACGGTGCCCGTGGCTGCAGTGAATAAGCAAATGCAGAAACAGAAAAAACAGAGTAAACAACAAAAAGACACGGAGACGTTTTCATGCAAAAGATGTGGCAATCAGCATGCACCTAAACAATGCCCAGCATTTGGCAAAACGTGTAGCAAATGTAAAGGGAAGAATCACTTTGCTAAGCAATGCTTTTCCAAAGGGAAACAGAGTGGCAGTGATCGAGTCCACACAGTGGAGGAAACGGAGCTTGCTGATTCGTTCTTTGTCGGCATGGTAGCGCAGGCTGAAGATAGTATGGCAGCACAGCCAAAAGACATTGAACAGTGCACAAATGCAAACCGTGTTGGAAAGGACAAGTGGATGGTGCCACTGGAGATAAACGGTGCAGTCATTCCACTAAAGTTAGACACAGGGGCAAAGGCCAATTTAATCAGTGAGTGCGACATCAGAGCAATGAAGGTGAAACCTCGCATCCATCCCAGCTCAGTGAAGCTCAAAGCCTACAATGGACACAACATTGACACAAAAGGCACATGCAAACTAAAAGTGCAAATTAAAGGAAAAGAGCACCACCTTATGTTTGTAGTTGTTCCGGATGGACATGACTCATTGTTAGGTGACACTGCATGCAAAAATTTAGGCTTAGTGAAGAGGGTTTACTGCATTAACAATGTTAATAGCCAGACTAGTGTGGAGTCAATAGTGAACCAATACCCAGACATCTTCAAGGGGTTTGGAGTTTTACCATTCACCTACAAGATACAACTGAAGGATGATGCACAGCCAGTCGTCCATGCTCCCAGACGCGTTCCAGCTCCCTTACGAGAAAAGCTGAAACAAGAACTGGATAGAATGATGTCACTGGGTGTGATAAAGAAAGTGGAAGAGCCCACGGAATGGGTGAATTCGATGGTGTGTGTCAGAAAATCGAATGGAGAACTACGTGTGTGCATGGATCCAAAAGATCTGAATAACAACATAAAAAGAGAACATTATCAAATACCTACCAGAGATGAGATAACAAGCGAGATGGCCGGTGCCAAATACTTCAGTAAATTGGACGCCTCTCAAGGCTTCTGGCAGTTAAAACTGCATGAGGACAGTACAAAGTACTGCACTTTCAATACACCGTACGGGCGCTACTGCTTCCAGAGAATGCCTTTTGGCATATGCTCCGCTCCAGAAGTATTCCACAGAACGATGGAGCACATCATAGAGGGCATTGAAGGTGTACGTGTGTATGTCGATGACTTGATCTTATGGGGATCTACTCTTGAGCAACACAATGAAAGGCTCATCAAAGTGCTTCAGAGAGTCCAGAAGTACCAGCTGAAGCTGAACAGATCGAAGTGTCAGTTCGGAGTGAAGGAAATCACCTTTCTTGGTGATAAGTTGTCAGCAGCCGGTGTTGAACCAGACAAAAGCAAGATCAAAGCAATACTGGAAATGCAGAGACCGGAAGACAAAAAAGGTGTGCTGCGTGCATTAGGCATGATCAATTTCATTGGAAAATTCATACCGAACTTATCCTCCAAGACTGTGCACTTACGAGAGCTACTGCGTGACAGGTGTGAGTTCAAGTGGACATCTGAACATGAGGCAGAATGGTCCCGTCTGAAAACAACTCTCACCACAGAGCCAGTGTTGACGTTTTTCGATCCATCTAAAAGGATAAAGATATCCACCGACTCATCAAAGGATGGCATTGGAGCTGTTCTACTACAGGCATGTGGAGAAGACTGGAAGCCTGTCGCCTATGCGTCGAGAACGATGACAAGTGCAGAGTGCCGCTACGCTCAAATTGAAAAAGAGTGTTTGGGACTGGTGTACGGTTTCCAGAAGTTCCATGGCTATGTTTATGGCCTACCAAAGTTTGTAGCAGAGACAGACCACAAGCCGTTAATAGCTATCATCAAGAAAAACCTCAGTGAAATGTCACCACGCATTCAAAGGCTCATGATGAAGCTACAACGCTATGATTTCGACCTGATTTACACACCTGGAAAGCACATAGTGCTAGCTGATGCTCTGTCAAGGGCAACCACACAGAGCGAGGAGCAGGCCGAGTGTTCCACTGAAAATGAAGTGAATCTTCATGTGAACCTGATCACTGAGACACTGCCCATGTCCGACATGAAATCCAGGCTGATCGCTGATGAAACAAAGAAGGATGACGTCCTGCAGAGAGTCATCCAGATGATAAATGAAGATTGGCCACGGGGTGAGTGTCAACAATATTACAATATTAGAGGAGAGCTGAGTTTTGTTAATGGACTGCTGTTGCGAAAGAACAGAATAGTCATTCCTCAGTCTCTGAGACCAGACATGCTTAAAAGATTACATGAAGGACATCTAGGCATGGAAAAGTGCAAGAGAAGGGCTAGAACCTCGATCTATTGGCCAGGCATAAATGCTGATATAGACAGAATGGTGTCAAGATGTGCCACATGTCTAAAACATCAAGCAAAGCAGCCAAAAGAGCCCATGGCAATCACAGAGATACCTGGCGAGCCCTGGCAAAAAGTTGGGACGGATTTGTTCTACTTGGATGGACAGAATTACCTGCTTGTAATCGACTACCTATCCAACTATCCAGAGATTGCACTGCTCCCCAACATGTCAGCGGCCTGTGTGATTAAGCACATGAAATCTATCTTTGCCAGGCACGGGATTCCTCAAGTTGTGTACAGTGACAACGGTCCATCCTATAGCTGCAAAGAGTTTCAGGATTTTGCACGAGAATATGACTTTCGTCATGTGACTTCTAGTCCCCTGTATGCCCAATCAAACGGAAAGGCAGAGAAAGGTGTGCACATAGTCAAACAGCTGCTCAAGAAAGCGCAAGAAAGTCATTCAGATCCATACTTAGCTCTGCTGAGTTATCGAGCTTCGCCTCTTGAGCATGGCCTGTCCCCTGCAGAAATTCTTATGGGACGCAGACTACGCACCACACTTCCATACACCTCAGAACAGAAACAAAAGGAAGTGAAACAAAAACAAAAACATCTTCAAAAGAGACAAAAAGCAAATTATGACAAGTCAACAAAAAGCTTAGTACCACTGGCTAGGCATGACACAGTGAGAATACACGATTCCAGCACCTGGAGCAAGAAAGCAACAGTTCTTGAGGAAGTGAGTCCAAGATCTTACAATGTCAAAACAGAAGATGGTCAAGTCCTCAGAAGAAATCGACGGAGTCTACTAAAAACACAAGACACCTGGCAAGAACAGACAGATGAAGATTCGCAGGGAGATCCAGCCTCCACCGCATCAGATGATCCACCGCCGGATGATCACCAGAGAGCTGTAGAGACTGACTTGCCAGTGTTGAGATCATCACGCACTGTCAAAGCACCTGACAGGCTGAATCTATAAGGACTATGAGCTGTATCCTTTTCATTGAAATTTGAGTTCATGTTTATGTTGTTTATTAAGTAATGTTAAGTTGAAAAGAAGGAAAAAAAAAATGAGTTCATAGTCATGAGTGTTAAAAGAAAAACAATAATACTCAGATACAGACTGCTAGATAAAATAGCTAGTTATGAGATTGATGGTAAAATAGCGCATGTGTGATGTTTTCATCTCAAGAAAAAGGGGGATGTAATGATAAGTTAATAAGTTGCAGTTTTACCCCCTGCCACTAGTTGGCTGCAGATATGATGTACCCCCAGCTGTGTGTCTGTGTTGGAAGTCATCAGTAGATGAATAATGAACATATATCACGGTGTACCTGTATCCTCCTGACTTGCTATGTTAATTAAGTTTAGTGACAAACCCAAGTTTCTTCAATAACATTAGAAACATTACACTCATTTCTCCTACTTTCTTTTGAATGCTGTAATATCGACCCCTATTTCCTCTATCCCACTCTTCCTGCCATTTCTCTCATTTCTGTCTTGATTATACTTTTAACTTCAGCCTTACTATATTTTACATCCATTTCTATTTTTCTTGTTACTCATTTCCATCCATACCAATATGTGCAGGAATCCACATGAATTTTACTTCCACCCCTGCTCTTTTAATTCTGAATATTGTTAGTTATGTCTAGTACTATGTCTTGTATTTAACTGCATTTAATACTTTAGTGCCCTACTGGAATCAGAACCTATCAAAACTTTTGGTTTTACTTCCTCTACCCAGCTTAAAGCAAGAATAGCTAACAGTTCCCCTGTATATACTGCTAAATTATCACTAACCCTTTTAACATGACATTAACTTCTGGAATGATAAACACTATTCCTACTCTATTGTCCAACATTTTAGATGCATCTGTTAATATATTCTGGATAACTTTCTTTGATGTATTTGCCAACTTAATTTTTGCTTATATTTTCCCCTTTCTCCTTTAGTAGATATAAATCGATCTTTGTTTCTTCTAGAATCCATGGTGGGACAACAGAGTGTCACAGTGGAACGTACCATTTTGTCAGCTATTCCAAACTCCTTGATCTTATTCTCTATCGTCTAATCAAAACTCTTTGTATGTTCTTTTTCCTTCTCCTGGCATGGTTTTAATACACTCTGAGCCGGATGACTTTTGTTATGACCCTTTAAATTTGCTAAATACATTAGTGCTATCGGAGTTCTTTGCTTTTCCAAAGGCATTTCACCCATTTCTACCTGTAGAGCTGGTATCGGAGTAGTCTTTATGGCCCCACAGCACAGTCTTAAGATTTGACTCTGGATTGTGTCCAATTTTTAAGTAATGTATTTGATGCCAATTCATATATTATACATCCATAATCAAGAACTGACCTGGTTAGACCTCTATAGATAGCTTTCAAGGCCAATCTATTTGCTCCTCACTCTCTACCCCTCAAACATCTAATATTCACTGTCTTTTTACATTTTCCAACTATTTTCAATGTTTTCTCGAAGTGAGCTGCTTGTCAAACCAAATCCCTAAATATTTGAAACAGTCTACTCTTTCTAGGTTATCTCCATATAGTTTAAGACTAATTTGATTCCCTACTTTCTTTTTAGTAGTAAAAAAAAAAAAAAAAAAAAAGTACCTTTGTCTTTACAACCACAAATCTAAATCCTCATACTTGTGCCCATGCCTCTACTTTCTGTATTGCTTGTTGTAGTTTCTTCACTATAAACTATATTTTGTCTCCTTTTCCACATTACCCCATCAGTAAACAGTGAGACCCCAATAGACGTATCTACATTACTAAATATTTAATTTATCATAATTGAAAATATCGGACTTGCGGGGGTTCCATTTTCTACTAAATAATTCTCACTATACTCTTCTTACTGAGATCATCCTATCAGTTAAACTTTTAACCCATCTATGCATTCTTACTCTTATCCTCAATTGATGTAACCTAATTATTAACCCCTCTTTCCACATGTATGCTTTTTCAATATCAAACAATACAGCCACTACACTGTCTATTAACCTGAGCTTTCATAATTTCATGTCCTACCCTCTAAAAAATAAAGGTGCTTCAGTGGTTCTTCAAATCTCTGGATGGTTCCATGGAGAGTCAAAACTCTGATGAACCATTACATTATGTGAAAGGTTCTTCACATTGGAAATGGTTCTTCAGAGCCTGACATTTTCTTACCATTTGCTGGTCAATGCACATAAGCTATGATTACACAAATCTGTCTTCACTGCTCAAACAATAATTTTCTCATATTTTTTATATATATATATATATATATACATACATATATATACACACACACACACACACACACACACCTACTTGTAGTGGCATGATGCACACTGAGCACACCTCTGCACAAATTAGGCATTGGGATACTGTGATCAGGTCACCAGCAATAGTTTAATATTTCTAAAACAGTTTGTGCATAATTTTGCCTACACAAATAATGCCTAAAATGCAGATTTCAAAGACATTGAGTGTCGGAGCAGTCTCTGAGCCAAAGATTCCAGAATCTGCTCTGAACATTCTAGCACGCAACCGCCATCTCGTGGAACGTTCCCTCCACTCTGCCTTTTCGCCTGAATTTCTGCTGGAGGAGGTTGCATTTTGTGGAAGCTGGCAGATTTTATTAACATATTAACCCTTCAGTAAGTGCAAGAGTGCTTGTTCTACACCAGTCTCATCAACCAAAAACATTAGCCATTTGTGGGGGTGATGAAACGAAGTTTATATCCCAATTTTACAAAATGAAAAGTTGAATATTCTTAGCTATCGATAGCTATAGCAAACAGGTCGGGCGCCATTTTGAGAGTAGCTGAATAGCTACATTTCAAAACCCAGCAACGTTTTTCTAAGTTACGTTGCTGCTTACATGTTAAACGCTGGGTCAGTTTGACGTTATTTGATTGAATGTCGATATTTGAATATTGTCTCCGTCTTTTATTTCATGTGGGTGACGTGTTTTACTAAACGTTAACTCTGCCTTGTTAGCCAAACTTGAAGTGGCACGATCACATAGGCTATTCAAGGGTTTGTGTTACCCCTCTGGATGATTAAGCATGCAGTGGAGCTTTAGCATTTTCGTTCAGGCATAGGGGTTTGCACAGCACAAGGCATGCAGTCAAGTACAAAAAACATGTTTGAAAAATACTGTCAGCATAGCCTATTTGGTGGGAGATGCCTGAAAATGCAAGCACTTTAACACCTATCAATCCTAGTAACTGAATTGTATTCAACAGGAAATACCTTTCACTGTAGCATGCAATTTGTTTTTTGGTATTAAGTAAATTGAATAATTTTTCTAATTCATGTTTATATTTTCAACAGGTATGGCGCATTTATGGTCAGTGTCAAGTTTGTGAATGGCTTGAAGAAGCTGGACTAGGGCATGCGAAGGACACCTTCATTGGTAGGTCCATATGAATGGACAACATTTCAGTGCACGTTTTGTCCAATCAAAAAACCAACTCAAACTTTTAAAGCACCTGCAGCTTTTTCACAAAAACCTAGAGGCATTTTCAGTTACTTGTGGACTTGATGGCTGCCCACATTTTCGAGAGTGAAATTATAGAACCATATCCGCAAAAAACACAAACTGTCAAGGATATTTGGAGGCAACAGAGACTCCTCCCAGTGGAGAAATTGAACAGGCTTCTCAAGTATCTACATCAGAACTTGTAAACGCACTAACTGAAACGCTCACAAGACGTTTGGTGATATTTGCTTTGTATCTTCAGGAAAAATAGGTTATTCAAAAATGTGTACCAACAGATGTTATTTATGGGTTTGAAACACTGCTAATCTTGTTCCAAGGTTCTTTCACGGAAACATTTGAAAAATTTTTAGAAGAATGTGGAGTTGATGTTAGTACTTTGCCCCTGTCTATGTTTAGTGAGGATACGCTATTTGAACAATGTTTTAACGCAGTGAATACTCCCTATAAACTAGAAAAATACTGCATTGAACATCTAAATTTGATTGAATCTGTTGAATGCACTCTTAATATTGAAGAAAATGGTAAAACGCATACTTATCAATATGCTCCCTTGTTAGATACACTGAAAGTAATACTAAGAGAAAAGTCCACTCTAGAGCACATAATCAATCGGACCGTGGTTGATGATGGAAGTTTGGAAGATTTCTGTGATGGGACTATATATAAGGATTCTCATTGGGATAGTGATTTTTTTATGAGACTTCACTTTTATAACGATGAATTCGAGATTGTTAACTCTCTAGGATCTAGGAAAACAGTACACAAAATTTCTGCATTTTACTTTACTCTGGGAAACGTTCACCCAAAATACAGGAGTAATTTAAAGCATATCCATCTTTCAATCCTTGTTTATAATAGCTTGTTGAAACAGTACGGGGCAGCCAGAATTTTGGAGCCCCTTATTTCTGATATACAGAAGTTGCAAACTGATGGCATTGAAGTGCTATACGAAGGAAGGCACCTTCGCGTTAAGGGCACAATAGTTACAGTATCAGCAGACAACCTCTCTGCACACTCCCTTGCAGGTTTTCGTGGTTCCTTTAGCAGTGGGCGTGTTTGCCGGTATTGTTTATGCCACTATAAGGACCTTTCACAGAAAACAAATGAAGATGAATGTATTTTACGGACACCAGATGTACACAGTTACCATGTGTAGCTGAAGACCCAAATATAAGCTCATTGTATGGAGTGTGCCTTTAGTGAGATACCAAGCTTCAGTGTAACTAATGCATTCCCTCCGGATGTTATGCATGACTTTCTTGAAGGAGTTGTTCCTCATGTCATAAAATTACTTGTGAGAAGTCTTCACCGAGAAAAAATAGTTGGTGTGCAGAATATTTCTGTTGCTCTGGCAGGGTTCACTTTTGGACAGAATGATGCTTCAAGTAAGCCTGCCCCAATTTCTGAAAGACTTGTGTTAGATGGTAGACTTGCAGGGAAAGCAAATGAAAAGTGGACATTATTCCAGACACTTCCCTTTATTATTGGAGACAAAATTCCAAAAGGCAACAAGACATGGCAACTTTTTCTGTGCCTTAGGGAAATTGGAGAAATAATCTTGGCACTTACTATAAGTGCTAGTTGGATCAGTTATTTGGACTTTTTGATTTCCTCCATTTTGGTTGATTTCAGGAGATTGTTTCCTAATAAGATCACTCCAAAGGTACATTTCTTGCTTCATTACCCTCGATTGATTGAGGAGTTTGGTCCACCTAGAGCACATTGGTGCATGCGTTAAGAGGCAAAGCACCTGTACTTTAAACAAGTTGCTGTAACTTCAAGAATATCTGTCTCTCTCGCACTACAAGAAACCAATTCAGGCAGTGTTGGGACTGGCTGTCGGGCAACAAATTTGAGAAACAGAGAAGCTCAGCAGTCTCACCTTTGAAGTATCATGAACTTGACATTGTTGTGAAGGAAAAACTCAGACTTGCTAATGTGACAGAAGAGGAGAAATTCTGGACCTGCAAAGAGGTTGATATAGACACTGTGACCTACTCTGTCGGTGACTGTTTCATCCTGGATTTGTTCCAGGATGAAATTCCTCTTTTTATAAAAGTCACACAGATTTAGAATGCCAGAGCAAATTGGTTTATTGTCGCTGAACTTCTCAATACCTTGTCCTTTGATGCCCATTTTCACGCTTACGAAGTAAGCCCAACAGCTAATCACATTCTCTTTAAACCTGGTGAAGAGTTGGATTATCACCGGTTGGATCTTTATGAACTAGCTGGCAGGCAGTTCATAACACTAGTCCATCGGCCACATAAAACATTTGTTTAGTGGTAAGGTAATTTTTTTAATTGAGAATAAAAATGTCTATATGTCATGTAAACTAAACCCAATTTTTTTCTCACTGTATCCAGAAAATGAAGTCGATGGCGTCACCCTTACTAAAATGACAGAATGAATGAGCGAATGAATGTTTCCTAAAATTAAGGACCAAGTTCAATTTATGGCTATTCTAGATAAACTTAAGTTGTAAGTAATTAAATTAAATTAAGTAATTCTTGAATTTCCTTTGGGATGAATAAAGTACTATCTTATCTTAAACAAATTTCAATATGTTAATTGCCAAGTTGTCAATGTGAGCTACAGTACAGTTATTTACATTTAGGATAGGCATTGAATTAGGTAATCCCAGGAAGCCATTGATGTCTCAGAATGCAATGTGTTGTTACAGTATATGAAATTTATTGTAAATGTATATTTTTTCTAATTGACAGGGAAAACAGCCATGAAGTTCAAGTGAGATTTGAGACATCAGCGATGACAGTGACGCCAGTTTCCTGTGATATCATCCTCCCGCCTTTTCTCAAAAGTGCTTTAATTTCACAGGATCCACAGTTCAAATATCCAGGGAAGAACAAACTGAAAAACGCCGTCATTCAGGCTTTGTTCGACCACCTCTGTCAAAAAACTATGTAAGTGTCACTCATCCTTCATTATATTTTGAATTACAAAACTATTTATGTACAGTGGGGCAAAAAAGTATTTAGTCAGCCACCAATTGTGCAAGTTCTCCCACTTAAAAAGATGAGAGAGGCCTGT
>JANZLB010000020.1:9534396-9546204 GCA_026167865.1 Notarius quadriscutis
TATCTATCTATCTATCTATCTATCTATCTATCTATCTATCTATCTATCTATCTATCCATCCATCCATCCATCCATCTCAGGTGCGCTCCAGAGGAAGGCTGTCGTGAACTGGCAGTTTCTCATCTTGGGGGCTCGAAAAGATAACCATTTACTCCAGAATATCCTTGATAATCATTTGCCCCTTGACCTGACCTTTAAGAATCCTAATCACTATCAGAATTCTCTCCAAAACGTGATTCCATATCAAGACTAGTCTAACCACTGCTACATGTGGGAATGAAATTGATACCTGAATTGTTACACGTGTGATGTCACACACCCCTTCAGGATCTTCCGGTGCAGTCTCAGCAGATTCAGTGAAAATCCGCTAATCTTATTGATTTTCCATCAATTTATGGCCTTTTAGATAATCTGTGGTTTCAAAACACATGGTCAATCAACTTAATGATTGTTGCTTTATACAAGGAAAAAAGTGGGGTTTAGTGACATTACATGCACTTTAAAAGTAGGGCAAATGCCCCATGGTGGTCATGTGATATTGCTGCTTGCTTGCTACAGCAATTTTTGGAATCACAAAATGTGGGATGTATTTTATCTTGGCAAAATAGTGACATATAGGCTACACTGTGTGTGCAGCATTGCAACATCTCAAAATTCCATAGAACATTTTGCTGAGAATTCAACTTTGCAGTCAGCGCCTTTAAATAACTGATGTAAAATATTGAACTTTTTTTACGATATTCTAATTGTTTGAAATGCACTCGTGGTATCATTGTTGCCTCACAGAGGGAAGGTCCTGGGTTTGAACCTTACAGCTGACTGGGGCCTTTTGGTGTGGAGCTTGTATGTTCTCCCCATGTTTGCATGGGCTTCTTCCAGGTGTTCCAGTTTCCTCCCACAGTCAAAGGACATGTGGATTAGATCAGCTGGCTAATCCAAATTGCCCACAGGTGTGAATGTGAGTGTGAATGGTTGGTTGTCCATGCCCAGGGTGTACTCTCAACTGAAGTGAGCTGGGATTGGCTCCAGCTTTCCTTGTGACCCTGACAGACAAGCAGTTTAGACCCCTTGCACTGATGTCACATTTACATGCACAACCATCACTACCCTAGACCTGAGGGACAAGCAAACTTTGTTTACATACTGAAGCCAAAGGAAGATGTCTGACATCCTTTGCTGTTGTCTGAAGAAAAGTACAGCTAAAAAAGCTCTACCGGATTACTTGGATAATCTTAGTCAGAAAGAAGCGAAGGATAGATATACGTAGAAATTAGTTTATTAGCGGTTATGAGCCGTACAAAATTCCTTGAAATGACTGGAGTGACGGTGCAGATTTGTGGCCTAGCATTAGCGTTAGCTATGTGTTGGAATATACCTTCTTTTTCCCGAAGAACAGTTTAAAAAAATAGAAAAGCAGGAAAACTTTCTTTGTGTAAAGAATTTTTCCTGGCATCAGCTTTCGAGAACAGAATGCTGCAAAAGCCAAAGCATTTACCCTTAAAGGACTCCTATCTGAACTGTGGGCTAGATGATATTCCTGGCCCTCTATCCATGTCTCAACAACCCCAAGGACATCTAGTTACATAACTATTTGCACTCTATCATTTATACATTGATACTTTTTGTTAAAACAATATATGGAGTGTTATTTGTAATATAACAAAATATCTTGCTCTAGACTTTCAATGTTGTAAGATTTTATTTTAATTTTACCAAATAGTGGATGGTACAGTAATTACAAATGCTAACAGAATCAGCACATTCCAATTGTGGCTATTGCCATATAGTAACTATAATTGCCCTTGTAATAATTTCAATAAATGGTTAATATTCAGTTCCCTCTTAATTTATTATTCAAAAGGCACAACTGAGTCACACAGGTGAAGTGTATAACAGACAATAACAATTTTATCCAAAATAGTTTTCCTGCCTTAGTCGATTTATTTCCATTTCACATGCATGCAACTGTTGTAAAATGAAGTCTGTGTGTTTGTAGAACACTCTCGAACTGTAGGTTCATTACTGCACTCTGGCTCCATGGTGATATTTTGCACAGGACTGGGTTCCTCTGATAACAAAAGCAAAGCTTCAGCACTCTCTGCTCTTAATCTTTTCTGTTCTTTCAGGATGTATCATTCATGTTGCTCCTTGTTGGATTTTTTTTACTGAGTTATGTCCATGTTGTTTGTCTGGTGCCCAATCTGGGTTTTCTGTGTTGAATAAGGAAGTTGGTTCATCTGCAAGAAAATCATATGATTTTGTTTCAACACTTTCATGAAGAAGCTAACTCAAATGCGATCAGAAATAAAACAAGATTCTTAAGTAAACTTTTCCATACTCCCTTCTGACATTCTGATTAAAAAAGAAACATTTTAAATACAATCATGAATTTCTCTGGAGTTTTCAGGCTTAGCTCCTCTCATTGTATTCTCTTTGACAACTCATTTCTTCATTGTTCTTGAAGCATTTGCTTCTCTTTGTTAACACTTTCCTTGATAGCAGGGAGACGGTAATATCTTTTATCTATTTCTCTATTTGAATGATTTGAACAACCAAAAACAGTGCAAAAATGAACCATATTGAAGACAGATTAAGCCTTGCTTACATGAAAAACAGTGTCTGTTTTACCTCCAGGTGAAATTATTATGCGATGCGTGATGTCATGTGCAAGAAGTCTATAGATAATGGATGGATGGACAGATGTATAAACAGCAGCAGTCAAAAGTTTGGACACACCTAATTCAAGTAATTTTATTTGTATCGCTCTCTTAACGGGTGGCACAGTGGTGTAGTGGTTAGCACAGTCACCTCACAGGAAGAAGGTCCTGGGTTCAAGCCTTTCTGTTTGCATGTTCTCCCCATGTCTGCATGGGTATGCTCCAGTTTCCCCCACAGTCCAAAGATGTGCAGTTAGGTTAACTGATTTCTCTAAATTGCCCATAGGTGTGAATGTGTTAAAGAACTGGCCACCCTACTGCTGCAATTCTGGCAAACCTGGTTTGACAGTAATGACAAGTGTTTTTAACAATAGATATTTTTGCAAAGCAGCTTTAAGAAAAAGCTGAATTTTTATAAGCAAGCTAATATGCATGTGTGCATGTTTAATGAGCAAACCTGAGGCGACAGTGGCAAGGAAAACTGAGACGAACCAGACTCAAAAGGGAACTCTTTTTCAGTTGGGTGATAACAGATAGCATGATTATAAATAACTTGCTTATATAACTGTTCTAGTCAAAAAGTGGTGTGTGTGCATGTGCGCGCACATAATATTATTCCTATATTAACTAAACTTGGGTAGTGATCACTTCCTAGAGTACTTCCTTTTAGTACCTTCCATCTACTTTTTCCAGCCAAACTGTGTTTGGTTTTGACCTGAATCAACAGCATTAATTATATGTAATTGTTTAGATATTGTACATTGTTCAAACATTACACTACATTAGTCATTTAGCTGATGTTTTTATGCAAAGCAACTAACATGTCTTGCGAGTGCATGTCACCCTTGGATTCTCTTGGCTATCAGTGCTGAAGTACTAGTGTAAACAAATAGTCTACAAATACTATCCAAGACCTGGAATGAACAGGGTAGTTAAGAAATTGAAGAAGCTTGGACAAATACATAGACAAGGAATGATTTAAGTATGGTATGTTTATTGTTTCCACAGTTTGACAGCATCTGGTTAAATGCTTCTATGCTTCTTGAGCCTATACATATACAAATTGTGCCTATATGGTATTTGGCAGATGTTTTGTCCAAAGTGACTTACAATATATAAACACTACACTGTATTAGTGTATTGGTGTACTAATAATCACTGTACTCTAACATGGCCTACCTTCCAGATGAAAGCTGCTGCATGACTACAGGATTTCCCTTTTTTTGTGTGTGCGCTCTGGCTAGGCTCAGCCTTTAAGCAAACAAACTCGCCCTGTCTTTTACACACAATTTTGCCAATTTTATTACTGTGTAGATAATTGTACACCTCCATGCTTTTGTAATTCCTTAGCTCCTTGCCATCAACACCCTCACTAAGACTAAAATAACTGTCAAGGTCAATGTAGCTGACGTGGGGCCAGAACTTGATGTTGTCTATCCATTCTGTGAGGGTAGATGGATGGGGCACTTTGATCATATTATCCCCAGAGCATATCAGAAAATCTGACCCATGTAACCATTTTTTAGTTATCTTTGAGCTTAACTACCTAGCAGTTAAGTAGGTTAACTACCAGCTACAAACTTCAATGCAGTTGAGCAGAAGAAAGATCCCAGCTTCTGCTATGACACAGCAATGAATCATGGGAAAGGTCAGAGTTCAGGAAAGTTGTGGATAAGCCTTTCAAGTTTTGTACCTAATCTATTCAAGCAATCATGAGTTAGGACTTTTTGGGTAAAATAGGCTCTGGCTCAGTTAAATTGATTGATGCATGGTGGCCATATTGTTTACAACTGTGTCAGCAGTTTTACACTCTGCTGAGTAATTTGTAATTAAAAATAATTGCAGGGGAAACCATATTAGTGAATTCTTTACTGTGTGAAGCTCTCTGAAAAAGGTAATGTTGCAATGACATATAAAATGCCAGCTAATACATGAGGCTCATCAATTGTTTGCACAGCAAAATTTATTAAAAGAACAGTATTTTTTAAAAGAAGGCTGTAGCTGCCATGGAACCAGAATTAGAAATACTTTAATAATCCCAGTGAGAATGCTAAATGATGCAAATTAATGAAATCTGAAGTGAATAAAATTCCGAAGTACACAAGCCAAAAGACAGACAAAAACAACAAAGATTTTTTTTACATCATAAAGTAGTTGTAGTCAGCAGTTGGTCAATCTGCATTCAAACAAAAAAATAAATAGCAATCAAACAAATGCAATTATTGTAATCCTTTTAAATGTCCAGAAAATAGACATCAGTCATTGCTTAGAAATAAAGCTGACCAACAATTCAAACAAAAAAACAAACAAACAAGTAAATAAAAATTAATGTACATTAGCAAAATTGTAGGAAAACTCCAAAGCATTTAATGATACAATTTACATATTTTGTGAAATTGTAAACAGTAAATATGGAAATGAGGTCAGTTCTGGCCATAAAATTAATGTTTGAGGCTTGCATTGACAGTGTAACTAATATAACATAACTATATTCTCAGGTAGGCAGGCAGGCAGAGAACTGATAAATATAGACACAAGTGGTGATAAAGGGCCCTCGCACTCATTAAATTGCGCTGGTCACATTTTGTAATCAAAGAATGCAGTGTGAGCTGTTTGTTAAATGCAGGTCCATCAGGTGTGTTTTTCCTTCTAAAATTCATGAATGCTTGACTAACTGAGTGGCAACCAAAGCATTAAATTTTTATATGGGGGAGCTATGTAGCTCATGAGGCTACCCTATGCTGATTTACAATATCAACTCAAAAGATATCCTAGGACAAATGCTGGAGTAAAATTCCATGTGTTTTCAGCCACTGTAAGACCCTCAAAAAAGTCCTGGAAAATTTGAAAGTCCCACATTCCATTTAACATAGGGTGCCATAACATTCTCATTTGAGATATCCACTATTCCTTTGCAATTTATTATACGTCTGAGGTTTATACCAACCAACTTCCATGGAAAACTGATGAACTGCTTCGAAGTGTAAAAAAGTATGCAAAAAATAATTAAAAACAACACAAATTCTAAAATGGCCAACTTCCTGTTGGGCGGTGCTAATACAATCGAATGGGAAATATGTCTGTCATAGGGAGGACAATGTTCCCTCCAAAACTCATGAATATTGAACGAGCTGTGTGGCAACCAAGGAAAAAGTTTTGAAATGGGGGCACTATGTAGCTAATGAGGCCAACCTACGCTAATTTACAATATTGCCTCAAAAGATATCCCACAACAAATGTCAGAGGTAGGTTCCATGTGTTTTTAGCCATCATAAGCTCCTCAGAACAGCATGGGATATTTTCAAAATGCCATATTACATCCAACATTGGCCGCCTTTACGTCCTCATTTGAGAGATCCACTATTCTTTCGCAATTTATCGTCATGTGTCTAAAGTGTATTCCTACCAACTTTTAAGGAAAACTGATGAACTGCCTAGGAGAAGTGCAAAAGAGTATGTAAAAAATAGGTTAAAACATCACAAATTCCAAACTGGCTGACTTCCTGTTGGGCGGAGCTAATGCAAACCAATCCCTCCAAAACTCATGAACATTGTGGCATTCAAAGCTATAAATTTGAATGCAAAATGTTAGGGGGTGCTATGGTGTCTTCTAGCCTCACCCAAGACAAATAACCTAAGAATAATAAACATTTGCCCTATTTTCACGAGTGCACGGAATTTCCTGAATTTTGGAATATTTCCAAGGTGTAAAATTTGTAACAATAATAAAGAAGAAGAAGAAGAAGAAACAAAATGTGGAAAACAATACATCCCAATTCCTTTGCAATTTAAAATCAGCAATATCTTGATAAGATGTACATCAAATATGGCATGAATCCAACAAACCGCCTAGGAAGAGTACATCAAAATGTAACACATGTTTTGGCAATGGAGTCATTACTATCCATGGTGGCACTATACCAGAGGGTGTCTTTGGGTATATGGATCTCTTCAGAACTATGATATCCTATAACCTGTGAAGTTTGAGCTGTATCAGGCAATGCATGGTGAATTTATGACTCGCTTCCTGTTTGCGTGGCATAGCGAATACATTTATTGGCTCGCCATTTCAAAATCTTATGACATATCGCAAATCCCTTCACAATTTAACATCAGCACCATCTTGACATGACATATACCAAATATGGCATGGATAGAGCAAACCCCCAAGGAGAAGATTGTTAAAGCGTAACACATGTCAAAACTCACAAAACCAGAAATAGTTCACTTCCTGTTGAGTATGGCTGATGCAATGTATAGGCAATTTTGTTCATCTCTGGGTACTCCACACACCTACCAAATTTGACATGGATCGGTGAAACTATATACCGGGCAGGAGTCTCCATGACATATGGGAGCACTATGGAGTCCCCGGACACATTTGGGGTCAAGCCCCTATGGATGAGTTTTAGTGCACATGACTGATGTGTCTATCAAATTTCATAAGTTTTCAAATATTTCAAAGGTGTCAAATCTGTATTTTTGAATTAGGTGGTGCTATGGAAATATTAAAGCCCACCTAGACATTATGTGAAATTACCATATCACCTCAAATTGTATCATAGGACAAATGCATATGCAAAATTTCATAACTTTTTATCCATCATAAGCCCCTCAAAACAGCGTGGGAAAATTTCAAAATCCCATATTCCATCCAACATGGGTGACTTCCTGGTGGGTGGAGTCAAATACAACCAAATGAAATTTGTCCTCTATCACAAGAGTATCGATCACACCAAATCTGGTGCCAATCCGAGCAACTTCATCTCAAACATAGCTTGCTCTTAGGGGTGCTATAGAGCTCCAGGACCATGCTCAGTCCCTTGCTCAGTGTAACTTTGTGATTTCATGCACATTTGATCAGTGTGCCAAAATTTATGAGTTTTCAAGCATCACAAGTGCCTCAAAACAAGTTTTTCCATGGAGAAAAAAAATAAAAAGAAGAAGAAGAAGAAGAAGAGAATCGTTACAGAAACAATAGGGCCTTGAACCTCTGGTGCAGTGGCCTCTGTTGGACACCAGATGCTTCGCACCTCCGGTGCGCAGTCCCAAATAATAATAATAATAATCAGAAGAAGAAAAACATGCCCAAAACAATAGGGCTTAGGCCATAGGCCTGCACCTTGGTGCTCGGGCCCTAATAATAGTAATAATAATCAGAAAAAACATGTCGAAAACAACAGGGCTTTGCACCTATGGTGCTTGGGCCCTATTGAAACATTTTGAGGTATATGGGAAACAACACTAAAATGCAAAGCCAATATACCTATACATGTTAACTTTTTTTTAACAGGAAAAAATAAACATTGGTACAATGCCCCTCATCTGCTACAATTTCAAAAGTAAAAATATTAGACCATCATATTGGCCAAAGATTAATTCTAGAAAACTGTTAAATTGTTAGAATGCTGTTACAAGTAAAACTATTAGCTGTTTCTTGATTAGTTTCAGGCAGATTATGCTTAATTGTTTATATGAATAGAACAGAGATCCAATAAGAATAATAGCTGTCTGGAAGCAAAAACTCCACCTTCATTATTAGGGAGTGCATTTCAAATTTGTGCTAGGAGCAGCAGGATCACTTAAAAATTACCTTCTATTGTATTAGTACAGTATATGAGGTACACTGTTTACAGCAGACTTTAAATGCAGCTGAAATAATGGCAAAACACTAGTTTGAAAAAAAAAATCTAATTTACCATTTTTACTTGTTTAAAAATATTTGTTTTTGTTAAACAAAATGTTTAAAACACAGGCTGTATCACTTATCATAGTCCCTGAGGGGTTGATGGTCGTGATTTTGTATTCAAAATGACACAACCAACCATATCCACAACAGTAAGTATAAAGCAGTTTTAGTCAAATGTTTAGAGAAAATAAATCCAGGATGTGACACCTTAAGGATGTGACACATCTTTGTTGGTGTAAGCAAGATTTCTAACATTCGACTTATAGCAATATTTTACAACTGTTGCACCTATCAGACTCTTCAATTATTAAAAAAGTGTACATGTATGTACCATACAAAATACTAGCACAGTAATAGTAATTAAAAAGTACTTATTTGTGGTTCTAAAAGAAGTAAAGTATCATCTGCACATATGGATTAAACTATAATGGATATACTTTAAATTATTTCAAGCAGATAGAAAAAAATGTGGTACTATTTACATGCAAACATTAAAGCATTTCACTCTATACTTCTTTATAATAAGAAAGATTAGGTACTAAACTCCACTGCTTGTGACTGGCAGTTTTTATAGATAAGAGGCTATAACCATTTTCTTTAATCTGAAACTGATTTTAATACAAAATAGGAAAGAAAACAAACTAGAACAAATGGGCTATATTAGGGTAAAATGATTTCTGACTAAATAGAACTAATTGTGTTAAAACATTTATTCCCTGAATCAAATAAGCAAGAGATGCATCCCTTTCCTGAAGATGATATGCAAGAATATTCATTATATAGTAAGTATTGTCATAAACAAAGACATTTATGAATGGTAATATAATATTTTTGTAAAATATGTATATTTTCCAAATTTTGTTAAGTTAAATTTTGCTAATACTGTATATGAAATAATGGAATAGCACTGACCACCAAGAGTGGTATGATGAGACAATCCATTAACACCTCAATCATTTACATTATTTATGTGTACATATTTGTTTAATTCTGTAAGACTTCTTGATTTTACAATGCTTACAAAGAAAATAAATTAAATAACTGCTGTACTCCACAAGTGCCCGAACTGCTCACATATTGTATGTTGATTATTATTATTATTATTATTATTATTATTATTATTATTATTATTATTATTGTATAAAAACCTTACAACCTACACTTTTGATAGATTTAATAATAGAATTGAGGATGCATGCATGCAAGAATGGTCTACCATGCTCTAAAATGATAAATGTTATGTTATACGTGGCCTCTTAAAACATGTATTGTGAAAAAATACATCACGACTACGTGGATAGTCACGACTAAGCATCACTTAATAAGGATATAGCCGAATGTGAATACATTATTTAGAGAATGTTCTAAATAAATACAAATATAGATATGAATGAGGTGCAGTACTGTTTTTTGGGAAAGCTTGTCAAAAAGCCTTGCAATGAGACTTGGTATGGACTGGAATCCTGCAGAATAAAACAAAAAATTCAAGAGCGCACAAAGTCTCACAGGCATGGATGCCAGATCTTAGCAAAATTCCCATCACAAATACAACTATAAAACCACACAAAAATACTTGAAACTACTTGTGATTTTTCAGTATATGCAATATATGAATATTAACCACTCCATAACCCCCTTTTCCCTCTCCCAATATTTGAAATATACCAGCGTGTAATTTGCAATTTAAACCAGAAATTGTTCTTTACACTATACACACACTGCCCGTATGCAGCCTTTCCCTGGTTGCCATAGTCTATGTATTCCAGAGCCAAGGAAAGCAGGACTTATGGACAGTATACACTCACTGACCATTTTATTAGAAACACTTGTACACCTATTTATTTTTGCAATTATAAAATCAACCAATCATGTGGCAGCAGTGCAATCCATGAAATCATGTAGATACAGAATAGGGGAAAATTACTTTGAGCATTGAAGCCAGATAGGCTGGTTTGAATATTTTAGTAACTGCTGATTTCCTGGGATTTTCACACACTTTGCAACTACGGAAAGCAGAAAAAATATCTCAAAATGCACATCAAGTCGAACCTTGAGGTGGAATGAGCTACAATAGTGGAACGTAACACTGGGTTCCACTCCTGTCAACGAAGAACCAGATTCTGAGGCTACCCTGGGTACAGACTCCTGAAACTGTAATATTCACCTATCCAGTTTCAGTTTAGGCTTTTGATATGAACACTGTCAAAACTTTTAATAAACCCCAAAGTGACACTCATAATAAAGGAGTCTGTGTAATAAGAGAAAAAGCCTCACAAACCTATTTTTAATGTTTCACTTCCATTTCTGATGTGCTACAGTTTCCACTCAATAAACAAAGTGACCTATTTGCCAAAGCTATGAAATTTCCTTCAGAAGCAACTGATCTAATTTCTTCACCATTAAAACCATTGCAAAGCTGAGGTAGCAGAGAATAATGATCATTTTCTTATAGTCCACTGGACTGCAAGGCTGAAATAATCACTACACAATCAAATACAGCTTAATGCCAAAGAACAAAGGTCTGGATTCGCAAAAATCTAAACATCTAGAACTTTTTCGAATGTATTTATAAAAATATGGTAAGTCAAAGAGGACTGATCAGTACTATTTTGCAAGTGATGTTACATAAAGAAAGCTTGATTTTTCACTGTCAACTGTCATTCCCTTGAGTTTATAATAATTTGTCAGCCTATTATTTGTAAGTATAGTAATGATCTTAACTAATCACCCTACTTATTTACCTTAGATCCTATTTGCTACAGAAAATACTAAAGAGATGGCATGGCTTTTTGTTAGGAATAATACTGCAATGCTCTGATGACAACCTACAAGCTTACACATTCATAACAAGGCAGTATTTTAACAGATATTTTCAGACTTATTTATATCTTTATTCTACAGGAACAGTTTGATAGTTAAACAGCAGTGTATAAGCAATCATTTATGTATCCTGACATCCACAAAGACATAAATATTATTCTAATATTGTAAAATTCATTTAAGATAACACTTTATTGATCCCAAGAGGAAACTAGAGAAAAGTGTACAAATGTGTTGTAAAATTCATGTAATATTAAAATTGTAAGTGATGTTACATGTCTACTTTTGTACCAGCTTATATGAAGGTCAAACATGATAAATATGTAAGTTCATATCAATAAGCAATAATTACATTGTAAATTGTGTGAAGATGGGTTTATGATAAACCCATATAAGTTTTTCAGCCCCAGTTTAGTTTGCCAGCAAATTTAGTAGCACTGCAACCAAAGACAGCTGATGACAAATTATGGCATGGTCTATAGGTATAAAAGTATACCTAGCTTTACATTAGAAGAAGAAGAAGAAGAAGTTTATTCATCACATGCTTGTGAAATTCCTCTCTGCATCATTGGGGATAGACTAGGGATAAAATTAGCTCATGTTTTAAGTCGTTCAAATTCTGTAAAGCTGCTTTGCGACAAT
>JANZLB010000020.1:10287647-10300277 GCA_026167865.1 Notarius quadriscutis
AGGTCATTTACTACTTTAACCAGTGCTGTCTCTGTGCTATGATGAGGTCTAAATCCTGACTGATACATTTCATGGATATTATTCCTATATGTACAATTGTTGTGCCACAGCTTTTTCTAGGATCTTGGAGATAAAGGGGAGGTTTGATATTGGCCTATAACTGGACAGCTGACAGGGGTCGAGGTCAGTTATTTTTAATCAGGGGTTTGATAACTGCTAATTTAAAGGATTTGGGTACATAGCCAATTCTAAGGAAATAACTGATTATTTTAGGAAGAGTTTCAATTCCTTCTGGTATTATCTGTTTAAAGAATTGTGAAGGGCTCTACTACACAAGTTGAAGAGTTCAATGTAGAGATTAATTAAATTAGTTTGAGTTCTCTAAGGGGAGTAAAACATTCTAATTGCTGATCTGCTACAGTTATATTGTTAACTCTAGGGTTACTTAAAATGTCTGGCCTTATATTAGTAGATTGAATTTTTTTGTCAGATATTTTCAATTTTGTAATTGAAAAAATTCATGAAGTCTTTGTTACTACATATTGCAGGTGTGCATGTGTCTATAGTGGTCTTTTTCCTTGTTAATTTTGCTACAGTATTAAATAGGAATCCAGGATTATTTTGGTTATCTTCTATTAGGGTGGAGAGATACATTGATCTTGCAGTGCTAAGAGCTTTTATATATGTCAAGAGGCTCCTTCCATGCTAATTTGAATGCTACCAATTTTGTTTTGTGGCCATTTATGTTCTAATTTTTGAGTGGTCTGTTTTAAAGTGCAAGTGTAATCATTACACCAGTATGCTAATTTTTTCTCTCCAATAATTTTTCTTTTCAGTTGCACTACATTATCTAAAGTGTAGTGGAACATTGACTCTAAGCATTCAGTTGTCTGATCAAGTTCTGTGGGGGCTGACAGTGATCCAATCAAAGCTGATAACTCTTGGAAATTATTTCTAAAACTCTGTGCAGTAGTTGATGTGAATGTATGTTTAACACAGTAGCATGATGAGGTGCTCAGACATATTTTGAATAAGATGAGATGGTGATCTGAGGTAACTTCAGACTGTGGAATATTTTCTATATTTAACCTGAATGTTAGTATTAGATCGAGAGTGTGACCATCATTGTGGGTAGGTCCTATGATGTCCTGATTAACCCCTGCCGGATCTAAAATAGACACAAACGCTGTTTTCAGAGAATTTTCTGGGTTATTGAAGTGAATATTAAAGTCTCTGGTAACTAAAGCTTTGTCTAAGGAAATAACAAGGTCTGAGATGAAAGCCACAAATTCAGAAAGAAACTCAGAATATGGCCCTGGGGGCCTGTAAATAATAAGCAATGGAATTGCTTATTATTAATTGTATGTAGACTTGTTTTTCGAGTCTACATACATTTGGCGCAGTGGGGGCATGGCCAAGCATTGGTTTGTGAATGGAGGGTGGGGCCAGGCAAGGTGAGTGGCAAAGTCAGTACACCTGTTCCTAATTAATGTTGTGTCTGTGTGCTTTGCAGTCACTGCAGAGAGGAGAAAAGGAGGCAGAGAGCAAAGAGAGGAGATCTCTCCCAACCAGAGCACAAGTATGTGTGTATGTGTGGGTGGAAAGCTGAAAAGCAAGGAAAACATTGAAAATAAAAAGCCTGTGTGAACAGCACTTCCTGCCTACCGTGCTTCAATATTCCATCCACTTCAGGGATTTACTACAGTGGTGCCGAAAGCCAGGATACTGAAGGGAAACACCCCATGGAGCCCTCCCCACTAAAAGATGCCTTTGCTGCCACCCAACAGAGCCAGCACCAAACGCTGATTGCCCTCCGGAAGGAGCAGGGGCAATGCTTCAAAGCCTAGCTGCTGGCCCAGCAGGAAAATTGCCAGGTGTTCTGGCACCTGCTCATGTTGGCAGGGTCCATGACCACCACCACAGCAGACCCACCCCACGTCACGCTGATGAAGATGGGACCGCACAACAAGGTCAAGGCGTTTATTGCCCTTTTTTGAGCAAGCAGCCGAAGCATGGGGGTGGCCAGTCGAGCAACACGTGGTGCGTCTACTACTGCTGCTGACTGGGGAAGTGCAGCTCACCATGCAAGACCTCCCTGCTGACCGCCAGCTCATCTATGCCAACCTGAAACGAGCCATCCTGCAGCATGTCGGCCACTCTCCAGAGCAACATTGCCAACATTTATGCATGCTGATGCTGGAGGAAGTTGGCCGGCTGTTCGCATTCAGCCAACAACTCCAGGACACTTGCTGGCGGTGGCTGAGGGACTGTGATGTCAAGGGGATCATTGACCTGGTGACAATGTTTATTGCCTGGCTTCCGGAAAGAACAGCGGAATGGGTCCAGTGCCACCACCCGACATCGCTGGATCAAGCCATCAAGTTGGCAGAGGATCACTTGGCAGTGATTCCGGTGGCAGGTGGACATTCCACCTCTTCTCTCTCTCTCTCTCTCTCTCTCTCTCTCCCTCTCTCCTTCACACCCTCCCTCCTCTTCCTGTCCCCACTGTGTTCCCTCACCATGGAGGCAGGGGCCGACTCCTCCCCAGCCAGCCCGCCACACCAATAGTGTTTCCCTCCCATCTGCCCCTTCTATGTCCATGTCTTCTCCCCCCCAGGTGAGTGACTCTACTTTCACTGGTGCAGAGGTGAAGCCTTGGCCGGTATGCTGGTGCTGCGGGGAGCCCAGGCATCTCCAGTGCCAGTGCTCTGCGATGGATGTGGGAGCTGTGGTCCAGATCCCCAATGTGCCAGAGACCGTCCTCAATAGGGCTGGAGCGTATTGTATACTAATGAGTGTTCAAGGGGATTCTGACTGGAATCAGACCTCAATCCACCAAAGCCTGGTGCAAGATGAAGCACTGGGGAGAGCAGGAGTGGTGAAGATTTTGTGTATGCACAGGGATGTTCAGGATTATCCCTTGGTGTCTGTCCACATTCTTTTTCGGGGAGAAAATCATAGGATATAGATGGCAGTTAATCCTTTTCTCACCCAGTCGCTGATTTTGGGGACTCATTGGCCAGGATTCAGAGAGTTAATGGAACACATAGTAAGGGATAGATCCTGCGATAGTACATCATGGGGGGATCTTGGTGTGGCATTGACTAGGGAAGCTGTCACAGAGCCGTCTATGTCAGTACCACATCAGGGTGATATGAGGAGTGAGGAGCAGCTCACCCCTCCTCCCTCTCTCAAGGATTCCCTTGAGGATTTCCCATTAGAGCACTTGTGAGACGAGACTCTGTATCGTATGTTTGACCAAGTGAGAGTAATCAATGGTCAAACTCTCCAGCCAAATACGATACCCTCCTTCCTGTACTTCACTATTATTAAGGATAGGCTGTATCAAGTGACAGAGGACACTCAAACCAGTGAACAGATAACACGGTTATTAATCCCTAAAAACTGTAGGGAACTCATGTTCCACATGGTTCACTTTAATCCCATGGCTAGACGCTTATGGCAGGATAAAACACTAGCCCATATAATGCCCCAGTTTTATTAGCCAGGAATTCTTAGGGATGTTCTTTGGTAAATCCTGTGGCCACTCCAAAAGTGCCTTTGTGCCCTCTCCCTCTAATTGAGACCCCCTTCGAGAGAATTAGCATGGATCTTGTCTGGCCATTAGCTCAGTTGGCACAAGGATATCACTTTATTTTAGTTCTGGTGGATTATGCAATGCGATATCTGCAAGAGGTTCCTCACTGCAATATTTCAACAGACAGTATTGTGGAGGCCCTCTTCTGTGTTATCTCCTGAGTTGGGATTCCAAAAGTAATCCTGACTGACCAAGGCATTATGTTTATGTCACGCACACTGCGCGAACTGTATGGCTTATTGTGTATTAAATCTATCCACACCAGCATCTATCACCCACAAACAGATTGCTTAGTGGAGCGATTCAATCAAACACTCAAAAATCTAATTCAGAAGTTTGTAAGCAAAGATGCATGTAACTGGGATAAATGGCTCAAGCCCCTGTTATTTGCAATCCGAGAGGTCCCGCAAGCCTCCACGGAATTTTCTCCATTTAAATTATTATATGGTCAAAAGCCACATGACATTTTAGACGTGCTGTGGAAAAATTGGGAGGAGGGACCTTCAACGAGTAAAAATGAAATTCAATACATTCTCGACCTGCATACAAAACTCCACACCCTCACATACTTAACCCAGGAGAATTTATGGCAGGCACAAGAACATCAAGTACAACAGGGGCATGCACCTTAGAGAATTCACCCTGGGAGATAAAGTGCTCAAATTGCCCACTTCGAGCTCCAAATTAGTCGCCAAGTGGCAAGGGCCCTTTAAGGTCACACAGTAAGTTGGGGGGCATTGACTATGAGGTGAGGTGAGGTAAACAGATAGGGAAGGGGCACTGCAAATATACCACCTCAACCTGCTGAAACATTGGAATGAGGGGGTCCCTGTGGCATTGGTGTCGGTAGTCCCAGAGAAGGGACTGGGGCAAAAAAATATAACTACTCAAACCATTCCAGTCCCCTGTGGAGGCCACCTCTCAATGAGCCAGCTCACAGAGATTGCCGGGTTGCAAGAGGAATTTTCCAACGTGTTCTCGCCCCTTCCCAGTCGCACTCACCTCATAGAACATCACATTGAAATGCTCCCAGGGTGGTGGTGCGTAGCCACCCTTATTGCTTACCCAAACACAAGAAAAAAAGTGGTTCAGGATGAACTCAAGGCCATGCTCAAAATGGGCATAATTGAGGAGTCCCACAGTGAATGGAGCAGCTGGGTGGTCCTGGTTCCCAAGGCCGAGGGGTCGGTCAGGTTCTGTGGGGACTACAGAAAAGTCAATATGGTGTCTAAATTTGATGCGTACCAATACCTTGCATTGACGAGCTGCTTGATCAATTAGGCGCTGCTCGGTTTTATTTGACACTGGATTTGACAAAGGGATATTGGCAGATCCCCTTGACTCCTCTATCCTGAGAAAAAACATCCTTTTCTTCACCATTCAGATTACATCAATTTGTCACACTCACTTTTGGATTATCTGGGGCTCCCACTATGTTCCAGTGGCTCATGGACAAGATCCTCTGCCCCCACGCTGCCTATGCCATGACTTACCTTAACAACATTCAGCAACAATTGGCCGTGGCATCTAGAACACCTTAGAGTTGTCCTAGAGTCGCTGAGGCAGGCAGGTCTCACAGCTAACCCAAAAAAGTGCGCAATTGGGCAGGTGGAAGTACAGTATCTGGGTTTCCACTTGGGTCACGTGCAGGTACGTCCTAAAATTGACAAGACTGTAGCGACTGCGGCCTGCCCGAAGCCAAAGGCCAAAAAGGGGGTGAGACAGTTCCTGGGTGTGGCTGGCTATTATCACAGGTTTATACTTGATTATTCAGATGTCACCAGGGGTGTCTAAAAAGGGGTCACCAGATCTGAAACAGTGGACGGAGCAGTACCAACAGGCATTCATCACGGTAAAAGCTGCACTATGTGGAGGGCCACTTTTACACTCCCCTGACTTCTCTCTCCCTTTTATTTTGCAGACAGACACATTGGACAGAGGGCTGGGGGCCATTTTGTCCCAGAAGGTGGAGGGTGAGGAACAACCAGTGCTGTACATCAGCCATAAGCTCTCAATGCATGAAAGTAAGTACAGCACCATCAAGAAGGAGTGCCTGGCCATTAATTGGATGGTCCTCACCCTCCAATATTACCTGCTGGGGTGCCCATTCCCCCTCTGTTCAGACCACACACCCCTCCAGTGGCTCCACCGCATGAAGGAAGCCAATGTGTGGATCACCCATTGGTATCTCATCACCTAGCCATTTAAATTCGAGGTGATCCACAGGCTGGGGGTACAGATGGTAGTGGTGGACTTCCTGTCCCGTCGGGGGGAGCCCATTGCAGGCCAGACAGTTCCCTGGCCTGAGTCAGGTGGTGGGGGTATTCACAAACTGATGCTCAGCCACACCCCCACTGCCACATACCCCCACTGTCCAACTCAGGCCGGGGAGCTGTCCAGCCCACACACACACACACACACACACACACAGGACAGGAAGTCCGCTGCAGGCCGGACAGCTCACCAGCCTGAGTCAGGCGGTGGGGGATTGTGCCAGCAGGGGCGTGGCTGAGCGTCAGTTTGTGAATGGAGGGTAGGGCCAGGGAAGTGAATGGCAAAGTCAGTACAGCTGTTCCCAATTAACATTGTGTCTGTGTGCTTTCCAGTAACTGCAGAGAGTAGAAAAGGAGGGAAAGAGCGAAGAGAGGACATCTCTCCCAACCAGAGCACATGAGTGTGTGCGTGTGTGTGTGTGTGTGTGTGTGTGTGTGTGTGTAAAGCTGAAAAGCAAGGAAAACATTGAAAATAAAGTCTGTGTGAACAGCACTTCCCACCTGCCATGCTTCAGTATTACACCCACTCAGGGATTTGCAACAACATTATATTAGTATGAAGAACTTCAAATATATTAAAGTTATAACCAGGTTTTTGTGTTCTGCCTAGCTAATCATCATAACCAACTGCAACAACTCCTCCTCTGCCAGTTAGACGACGCTGGTGTATGTGACTGTATCCAGGAGGAGTAGCTTTGTTTAATGCTATATATTCATTTGGCTTAATTCATGTTTCTGTTAAACACAGTACGTTAAACTCCTGATCAGTAATAAGTTCATTAACAATTAGCACTTTAGATGTAAAATATCTAATATTTAAGAGTCCTACCTTTCAGTAAAAGGTGCTGACAGTGGCTGTGCAGTCAGTATGATCCAATTTTATATTAATTAGGTTACTTGAACAAACTCTTTGAATATTTCAACTTTTTTGTTTAGCTCAGGGAAGAGACACAGTTATATAGTTATATATATATAGTGGAACCTGAGTGACGACTCTGTGCAGCTAGCAGACAGTCAGTTTATCCTGTTCATCTGCTTCCTGGCCTTGGCCCTGGATTGTCATAAGTTAACTCAGCCTGTTCTGAGACTATGAGCCATGCTGCAAGAAATGACAGCAGCACCTTCCTGAGTGGGATGGATACCATCCTGCCCTAATAGGCTGGCAGTGCCTTCAAAATTAGTCCAATTATCCATAAAGCCCACATTGATTTCAGAGCACCACCTGGACAACCAGCAATTCAGCGACCATAACCAGCTGTAAGCTACATCGCCACGCTGCATTGGGATGGGGCCAGAGCATACTACCATATGTATAACATACATTGCCTTCACTAATTTAAACACCTCTACAAAGTTTCTCTTAGTAATCTCAGACTGACAAAGGCCTTTTATTGCCTTTGTCAAGAAAAACAAGGAAAATTATCCTCCTATGAGGAGTTATTCTCTGACGTGGATAACTATCTTTGAGAGCCTATGCTTGCCTAGGACCCTAAAATTACCTGCTATGTCCGGCGCCCTGGTTCCTGGTATACACCTGACTAAAGCTGCTGGTGTGTCTAAAGGCCTAGCTAATTTCACATGCCATAAGATAGAGTCTCTTATAACAAGAGGTCTTTCAGGTTTCTCAGTGGCTGCATCACCGAGGAGTGCAAACCTGTTTGACACATGAAGCAGAGAGGAGTGATACTCCCATGGGCAAGTCTCAGCAGTAGCTTTGGCTCTATGATTATGCTGCTGAGTCATCACCCATTTGCCCCGCTGTGAGGGCTGTAATGCCAGAGTTGGGGGATTGCTAGCTCCATCTATGGCATCCAGACTTTCCCCTGCAGAAACTACACTGCTCTCAATCTCATTAACCCTTTCTACTGTCTGGATATGTATCTCGAAAGCTGCAGTCTTCTCCATCAGTAAACTAACTAATCTGCACTTATCACAAATAAAGCTATCACGAGTGATGGAGGAAGAATGACTAAACTAAGCTCACGTGAGCTCTTTTCCTGCTGTGGTGCTGCATTTCTGGACTCTGTCATGTTTTTCCTTTTTATCGTGCTTGTCTGTCCACTGATCACTAATTTTTGTTTTTTCCCTAATTACCCATTCCTGTATTTCTCCTGTCAGCTGCTCCTCCCATCCAGTCCTCCACGATTAGGATTGGGACCTGCCCTCTTCTCTCCAAGTGCACATGAGTCTGCTTTTGGCCAAAAGTCTACTCCTTTTGGCCATGACAGAACAATTCTGCCAGAGGAATGGACCCAGCAGACTTTGAAACAGTTAAAGCAGCTTTCACCAAATAAGGCTCTATTCTGGGTTATCACCAGCAGGAGATTACAGTTGTCCATCAGAGCTTGACAGACATCACAGACATGTTACAGAAACTCTCCTCTCAGATGGAAAGCCTTCAGATTGTCATCTCCAGTCAACTAGTACCTGCGCCAGTCAGCTCACCCATTACTCCAACAGTCATTCCAGCGCCACAACCCCTCCAAGAGCCATGTCTGCCTGCCCTGCAGCCCTACAATGGGGAGCCTGGGACCTGCTGCTCATTCCTTTCCCAGTGCTCCTTGTCAATGGAACTCCAGGCCTCCGCTTTCCCTTCCAAGAGCTCTCGAGTCATCTATGTTATCACACTTCTGACTGGAAGAGTTCAGGAGTGGACAACAGTAATCTGAAATGCTGGGGCCCCTTGCTGTTCGAGTTACAAGGAATTCTCTGAAGAGATGCAAAAGGTTTTTGACCAGTTGCCCAAGGGCAAGGAGGCAGCTAGGTGATTAATGGGGCTCAAGCAAGGCAGCCAGCCGGTTTATGACTATGCTATTCAGTTTCATACCTTGGCTGCAGCTGTGGACTGGACTGCCACTGCCTTGTATGATACATTTTTTCATGGACTAAACAGCTCTGTATTGGATGAGATCATCCCTCATGACCTCCCTGAGACTTTGGACAGCCTCGTGGACCTAGCTGGTCAGGTGCATACCTGGTTATGCCAACAAAGCCTGAGAAGGAACCTCAGGTTTGAACTTAAGAATGTTGCTTCCACATCTGAGGCCACTGCTTCCCCTGAACCAGAGCCTATGCAGCTAGGCAGAACCCAAATCACCCCCAAGGAGAGAAGGTGCGGCCATGAGACCAGGTCCTGATTCTACTGTGGCAAACCCAGATATTTCATCTCTCATTGCCTGTTAAAAGGGCCTGCCCACCAGTAGCAGCAAGGATGCAGGTGAGTGTACTGATGCAGTATTCCCCTGCCAAGAGGCCGGTGCTTCTCATTAAGATAATTTTTCAGAAAAGATGTTACCCAGTAAAGGTGCTGATTGACTCTGGGGGCAGAAGAAAGCTTAATCAGAACCTCCTTTGCAGAAGAGCTGGAGGTCAACCTGTTAGACCACCCTTTAAACACCAGGGCACTCAAGGGCACCAAACTCAGTCTTGTCTCCCACATCAGAGCTGATCACTCATAAAATCTCAGGGAACCATGTGGAGTCTATTTCTTTCTTTGCCATGAATAAGCTTCATGAGTCTATTGTTCCTGGTCTTCCTTGGTTGTGCCTGCATAATCTCCACCTGAATTGGAGTAATGGTACAGTCCTCTCTTGGAGCACCCAAGAGACCTGCTTGTCCTCTGCCAAGATTCCCCACACCTCCCAAGTCTCCAGTCCTGATGAGTCCATCAACCTCTCCAATGTCCCTGTGGAATACTGGGACCTTAGTCAGGTGTTCAGTAAGGCCCGGGCCACCTCTCTCCCTCCTCATTGACCTTACGATTGCGCTATTGATCTGCTTCCTGGGACTACTCCCCCTAGGGGTCACATTTATTCCCTCTCTCCCCAGAGAGAGAGGCCATGGACAAGTATATATCAGAGTCTCTTGCGGCTGGCATCATTCACCCCTCATCATCTCTGGTGGATTCTGGTTTATTTTTTGTGGTCAAGAAGGACAAGTCTGTCAGGCTGTGCATTGATTATTGAGGCTTAAATGTGATCACCATTAAGAACCATTACCTGTTTCCTCTCATGTCCACAGCCTTTGAGCTGCTGCAGGGGGCCCAATTTTTCTCCAAGCTGGACCTTTACAACACCTATCACCTGGTACATATTAAGGAGGGGGACGAGTGGAAGATGGCCTTCAATATGGCCACCAGGCACTATGAATACTTGGTCTTAATTTTTGGCCTCACTAATGCACCAGCGGTCTTCCAAGCACTAGTCAACGATGTCTTATGAGACTTTATCAACCAGTACATCTTTATATATCTCAATGACATCTTGATCTTTTCTCCCATGCTCAAAACTCACCAGTCCCACATTAGACAGGTTCTGCAGCGGTTACTAGAAAATCAACTTTTCGCTAAAGCTGAGAAATGTGAGTTCCATAAGCACACAATCTCATTTCTGGGTTTCATCATCTCCCCAGGTGAGGTCCAAGTGGACCCAGACAAGGTCAAGGTAGTCTCAGGCTGGCAAACTCCCTCCTCTCGCAGGGAGATGCAATGCTTCTTGGGGTTTGCTAATTTTTATCAAAGGTTCATCAGGAATTATAGCTCCATTGTTGCCCATCTTACAGAACTCACATCATCCAAGTGCCCCTTTTTCTGGAACAACCACACTGAGAATGCTTTCACATCCCTCAAAACCAATTTTTCCACTGATCCTGTCCTTATCATCCCAGACCTTACAGCTCAGTTCATTCTTGAGGTGGATGCCTCTGATATGGGAGTAGGGGCAGTTCTGTCCCAGAGATCATCTAAGAATGACAAAATGCACCCCTGTGCATTCTTCTCACACTGCTTGACTCCAGCTAAGCGCATCTATAGCATAGATGATCAAGAACTGTTGGCCATCAAGTTGGCCCTGGAGGAGTGGAGACATTGGTTAGAGGGGACTGAGACCCCTTTTATCATATGGATTGACCATAAGAATCTTGAGTACATCAAGTCTGCCAAGCAACTTAATTCACGCCAAGGCAGGTGGTCCTTATTCTCTTCATGCTTTAACTTTGTGTTTTCCTTCAGACTGGGCTCCAAGAATACCAAGCCAGATGCCCTCTCCAGAGAGTTTTCACTTGACTCTCAGCAAGACGCCACAGAGCCAATCATTCCTGCCCACTACCTTGTGGCCACCACTCAGTTTGATAATGAGAAGACTGTCCAGGAGGTCCTGGCTAGCGATCCAGGCCCAGGCAACAGACCACCTAATGTTCTGGTTGTGCCCACTGGTGTATGTTTCCAGGTGCTTCAGTGGGGGCACAGTTCTCTTCTTGCTTGTCACCCTGGGGTGGCCCAAACCCTCTTTATTATCAGGCAACACTTCTGGTGACCAATGATGCAGCAGGACATACAGACTTTTGTGGCAGCCTGAGACGTGTATTCCAGAAACAAGACTGATAACTAGCCCATGGCAAGACTATTAAGGCTGCTACCTGTACCTCATTGTCCCTGGTCCCACATTGCCGTGGATTTCATCACTGTTCTCCCCAGTTCCAAGGGTAATACCTGTAGCCTAACTACTGTTGATTGTTTCCCTAAAGTGGCTCATTTTGTCCCTCTCCCCAAGCTGCTATCTGCTAAAGAGACTGCTGAGCTCCTTATTAACTATGTTTTCAGTATCCATGGTCTGCCACTGGTTGATTGGAAGGGATATGGCCCAGAGGAGAGGTGTTGTGTCCCAGCACGCTTCATCTTGGACCCCTCACTCATCAGGGACTTTCACTGCCAGAACCCAGAGGCCCCGTCTGGGATGCCTGGAGGCATCTGTAGGAGGGCAGTTATTGTGACGAGCCAGCCGGGAACATCTAGGTCCCAAACTGATCTTTTACTCCATTCCCTGGTTTTCCCCTGAGCCTTCCCCATGCTGCAGCCAGCACACCTTTCTCTCATCAGCTCATCCATGGCTCTATATATTGCTCTAATATTCATTTGGCATGGGACTGTCTTCACCTCGGGAAATGTTTTTTTTGCCTTTTTTCACTGTTTTTATATTCTGTTATTTTGTTACTTTGCTGTGTGCTGTAGAGTAACTTCGCCCTTTCTGTGGATTACATCTTGTTTTGGGACTGTGGGCATGTTTCTTCTGATGCAGTTTCACTTTGAACTTTTGAACTTTGTTTTTGTACGGAGAGCTCTTTTCATGCTGTGGTGCTGCATTTATGGACTCTGTCACATTTTTCCTTTTTTTGAGCTTGTATGTCCACTGATCACTAATCTTCATTTTTTTCCCTAATTACCCATTCCTGTATTTCTCCTGTCGGCTGCACCTTCCGTCCAGTCCTCCACGATTAGGATTAAAGACCTGCCCTCTTCTCTCCAAGTGCACGTGAGTCTGCTTTTGGGTCTAGTCTACTCCTCTTGCCTTTTGGCCGTGACAAGTACAAAACATTCTATGAGCTTTATTTTTCAGATAAACCAGTCCCCTGAAGATATCTGACCAAGAAATTGCAAGAAGTACAATCATTTTTACTATGCTGATGACTCATTTTTAAAAAATTGTTGACTGTGAATGCCACAAATAATATGTAATAAAATATTTTGCTGCTGGTGTCTCAAATATTTTAATATTCCACCACTACTGATACAAATGATCGTTATAAAAAAAAAACAATGAAAGCTGATGTATGTTATTTCAATAAATTTTATTTCCATGTATATGCATATATAAAATAAATGTATTCTTTACAAAACTTGTTTTTTTCTACAACCCCGATTCCAAAAAAGTTGGGACAAAGTACAAATTGTAAATAAAAATGGAATGCAATGATGTGGAAGTT
>JANZLB010000020.1:10557554-10568203 GCA_026167865.1 Notarius quadriscutis
GAGAGAGAGAGAGAGAGAGAGAGAGAGAGAGAGAGAGAGAGAGAGACTTAAAGGAGGTTCTGATCACAAGTCACCCCTGTTTCAATTCTCTCTGATTCTCTTACAACAGCAACATCAAGCTCAAATTCATGTGTGAGAGCCTTTCAAGGACAATAACCCAAGGATATGTTTTTTCAACATATTACTCTCTATTCAATTGATTGACACCTATAAGTGGCTCTAAAAGTAGAACAGGATGTTTGTAGGGAAAAGAAAAACCGAACAGAAACTGTGAAACTACAGTATATACACTAACAGGTGTTAGTATAAAAATGCGGAGGTGATTATAGGAAATTGCGCACGCTGACTATCGAGAAATACTCCAAATATCTCGACCCATCACCTCAAGCAACTCGGCAAAACGGTGGCCAATCGCTTCATGGTAAGTGAGGAAGAATTCCAAATTATGAAAGAAAATGCTGTTCCTAAAAGCACTAAAGATGCTTGCTTTGGTCAAAAACTACTCCAAGATAAGGTAGGATTGTGATTTATTTTACCATTTCAAAACAAAGTATTTTATATGAGTCAGCATAGATAAGTGACAAGTCTACAGGTCTCTCATTAATTTGCATGTTGCTTTTGAAGTTTGAAATAATTTTTTATACATTTTTTTTTTATACATTTTTGTGTTGCCTGGTGGCCGGGCCTTTGCCCACGGGGCCCGGCTGGGCTCAGCCCGAAGCGGTGATGTGGACCCGATCTCCTGTGGGTTCACCACCCACAGAGGTAGCTGTAGGGGACCGGTGCAGTGTGGATTGGGCGACAGTCAAAGGCAGGGGCCTCGATGACCTGATCCCCGAACACAGCAGATCACCCGAACTAGCTGTTGGGACATGGAATGTCACTTTGCTGGGGGGGAGAGAGCCTGGGTTTGTGCAGGAGGTTGAGAGGTACCGGCTAGAGATAGCCGGGTTCACCTCCACACACAGCTTGGGCTCCGGAACCCAGCGTCTCGAGAGGGGCTGGACTCTCCACTTCTCTGGAGTCGCCCACGGTGAGCGGCAGCGGGCTGGTGTGGGCTTGCTTATAGCTCCTCAACCGCCATGTGTTGGAGTTTACCCCAGTGAACGAGAGGGTCGCCTCTCTGCGCCTTCAGGGTCGAGGAGAGGGCTCTTGCTGTTTGTGCCTACGGGATGAATAGCAGTATAGAGTATCCAGCCTTCTTGGAGTCCTTGGGAGAGGTACTGAGAGGTGCTCTTCCACCCGGCAAAAGTTTACTTATATCAACTTCTTTACTTGCATTAAGGTACAAAACTGCCAGACTTCATGCAGCATATCCAGGAGCTCCGTGATTTTTATTTTGTTACATTGGTGAAATCACAAACCAGCAGTGTTAAAGTCAAAGTCACTCTCAAGTTTGTGACCTTACTATTATTATCCTGTTTAGCTTTTTACATAAATCAAATGGGTTTAATCCAAACCTCAATACTTCAAAAACAAGTTGCTGTAAATAACGTCAAATCGGACCTAATGTGTTTTGTGTACAGAAGGTCAAGAAATAAAAAGCTCCATCAGAAATTAAAACGAGAGCCTAATATTGATGTAGTTAGATAATGTTCACAAAATAAATGTTTATGGAGTCAGGGCATGGAATTTATTTGCCTCTTTTAATGTACTGTGTAAAAAGCTGGGATTTTCTTTTTAAATGGATCAAGAAATTTTCAAAAACAAGTTCAAATTCATCTGCTCATGAAGTATTATGACAGCTCACAGGGTTACCAGTTACAAGAACCAAACATTCTACGGTCACTCCCCAGAGACAGAGATGTGTGTGCGCACACACCAAAGCAACCCCAATTTTCCCACCCAGTACATTTTGGGAAACAGGCCAGAGGTCACAAGAGAGAGAGAGAGACATACAGACAGGGAGATACAGAGTTACAGACAGAGAGATACAGAGAGAGAGAGACAGACAAAGAGAGCTACAGACAGAGATACAGTCAGATACAGAGAGAGATACAGATACAGACAGAGTGAGATACAGACACAGAGAGAGAGAGATACAGACACAAAGACAGAAACAGAGAGAGAGGCAGAGAGAGACACGGGTGGGGGGTCTTCAGTTTATTCCTGCAATCTTACGGTTCCTGAACTTGTATGAAAACAGTTGCTTGCTTTTTGATGAGGTTGTGAGATCGGTTCTTGGCTGCTGATGCAAGTTTAAAAGCCATTCTTGGCTCTTTTTAGATTTTTCCATAAAGCTTTAAGAAAAAACCTGCATTACAAAAGGAGAGTGACATTAATAGCTCATAGCACTGTAATCACACTTTCTAAAGCAAGTGAGGCACAAAAGCTTCAGAAAAAAATGACTCGGCTAAATAGCATGAGGTCTGTTAAAAAACACACACACACACACACACACACACACACATGCGCGTAAGGTGTGAGCTTTAATGGGTCAAGGTCCTGCAAGAGAAATGAGGCAGTGGCGAGGGGGGAAAAGAAGCAGCTTCAGTCTTTCTGAAGCCTTTTGCCCCCCTCCCCCCAATTTATTTCAATATTGTGATTTGTATCACCTTGATTAAGGCCTCTTACTTTGATACTGTGCATTCTGAACACTCATATTCATCTGCAGTTTTGTGGTTATCATTCCCCCCCAAAAGTGAGAATACTCATTTCCTGGTTTTGGGTATCACTTGACATCTCAGCATATTTGTTAAAGTCAAACCAGGAAATAAGCTTTTTTTTTGTTCTTAAACGGGAGAAAAATATTTTAGATGTAAATGGCTCTCTGCATCTCACAAACAGGCAATCTAAACAGAAGCGGAGAAGCAGAAGTACACTTTTAGGAGTATAGAAACCGTTTTCCAGTTTATGAAGCAAATTATCAACGCTGACCTCGTTGTGGGGAGCAAACACAAATGCACGTGCTGTATGTGCAGATGTTGCACATGCATGTGTCTGTGCGCACCAGACTGTTTAGAGGAACCCGTGTTCAATTTGCATGCTTATCTCAGAAATGTTGTGAAAGCATGAACACTGTACCTTTGCACAGAGTTTAATATGAGAACACACACAGCTAATAAACACCCCCCCACACACATGCAGACAGCATGGTGATGCAGCAGGTAACGATGCTCTTGGACAGCTGTAGGGTCTGGGATTTGATCCTGAGCTCTGATTACTGTGTGTGAAGTCCTGCATGTTCCCCACATATTTGGGTTCTGGTAAGTTTTCCAGTCCTACTCCCACACACTCATTACAAAAACTCCCAAGTGTGAATAAGTAAGTGTGATGCCCTGCAGTTTTCCCTCAACAGGCTCTGGATCAACAACACCCTTTATTTCACAACCTAGGAATCTAGCTTTCACTCGAGGATTGTGTACTTTTCCTCGTGATGCACAGCCCAATTCCACACAGCATTTGACTGACAGTGAAAGCAACCAATCACAGACCTTTCTTGCAGCACATCAGCAAACATGAGAGATTCTCTCATTTACCAGCCATTTAACAGCTTCTTGTGCAGTGGCGGACAAATTGATAAATTCACTTGCTAACCCACCAGGCAGGTGAAAGCTACTATGTGCTGCCCAGTCCCATGTTGTATTTGCATAGAAACCTAACTGACTGGGTTCACCCAGTCAGTTAGGTTTCTATGCAAATACAACATGGTCACTAATGTAACGTAATAATGGAGTAATGCACTAGCTGAGTGAACGAATACACACTAAGGAAAATGGAGGAGTGCATGATCATGGAGCACGTCTTTGCAAAAAAAATCAGCATGTTGTTGGATACATATTTTTGGCTATGTGAAGTAGTGTTGTGTCTTTACATTGCATGTAAAAGATAGTAGTTGAGCCTGGAGAATGCCTTTATTTGTTCCCAAATAAATGGTGATGGTGTTTTGCGCTCGCGGAAGAGTTATATGACTGCATACTGCTGCACTTAATTTTCCTTGGTTTCCACATAGCTGAGAGATACTTAATCCTCAAAACAACAAAATGTTCTACCCTCAACCAGATCACCTCAGCTGTTGCGTGTGGTCCAAATAGGTACCGGGATTCTGATCAAGTAACAAGCACTATAGTATAGTCCAGATGGACGGATGGATGGAACTGCGTTGATGGTACTACATTGATGTATGGCGCACCACCATGAAACATGGGCTGCGTTCAATTTGGGGAAAATGCTGTCTCAGGAGGATGTCTAACATAACAGCAAGTCATCAAGGACCATTCAAAACTCATCAAACTCTCGTTTCCCATCTTCAAACTGCGTCCAGAATGTCCTTTTTTTTTTTTGGAAGGCAACGTATCCTCGATGCTGCCTATTAGCCATAAATCTGTGCATCAGCTCCCTTAAGCAGCAGGAAAAAAAAAAAAAAAAGGCAATCTGAACTTCACAGAAAAGTGACTTAATATACAAATGTAAAGTTTTATTTTTTTTTAGCTTTTATTTCACTTAAATTTTTTTAAAAAGTTACTAAGAAGTAAACCTTGTGCTATTTTATTACTGGAATAGCCTTCCAAGTAGTGTTTGGGAATTAGACACAGTCTCAGCATTTAAGTCTAGGCTGAAAACATCTGTTTAGTCAAGGCTTTTGTTAATAGTGTTTGAGGTAAAGGAGTAGCTCTGGAGGGTCCTCAGGCACAGAGTGAATTGATGGTAAACTGGGATGTATGGATGTTGTCAGTCCCCCGCTCACTCAAGTTTGTTGATGGTGTAGTGGCTAGCTGCTTTATGTCCCAGGGCACCCTCATGCCTGTGTTACCTTCTGGCTCTCAGTTATGCTGTCATAGTTAGTTTTGCCAGACTAACTCAGCGCAAAATGTATACTGTTCTTACTCATCAGATGACATTGGGCATACGTAACAACCTGTGTATCTCTGACTTCTTCTGCTCCTCGGACCTGCCTGATCCATCCTGATGAGACATCTGGCTGAAGTCTCATCATATTGCTCCTGTGGAGGACGGCTCGATATGGACAGTTGAAAGTCACACTTGGAAGATGCTCTGGACACTTACAGTAATGCTTTTGTGGCTGAGGACTACAGCTGACTTGCTAACTTAAGGACTACAGTTGTCATGAACAGTTTTGCACTCAAGTTTCCATCAGTGAACAGTTTATAACCAACAAAACAGACCATGTTAAAACTGTTAATGTTATAATCATGTTATCACCTAAATGAGGATTATACCCTTTTTGATATACCCTTTTGAGTCTGGTTCCTCTCGAGGTTTCTTCATCATGTCATCTGAGGGAGTTTTTCCTCGCCACCCTCACCACAGGCTTGCTCATTAGGGATAAAATTAGCTCATGTTTCAAGTCATTAAAATTCTGTAAAACTGCTTTGCAACAATGTCTATTGTTAAAAGTGCTATAAAAATAAACTTGACTATTTTATAATCCTGTGACTGTAACCAACGGGAGTCCAAGAGAGCAAAACTGGCCATCAGGAAGGGAGGGTAAGCATACTCTCCACTATCAATCACTGCTACATCAGTCAATCCTGGGGGTCTGTGACCTCATGCAAGCAGAAGCTTGTTATACCTATATTTTAGGCCTATAGAAACCCAGTATCATACATTCAGAACACCAAATAACTTAAGAATATTTGCAGGACCCACACAATAACTATATCTCAGGGTTTGCAAATTTATGCCTATTTATGGAGTTGATGGAACAACAGACGCCATGTGATCATCATAGCAGACAGAACATCAGCTTTAGCAGCAACATTCGCATTGCAGTAGGAGTGAACCCGCCACTGACTCGATGCTCAAACAAACAGAGAGGAGCACTGTTCAGATGGAAATACAGGAATAACACTATACACACAAAGATAACTTTTTTTTTTAAATGCCAGTCAACACAATAAAAAATTATCCAAATCTCAGCACAGAACAATGTGATTTCAACAATGTGATTTCTGTGATGTTTCAGAGCAGTACTGAGACCCGTGGGGTCAAACATGCTTAATATAGTAGAAAGTAAAGATGACTCAATTGGACTGGAGCCGGTTTAACCATTAAGCCAAGCTTCATCAGCTGACATTTCACAATGATTGAAAGGTGGGATGCAAAACTAAAGGTAGACTGACTTTCAGGTTTTTCAAGTTTAGGTCAGGAAAAAAAGAAATTTTCCCTGACACCCGATTATCTTTGTTTAGTGGACCAAAAGCTACTGAATTCAAATCAGTGACTTCCAATTTCATTAGATTTTTTTTTTTAATAGAACAGTTAATTAATTTAGGACCACATGGCCCTAAATTCTCCGCTATTTTTTTCTTGCTCCACCCCAACCCAAGATACGTCATGCATTACGTGGTGGGCTTTCACTGTTCACGCAAGGCATTGTGGGATACAAATTTGAAACAGGAGAGAACAATGGAGTACGTGAATGTGCGGACGAAATGTGAAAAACCAACTACAGTAACAGAAAGCGAGAAGAAGAGACATTATGCTGCAAAGGAAAGGAAACACAGGACCAAACTAAACAAATATCGGCAGTCACTGAGCACCTCGGTGTGATCAGTTGTTCGTTTACCAACAGAATGATGTAACTGTCAGTGCATGGTCAAGGTAAACATGTAGATGGCAGTAACGCAAGAATGGATGCTGCATGAAAGAAAACCCAACAGAAGAAGGAAAAGAAGAAGCAGGTAAACCTGCACATGCGCATACGAACTTCCACTGTCTGCTTGACTGCGCAAAGCAAGCAATTTGATGCACATTATTTTCTATGGAATCCCCTCAAATTAAATAACTTCCCAGCCACAGAATGGTCTGGGTTTTGTTTTTTAAATATTACAGAAATAAACATATATCACAATGACCAATTTTCAGAGGGAACTAAATTTCACCGATTTTATGAACTCGAAAGGCCATCTACTTTTAATTGATGGCAGTTTGATCATTTTTCCTGAAAGACTATTACCATGTTGCTTAACACAGATAAATTTTACTTATGTTAGGGTTAACTTCAATAAAATTAACTTCGCAACCCATGCTAGATGTCAATCGGCCTTTGACAGATGATGTAAGACTGAAGCACATTTTGGGTTGACTGCTATTTTGGAGGTATTCTGTGGTCAAGGCCATAGTGTCAACTAAGAGCATTTTCTTTTTATTCTATAGAAGGCTGTAATAATCATAATAACAAGTCCCATGATGGAAAAGGTAGAAAAGTTAACCATTGGTCAAGTTTTTTTCTTGTTTGTTTCCCACCATGGAAAAAGGCAAGGAACAGAAGATTGAGATAAAGGTGTGTTGAATAGCCTGGGTTGCAGTGGTGAGAAGCAAAAACCATCACTTTCACCAAGATATTTCCATTCATGCATGTTTGTTCTCGACATTTTCATAAAGGTAAGAAATTTTTGTTGTTGAAGTAACGTTAATAAAGGAGCTGTTTTTCTGTCTGCTAAAGTAGCTAATGTTAACGTTATATCCAAACTTGGTTTTAGATTAGTCACGCTAATAAACAGCAGACACCCAGGTAGAACAGCAGAAAGACTATAAAAATGTCTTGCCTTGCTCATATTCTATGTTGTGGAATATATTTAATATTTTGCTTTAATGGGAGGAAAATTGAATGCAAGTGAAGGCTGCTATGCTAAGCTCAGTTTTCCTTGATTACCACCAGGTTTCCTTTGCTGTTAAGACTGTGATGTCTCTCGGTTGAAATATAAACAGCCATTGGTGAAATATTTGTAGGCTTCAAGGGATTTATAGTTTTGGAACTGTTCACAGGTATCACAAGATAGTTGGTAATATCCAAGTATGAGGTTGGAGGCAGCAATGTCGGGTCAGTACTCCAAATTTTTATAGTCATACAGTAAATGACAATTTATCCAAATAATGGTCCCTGGCCTCTTTGCCAAGTTTGTCTTGGTATGGTATCCTCTCACTTTGCTTCTGATTCTCCAGTTTTACTACTTTCACCGCTACCAAAGAGTACAAAAGTTCTTTGCGGCTACTTTCACGATACCGCTTACTGTAACATTACCTCCAAAATGGAGCCTTGGAGCCTTGGTGTTTAATCGCACGTGACTGACAAAAAACAATATTGGTTCATTAAGTGACACAAACTCTCTATTCATATGTTTTAACTGCTAATATTGTTGCTTATGGTTGGCTCATTTATTCAATTATTTAGAGGTTATCTAAATAAATAAAAAAGTGCACTGTTTAACACTGAAATGCGATGAAGCAGTTTTATATTTTGACTTGAGTTTACACTTTAAATGAAAAGCCTATTTTTGTGTCAAATTTAAGGTGCAATACATTTCAGCCAATTTTTTCCTGACTGACAAAACATTTATTAATCATGATTAATAATTTTAGTACCAAAAATGCCTCAGATGAAGCAACAGTTCCTGAACTGCATTAAGATATATTTTCACTTCTCTTTCCTAATAATGCAACTACACCAAGCTCTTTCAATTTGTAACACTTGTCCTTTCTGAGAAAGCAAGAGAATGAAGGAAATGAGAGAAGAAAACCAAATGTGAAATGTTACAGAGCTGTGTTATTTTTCAATGACACAATCAGTAATCTCAACCAAACGTGTGAAACTTTATCAAGACCGAAGCAGCCGTAATCCACTACAGAAGCTTGCGCTCCCTCAGCACGGATCTCAACCCTGCTGTCTTTGCAAGAAACTCTTTTCCCAAAGCAGACTAAAGACCCAACACTGCATTCAGCTTCACAATCAACACACAATCACACAACAAGAGCACAGGAGCTCCAGATGAATACAACCTGACTGGCAGAGATAAGAGCTCATCAGAAACGCCTTGTCCTCAGCTCCTGGAATAACTTTGGTCCTTGCGAAGGGGAGAGACAGACAGACAGAGAGGCAGAGACGTGTGACAGAGAGCAGGCAGCCTGCACTGAGAGACTTGAAGTAGGCGTGTCCAAGGGAGGAGACAGAGACGGATAGATAGAGTGAGTAAGGGGAGGGAACAGAACATGAGCAGAAGTACTGCTGAGTATGATAGCACATGCTTTTTCTGTCACAGAGGGGAAAAAAATGCAAAGCCTGATGAATCCACACACGTGCACTTACAAATTAATCCTCCTTTCCTCTCCAAAACAAAATCACATGCCTGTGTAGTATTCCTTACGATTTTCTGGGATAAATCCCTAGACACACACACAGCAGAATAAAAAGACCTAGAAACAAATGAAGTATGAAGCTTTTTTTTTTTCCTTAACCATCAAACAAAGGTCAAGGACAAATCTGTCTGTGGTGGCTCTGTCTCTTGGTTAAATTAGCAGCAAATAGTTGTTTTCGTTACTGAAATGGTGTTCACAGAGCAGAAATGACCACAAATCAGGTTCATTAAGGGACAACGCCAGTTTTTTCTCTGTGAAACTTATTTTCATATCTTAAAATACTACGGGCAAATTAGTAATGGATTTGCTCATCATTCTTTACTCGCACCATTCGCCACTAGCTTCCTCGGTATCAACACAATTATACCTATAACAATCAAGAAAATGAACCCACTACAAATTGAACAGAGGGACCACAACTTACTTTAGCTCAATTTTATTTGTATAGCACCTTGAACAATAGACATTCACAAAGAAGCATAATCCACAATCCTCCATGAAAACTCCCTGAAACAACATAGGGAAGAAACCTTGAGAGAAACCAGAGTCAACAGCGAACTCATCACCTTCTAGGTGACACTCGATCGTGAGATTACAAGTGTATTAAAAGTATGTTCAGTACAAGTATTTTGTGAATAAGCATCCTGGAGAAGCACAGGATAATCTTTGTGCATTTTGGCTGCTGCTTCTCACCTGAGCTTTTTATTTTTCTCCCCCGCCCCCTTTGTTTTCCCTTTTTGTGTTTGTATAGTTTGTCATTTTTCTTTGCTTGAATGTTTTGTCTGCCAGTTGTGGCATAGCTTCAGACCCAGTTTTGGGCATCAGTTTCCTTCAGGCCTTGGTCTGCCATGGGTGATACCTGTGCTCCTCACTATGGACTGCAGTGAGCTTGTTGCTCTTTTTAACATCTGGGTTGTCCAGCGTTCTGTGTGGCGGTGCTTCTGTGCTTGGTACAGTGTTCTGAGCGATGTTGCCCAGTGGCATCATGACAGCTGTGCACGTGGTTTGGGACATACCAGGACTCTGTGCAGCAGTGCTTCTGTGCTTGGTTTGTGGATCCATGGCGTGATGTTCTGAGCGATGTTGCCCGGTGGCGTCGTGGCGGCTGTGCAGGCGGTGTGGGACATACCTTTGTGCACCTTTTGGTGGGACTGTGGGTAGCAACACCATTGGAATTACACCCTGACCCCCTTTTGATGGACTTTTTTTTTTTTTAATTGTAAAGTGACCTTGGGTGTGAGAAAGGCGCTATATAAGTTGAACTTATTATTATTATTAGTAGTAGTAGTAAGTAGTAGTCCAACTCGTGACCACGACATCGCAAGTTCATGCCAAAGACCATCATAAAAATGGTACCTGCTGCCATCTGGCAAGTCACACCACAATACAGATGCGAGTAGGGAGTCAAACTCTTGTGGTTACCAGAGGACTGCCTCCCCCACTGTAACCCTAGCTATTGTATGTACAGTGGTGCTTGAAAGTTTGTGAACCCTTTAGAATTTTCTATATTCCTACATAAATATGACCTAAAACATCATCAGATTTTCACA
>JANZLB010000020.1:10571064-10581928 GCA_026167865.1 Notarius quadriscutis
GTTTAGTTGCAGTTATTGCTGCACAAGGGGGTCACACCAGATACTGAAAGTAAAGGTTCACATACTTTTGCCACTCACAGATATGTAATTTTGGATCCTTTTCCTCAATAAATAAATGACCAAGGATAATATTTTTGTTTCATTTGTTTAACTGGGTTCTGTAAATCTACTTTTAGGACTTGTGTGAAAATCTGATGTTTTAGGTCATATTTATGCAGAAACATAGAACATTCTAAAGGGTTCAAAAACTTCCAAGCACCACTGTAATAGGCGAGAGGCCAAGGGATATAGAAATGGAGATCAGTGCTGCTCAATGAGCCTTAAAGGCCTGTTAGTACTGGGACAGGAGACTGCCTGGGAAAACCAGGCGCTGGCACGGAAAGGATTTTGATTTTTTTTTTTTATATATTTGTAAGTAGTCTGAAGGGGCATTGCTCTATTAGTTCAATGTATTTTTTAATATGAAGTCCAGTGAAGTGAAGCCATCATTAGGCCTAAAATATTAAAACAAACCCAGCAGACAGATTGCAAAAATATTAGGTGTGGCCAAATCAACTACTGGGTACATGCTTAAAAAGACCAAACGAACAAATTAGTGAGCTCAGGAACACCCAAAGACCTGGAAGACCATCAAAAACAACTGTAGTCCTGGTGAAGAAAAACCCCTTCATAACAGTTGGTCAGATGAAGAACAGCCTCCAGGAGGTTGTCAAATCTGTATGAAAGTCAGCAATCGAGAGAAGACTTCACCAAAGTAAATACAGAGAGGTTCACCACAAGGTGCAAATCACCGGTAAGCCTTAAAAACAGGAAGACCCTAGATTGCTGAAAACATCTTAAAATAAATAAATAAAAGCTCTTACCATTTTGAAACAGTATCCCAGGGATTGATGACACAAAGACCGACTTTGTTCCAAAATCATAAGAGAAGAGAACCATTTTCACACTCCTGCTTCCAGGTTGAATAAGTCACGAATTCCATATTGCTTCACAATGTCCTACATATCACAAACAGCAGAACGTATCCATTCTGATGATTCTAGGTATTTCTCTGTGCAAGAAAACATTGTCGAGTAATCCGGTTTTGAAATAACGGTAAATAAAATAACCAATTTTTCCATTATGCATTAAGCACATTTTTTTTTTACAAATTGCTAAAATCAGAGTTTCCCACCATTATGGCTCTGATATTGCCAGATTCCTGCCAGAGTCCAGACAATCTACTCTACACTAAAGATATCTTTACTGTCACCATTTTATGGTGAGACATATGAAAAAACAATTTCACAAGATGGAATCTTTTTTTTTTTTCCTTGATATAAAGGGTAATAGAAAAAAATGTGAAAGTATTATCATCATGTCAAATGATGGACGACCAAGATAGAGAAAGAGAAGAGAAGCAAAGCATTTATTTGTCACAGGTACACTTAAGCACAGACTTAAGCACACAGTGAAATTCCTCCTCTGCTTTTAACCCATCTGACACACATGCACACACAAGTGAGCAATGAGCACACACACATACAGGCAGCTATGCTACAGTGCCCAGGGAGCAGTTGGGAAGTTAGGTGCCTTGCTCAAGGGCACTTCAGCCCAAGGCCGCCCCATGTTAACCTAACCGCATATCTTTGAACTGTGAGGGAAACCAGAGCACCCAGAGGAAACCCATGCAGACACAGGGAGAACATGCAAACTCCACACAGAAAGGCTTAATGCACTTAATATAACCCTAACTGGTGAAAGCCGCTGGGCTCAAACGCAGAACCTTCGTGCTGTGGGGTGACGGTGCTAACCACTACACTAACGTGCCACTCAGACTGTTCTTGGGGGTGGGGGGGATACAGCATGTACAGTATGGAAAAGGTCAACCAGCTGATCTGAAGACAAAACCCTGAGAACAAGCAGGAACTGAAGACAGCTGCAGTACCACATGTACAAAGAGCTGTAATTATGAAACAGTTCACCAGATCTGGATGTAAATATCTTAAAGCTGAAATAAAATTCATTATTTCCCCACCAAGGGATGAAGAAAGTTTATCTTAACTCCAATATACTGTTGTACACAACTAAAATAACTAAAATATTTATATACCTGATTGTACATGTCAAGCTACAGTATGTCATTATGTGCTGTTCTTGGGGTGGGTGGGTGAATACATTGTATGATCAAAAGTTTGTGGACACCTGTCCATCACACCCATATGTGCTCTCTGAACATCCCATTACAGATTTATAACAACCTACACTCCCTCTTTCCACTAGGTTTTGGCGTGTGGCTATGGGGATTTGTGTTCATTCAGCCCCAAGAGCATTAGTGAGATCAGAGATACCCCTTTTTAACCAAAAGGGAACAAGTTCTGTTCTTGTACCAAATTTTGAACCTTTTGATGCATTTCAACCAAGAATAAATTGGTTCAGAGCCTGAAAAGATGACTGTTTTTTTTTTTTCCAGTGCAAACCATGATGACATCAGTGGACATGTCATTAGTTAGGAGAGGAAGCAGAGTGCAGCAATGGAGAACACAATGGAAAAAGGATGCATCTTCAGAAAAAAAAATGGACCGAAAACAAATCTCTGCAACAATAGAACAAAAGCTCTCAGGTAGTCAATGTGCTCTGCCATCTTGCTACTACTGGCTACTCCTGTTATGAATTGTGCAATGCCCTCAATTCTTGACATCCTTGATAATGGTACCACTCAAAACTGGTGAAAACGTGGGCCGGTTCGCTAGCTGGCACCAAGGTTCAGAGAATCCTGAACGGATCCAGTTCAAGAACCCGTTCCTTGCTGGTTGAAAAGGGGGTATCACTGACATCAAGCAAGGAGGCCTGGAGTGCAGCCAGTGTTCCAGCTCATCCCAAAGGTGTTCAGCGGGGTGCTTCCACTCCTAACTTGGCACACCAGGTTTTCATGGAGCTGACTTTGTGTACAGGGGTGCAGTCATGCTGGAACAGGTTTGGGCCTCTTGGATCCAGTGAAGGGAAACTGTAATGCTACAGTCTAGTTAAAAAAAATCTTAAATATATCAGCAATAAACTGGCAAAGATTGAATAGGATATGTATTATTTAAAAAAAAAAAAAAAAAACTTCGTTTTAGCTTGTGCACTACCCATGCATTTCAGATCAATGTCACATTCTGTATAATTTATGGCTCAAATAAAACAACTGCCTTACTCAGAAGGTGAACTTAATATAACCCTATCTGCTTCTCTGCTTTGCATCTGTTTGACAAGTTGTAAAAGCGCTGCTTAAATTCTCTTCAAGTTTTGCCCATGCAGTAACAGTAACAATAGTAGCAGTAGTAACAGTGTAAACCTCTACATAAAGATATACAATGGCTAAATATCTGAATCTAAGATTGGGACAAAGTCACAGATTGTGATGCTTACTTATTGTGCTGTTACCCATGCAGCAGCACCTGCTATTTCCTCTAGTACTGCACAAAGTAAAGAGGTGGGGAGGCATTAGAATGATCTTTAGACAGATGCACAGGAACTGAGCCAAGAGCAAGGTTATGATGTCACATACGTGATGATCCCTCCCCCCAACCCAAATCTCTCTCTCTCACACACACACACACACACACACACACACACACACACACACACACACACTTACTTGCAGGGCATCTGTCGTTCATGCGCGTCACAAAGGGAAGTGAGAAGAACATCTTCTAAATTCCCTTTGTGAATGACAAATGCCCTGCAGGAGTGTGTGTGAGTGCTGTTTCACAGCTGAACTGTATTACTAGTGTGTCTTTTAGAGTGAAAGCACTATAAAAGTTTGAAATTTGTGTGTGTGCGTGCGTATGCGCGCGCACTGATGTGTGTATTATTGTTGCTAAAAAAAAAAAAAATGATGTGCCTAAAACTAAAATCTAACCCAAAACAGGCCTCATCAGTGAGAAACTGTGCACTGGGATTCAGTTGACATTTTTATAACAAAACACTTTTAAAATCACAGCAACAGTTAAACAAACAAAACACATGCGCGCGCGCACACAGCAATACTGGGGAAATTACATTTGTGTTTGGTAGTAAAACACATTCAATTGGAAAACGGAGACAAACAATAACTTCAATATTTAAAAGCCATAAATGAAATAAACTTTACTGCATACTACAGAAAAACAAAACCAAATATAAATAAATACTGTGCTGACACCAATAATGAAGCATTCAATCCTTAGATTGAATTAATGATTCAAATATGATGTTGCACTTTGAAACTAACTCAAAATTAGTACATATTAATATCATTGTAAAATCTATGGACTAATTAGGATCACATTAAACAATCCTGCTCTCCTTAAATAAGTGTCATTAGGTGATTAAGCAAATAATTACAACAGGCCTAACTCAGAACATAACCTCAATCTCCAGTGGGAAATATTTTAGCTCACATTTAAGCTGCATTTAAATGAAGCCTGGAAATTCATCAGTGAGGGAGTTGCATCACACACACACACACACACACACACACACACACACACACACACACACACACACACACACACCGATCAGAATGTGCTGTGTGTGCAGAAAAGTGGAGGCAGTGAACATGGCGTTTACCAAAAAAACAAAAAGCCACAGGCTGCATTTGCCACGTTATAAACTCGCAGACATTCAGAAACACACCATACACTTCCTCCCCTCCGCACCAGAACCCACATACCAAACCAACTCGCCTTTTTGTTCCTCTATCACTCACTCACACGTACACATGCCTCTAACTGTTCTGCAGATGCTTCATCAAAGAACTACACTGTAATGTGTGAAGCTTTTTGCAAACCTTAAAAGGTAAAAGACACACATGGTGACGTGCAGCTCACACACTTGTATACGGAGGTGTGAGGAAGTATGATGGTGTGTAAGACAGAGCCCAAGCAGTGCGAGTCTGATCTGCACTCCTGCACCAGGAAACATTCACTGAATAAGAGCCTTAGATTTAGAGCTTTGTTTCTCTGTGTGTGTGTGTGTGTGTGTGTGTGTGTGTGTGTGTGTGTGTGTGTGTGAGAGAGAGAGAGAGAGAGAGAGAGAGAGAGAGAGAGAGAGAGAGAGAGTGTGTGTGTGAGTGTGAGAGCAAGAGAAATGGTGAGACAGACAAAGAAAGACAAAGAGAGAGACTGACAGAAAAATTAAAGCTGGAGAGGCAAAGAGAGAGACAGAGATGGAGAGAGAACAAGATTCAAGAGAGAGATAGAGTGCGCTCGCCCACGTGTATGAGAGAAAGAGAGAGATGGAGAAGTGTCATTTCTTTTTATGATATGACTGGTTTGTGTTCTGCAATATTGCCAGAGCAATGATGGGTGACTCACCAAGGAAAGTGAGTAAAGTTTGAGTGGCAGTGGTGGTGGGGGGCACAACAGGTCTCTAAAAGTCCTTTCACATACGAATCCCATTAATATATCAGGGGACACACCACAGGATAGATAACAAATTTCCATTCTCACTCTGTCTTCTATAGCAGTAAAGTAAAGGGTGTCGTGTCTTCCCACCTGACTGTATTTAAGAGACTGCTATGGTGCACGAACCTCCATGAGATATGTAAAACATGCAAGACCAGACAGAAGTTAGTGCAGTAAAATTATGTTTTGAATAAAGCCAAAAAATGGTCAGGAACACCTTGTATTTTCTGTTCATGATTTTTTTTTGGGATGAGGTACAGAAGGCTGAGTTCTGATATGCACAGTTTGCTACTGATACACCTGCCTCTACATTCAACTGACTGCATAACAAAGTAACATTCTTCATAAAACAGCACTTAAAACATGAGGTTTAAAAGTAGATGGCCTTTCGATTTCATAAAATTGGTGAAATTTAGTTCTCTCTGAAATTTGGTCATTGTGATGCATGTTTATTTCTGTAATATCTTATAAATAAATACATAAATATTTGAAAAGAAAAAAAAAAAAAAAAAGGCCTCAGGCCATTTTGTGGCTGGGAAGTTATTTTATTTGAGGGGATTCCCAAGCAAAGAATGTGCATGAAATTGCTCGCTTCACGCAGTTAAGCAGACAGAGGAAATCCAGTGTATTGGATGTGCACACTTACCTTTGACCGTGAACTGACAGTTATATCATCCTGTCGCTAAACGAACAGCTGATCACACTGAGGTGCTTGCTGACCGCCGATATTTATTAGTTTGGTCCTGTGTTTCCTTCCCTTTGCAACATAACATCTTCTCTTCTTGCTTTCCATAACTGTAGTCGGTCTTTCGCGTTTCATGTCCTCCATTTCCTTCTCCTGTTTCAAATTTGTATACCACAATGCCTTGCATGAAAAGGGGAAGGCCCACCACATGATGTAGCATCTTGTATTGCACCATGGTGAAGCAAGAAGAAATAGCGGAGAATTTAGGGCCTACTACTACTACTACTACTAATCCTCTTCTTCCCCCGGAGAGCATAGGGCCTCGACAACACCATGCCATCTGACTAGGTTCTGGGCAGTTCTTTTCACCTCTGACCATGTCATGTTGTTATTCTTCATTTCTTCTTGTACAGTTCTTCTCCATGTCTTGCGTGGTCTTCCTACTTTCCTTTTTCCAGCTGGATTCCAGCCCAGGGCTTGTTTGGTTACATTGGTTAGTTATTTCCTTAATGTGTGACCTATCCAGCACCATTTTCTTTTCTTAATTTCCTCGATTATGCTTCTCTGGTTGGTCTTCTCCCATAGCTCTGCATTTGAAACTTTTTGTGGCCATCTAATCTTTAATATGTAGCGCAGGCATTTGTTCACGAAAGCTTGGAGTTTTTGGTTGACTTCCTTGGTGTTTCTCTAAGTTTCCGCTCCGTAGAGAAGTACACATTTCACGTTTGTATTGAATATGCGCAATTTTGTCCTGGTAGAGAGGGGTGTTGAATTCCATACTTTCTTTAACATGTTAAATGCATTCCTTGCTTTACCAATTCTTGATTTTACATCTTCATCCATTCCCCCTGTAGTGGTGATGATACTTCCCAAGTAGGTGAATTTTTCCACTTCTTCACCTCCTAGTTCTATAGTTTATCATTCCTGGTGTTCACTTTCATTACTCTTGATTTGATTTCTTGTTATTTATCTTCAGTCCTGTCTTTGTTGCTTCTTTTATGAGGTGGTCTGTTTTCTCTTGCATTTGTTGTTGTTTGTGTGACAGTAGGCTGACGTCATCTGCGAAGTCTAGGTCGTCTAGCTGTTCCCATAGCGTTCACTGTATACCATTTTTGCCCTTTTCCATGGTCTGTTTCATGACCCAGTCTATAACCAGGAAAAAGATAAGTGGGGAGAGGAGGCAGCCCTACCGGACTCCTGTCTTGACATTAATTGGCTCTGTCAGCTTTCCATCATGTATGATCTGGCATGAGAATCCCTCATAGAGCTGTTGGATCAGAGTAACAAACTTTGGTGGTATCCCGTAGTGGCTCATTAATTTCCATATAACATCTCTATCCACGCTGTCAAAGGCCTTTTCAAAATCTATGAAGTTTATATAGAGGGGTGACTGCCATTCTAGTGATTGTTCAATAATGATGCGTAATGTGGCTGTGATCTGTGCAAGAGTTGTCTTGTCTAAATCCTGCCTGCTGTTTCCTTAACTTTTCATCCAGTGCTTTCTTTACCCTTTCTAGTATAATCCTTGTGAATACTTTGCTCATGACTATCAACAGCATAATGCCTCTCCAGTTCTTATAGTTCCCTAGATCTCCTTTTTGGGTAGTTTTACTAGATATCCCCTTTTCCAGTCTTCTGGTATTTTCTCTTGTTCCCAGATTTGGTGGAATAGGCGATAGAGTATGTCCATGGTAGTTTTAGCATCACTTTTTAGGACTTCTGCTGGAATTCCATTGGGGCCAGGCGCTTTACCATTCTTCAGTTTTTTCAATCCTTTCTTTATTTCTGTGCTTGTTGATGGGTCAGTATTCACATTTAGTAACACATCTGCTTCTGGTATATCTGGTCTTTTTGTTGGTGGTTCTCAGTTTAAGATTTCTTGGAAGTATTCTGCCCATCTTTTCCTTTGTTCTTGTTCCTTTGTGATGATATTCCCTTCCTTGTCTTTAACAGGTCTGTTGCAATTGGGCTTCTTTCCTGCGAGTACTTTGGTGATTCTGTACAGTTCTTTCATACATTTTTTCTGAGCTGCTGTTTCTTCTTCCGTGGCCAAGTTGTTGTAGAACATTTTCCTATCTTTCCTTGCATTCTTCTTCACTGCTTTGTTCAGTTCTTTATATTGTTCTTCATGCACCTTCCTTTCTTCGGTACATTTGCAGTTGTTGATTTGATGTTTCTTTTGTTTCCTTTCTTCTATTAGATCCCAGGTGTCCTCTGTCAGCAATTCTTTGTTGGTTCTTTTCTTTTTCCCCCAATACCTCTTCACTGGTGTTTTCCCATCCTTCTTTTAACACTTTCCATGTTTCGTCTATGGATCCTTTCCATTGGTCTTCTAATACTGCAAACCTGTTTCTTGTTGCTATTTCAAATTGCTGTGCCACTTGCTTGTTCTTCAGCTTTGTAATAGCATAGTGATGGTGGGGTTTGTCTGTGGCATCTTTATGGGCTTTCAGCTTTACTCTGAGTTTTGCTAGCACTAAATAGTGGTCTGTTGCTGCATCTGCTCCTCTCCTGGCTACAACATCCAATAGACTCCTTCTCCATTTCTGACTGATAGTGATGTGGTCAATTTGGTTCACAGTTTTTCCATCTGGTGATTTCCATGTACCTTTGTGTGCTTCTTTGTGAGGGAAGACACTGCCGCCAATTACCAGGTTGTTGAATGTGCAGAATTCTGTGAACAGTTTTCCATTTTCATTTCCAACACCTAATCCATGCTTTACCATGATGTCTTCTTTCCCAGTGTTATCCCTTCCAACTTTTGCATTAATGTCCCCCATAAGAATTATTATGTCCCTCCTTGGTATTTGGTCAATAACTGTTTGGAGCTGATCATAGAAATCCTCTTTATCTTCCTCGTCTGTGTTGTTTGTTGGGGTGTAGACTAGTGTGGTTTTCCTTCCTTTTGCATTGAATCTTGCTCAAATGATTCTTGATGATATTGGTTCCCACTCCATCAGGGCATTTGCTGCTTTTTGTGTCATCATAAGGGTCACTCCTTCTGTGTGTTCATGGTGTTCATCTTCATGACCTGAGTAGATTATTACTGTTCCATCGGTCAGTGTTGTTCTCCCTGCTCCATTCCATCTTACTTCACTGAGCCCCAGTACTTGTAGGTTGTATGCTTTCATTTCCTTTGTTACCTGTGCAGTTTTGCCAATTTCATACATTGTCTTTACGTTCCAGGCTCCAATCCTTGTGATTTGCTTGGTACTCAGGAGGTGCTTCGGCTGTCTGGCTTCCCTAAGGCTTTGTTCAGGCTGCATCATCCTCCTCACTCTGGGGGTGGCCAGAGTGAGGAGGATGACCCCAACTTGATCGTGGTAGAGAGGCTTGTGTGTCTCAGTGACCCAGAGAGCTATGCTGGCTGGAGTTTCATACTTCTGGTAGGGCCACCCATGCCAGACAGGTCAAAGGGCCAGATGAAGAGCGGTACCCTGGTCCTCCAGGTTGGGGGTTCGGCGAGGGGCTAACAACTCCTCCCGGTAAAAAAAAAAAGAAATTGTTACTGAAACCATGACAACACAATAGAATTTAGGGCCACATGGTCCCAAATTAATTAACCCTTTGGGCTCAAGAGCTTTGCTGGCAAAGCTTGGCAGGTTTAGAATGAGTAGGTCAAGTACTGAGATAAATATTTTCACGAGTTTATCATACAAGCATGATAAACATATTGACAGAAACTTTACACTTTCCAATGTGCCCACTGCCAAATAATAATATCCATTTTAAATTACCTAAATTAGATGAAACATAAAACTTGTCACCTTACTCAGTCACACCGAAGTCGGAGCACTGAGCAGGCACTTAGGCATTCATAAAAGACTATTCACATGGTAACAGCATGATGATCACTTTCACTCTTTAGGTTTCGATTGGTTTCTCTTTCGTAGTGGGAACGTCCACTGTAAACAGGATAAAATTTGTCAGACATAGTTCAGGCTATTTGGAGGTAAAACTTGTTGTGAGATGGCGCACACATTTTATGCGATTCGGATGATTCAGGACAGTGATTCAATTCATGATTCATTTCATGAGTCAGGGCAGTGAATCAATTCATGATTCATGTCATGATTCAGAACAGCGAGTCAGTTCAATCTTGAGAACTGTTTCACTGATGATGAGTGGTGTTTTTTTTTTTTTTTTACTTCGACTTGATCCAGCCAAAGATCAACGAGTAAGTGTAAATATTCTTCTATTTATTATGAGCAGATCGGTTGATATGTGTGCGCTGTAGTGCATACACAAGAAAAATGTGTGAGCAAATTTTTTTTTCAGGGTTAAAAATGTTTCCCTCAGAATAGTTAATTTTGCTCTATTTTGAGTTTAGAGAGTAAGATTTGGAGTTGGAGCAAAATCACAGAGTAATTGTGTAACAGAGTAACAGAGATGATTGTGGCTCTGAACTGAGTAAAATAGTACAAGAGTTAATTTCAAGACACATTGAATAGAGTCAAATACCAAAATTAAGTCAAATACCAGATAAATGAAACTGTTATAAAAAGCAGTTTTAGAACTGTGTTGGAATGTGTGAAAAAAACATTACCTAACCCATTGTGACTTGACCTGACAGGATTAAGAGTTAGCAGTGGGAGGGGTTTTCACTCATCATTGAATGGAATGGAAATTTTTTAAACTCGTCATTGAATACCCCTCCCACTGCCAACCCTTTATCCCAAAACAATAGGACATACTTTTTTTTGATGGCCAGTTAATTGTCCAAATCAATGGAGCAGATTTAAGTTTTTGTGCTTGATACATTCCTAAGACT
>JANZLB010000020.1:10596170-10609512 GCA_026167865.1 Notarius quadriscutis
AACGTGTTAAATGCTCTCAGATTGCAATATTGCAAGACTCAATTTGTTTTTAGTTTTGTTCAGGAAAACATGATGAAGGGTAACCACCGCGTTCTGCACATCTCTCTCTCTATCTGTCTATCTCTCCATCTCATGCGCGCTACAGAGGAAGACAGTCGTGAACTGAGTGAACTGGCAGTTTCTCATCTTGGTGGCTTGAAAAGATAACCATTTGCTCCGGAATATCCTTGAAAATCATCTGCCCCTTCATCAGACATAAGAAACTCAATCACTATCAGAATTCTCTCCAAAACGTGATTCCATATTGAGACTGGTCTAACCACTGCCGCTGCGCCCATGAACAAAATTGATACCTGAATTGTTACATGTGTGACGTCATGCACCCCTTCGGGATCTTCCAGATGAGTCTCAGCAGATTCCGTGAAAATTGGCTGATCTTACTGATTTTCCATCAATTTATGGCCTTTTGGATCAGCTATGGTTCAAAAACACATAGTCAATCAACATAATGATTGTTGCTTTGTACAAGGAAAAAAGTGGGGTTTAGAGGCATTACATACACTTTAAAGAATTATCCAAGCTTCGTTTTCACTCTGTGCTAAAAGAGGTTAGTAGTTAAAACAAGTTCAGCAGGTGTTAAAATCTGACAGCAAATTCTGTTAGCTAGTGCATGAAGCAATAAATGGAAGCTGTTGCAAAAAGTGAAAATGCACACCTGCTTAAAAGAAATTCCTGTTTCCAAAGCTGTGGCTAATACAATACACATTATAGAGAACCGAATCTATGGTTTTCTTAGGAATATCACACTTATTTTTTACAAGCAAACTCGATTTTCTGCACATATTCCTGATAGAGCCCTACACAAAAGTAAATTGTATGAATTTACAAACATTGTTAACCTGAACCTTTTAGTAATTACTGCATGCAATAGAAAGGCTGGATCATGCCTGTTTCTATACATACAAAATAGGTTGTTGTATGAGGTAAAAATAACATGGGTTCATAAATTTTCATTCTCACTCAAGAGAGAAGTAACAGATATCGTGTATTCCACCTGACTGCATTTAACAGAATGCTACAGAGCACAAACGTCTGCAAAACGTGTGAACCATGCGAGACCAGATATGTGAAAAGCCCAAACTGAGATATTACTTACTTAGCAACAGTGAGTCAAGCTGCATCATTGAGCATTCTCTTCATGTTTCCGAACATTTGTTTTGTTCAAACAAAGGCTACTTCTAACATTTTTGCTGATATATACCAATGTCATCATTGCTTGTTGTTTTGAGTTTGCTGCCAGTTGCTTTACATTGAGGCAATGTGCCATCACAATATCACATCATTTATGTCACCACCAGCAAGGTCATGACCAGTCACAACACGTAAATCTGATGGTTCCAATTCCCACTGCAGTCATGGCAAAAGATTACCATTAATGTGACTAGGTTGCCTGGTGATAGATTAATGGTTTAACTTTGGCATTATGTTCCCATAGGACACCATCACAGCATAATAGCAGAAAATATAAGGTTTTCACAGTGTGAGTGGGAACGGGTAAAAGTGCAGTATGTTTTCATGAGCCTTCTTACTCGTACTAATTGGGACCATCTCTGTGAACTCAGTGGGCTTCATGAATGAAGTGAGTCAAGTCAAAATGACTCTCCTTGTTTATTTAACATCTTATTCCACAACTGCAGCTAAAATTAGAAAGGCATCCAGGTGTTGACTTACCAAATAACACTGTGGCAATACATACATGGTGGCTTACACACACACACACACACACACACACACACACACACACACACACACACACAGTCTGTCTCCATGTCACACTCTGCCACGCAAATGAAACTACATTTAAGAATCAACAATCAGGTGTTTATTTAAACCTAAACAACTAGTTGACTGAAATTAACAGAAAATCACTCAGAAACGACAGCCACACAGCAAGTGTCAGGCTGAACCGGGTGTGTGTTTGTGCCTATTTTTGTGCATTTCTGCGCAAGACTGCAAGTCAGGGAGTGCTGAAAAGTGCTCAATAGACAGACAGACAGACAGACAGACAGATAGATAGATTTGTCATTCACCTGTACATTCAGAATGTATATTTGAACAAAATTTCGTTCCACTGGCTTATATCAAAATAACTGCTGCATATAACTATTATCTGGTAAACAAAAATACCAACTCTTACGATTATATACTTTATATTTAAAACAATTTTTTTTAAATAAAAAAAAAATCTTATATAAAATATACCAACTTATGTGACTGTGGCAGCCGAGTGTCAGTTTCTGAATGGAGGGCGGGGTCAGGGGCCTATGGACTATGTGCAAAATATACCTGCTTCTGTGCTCTCGTTGTAATAGAGGCTATATTGAGAGACCAAATCAGCTTGTCCATGATCTGCACCCCCAGGAATTTGGTGCTGCTAGCTAACTCCACTACGGTGTCATTTATGAGAAGTGGTATATGACTGTTACTATTTCTCCTTAAGTCCACAATGATCTCTTGTTTATTTAACGTTCAGACCCAGGTTGTTTCCATTGCACCAGTCCACCAGCTGTCTCACCTCCTCCCTGTAGGCCTGTTCGCTGTCATCCTGAATGAGGCCCACCACTGTCATGTCATCTCCATATTTCACAATGTGATTTGTACTGAACCTGGCACAGCAGTTGTGGATCATCAAGGTGAACAGAAATGGACTCAGGACACAGCCCTGAGGGGAGCCAGTACTCAGGGAGATGGTGCTGGAGATGTTTCCAGCTCATATAGATTGGGGTCTGTTTGTTAGAAAGTCCAGTAGCCAGTTACAGAGGGGTGTGCTCAGAAGCCAGAGCCAGCTGATCTGCACATTCCTTGAGCACCCGTCCTGGAATGTTATTGGGACCTGCTGCCTTCCAGATATTGACTCCTCTCAGGATCCTGCGTACATCAGCTGGGTCAAGACCAAGTGCCTGCTCATCTAAATTAGGGACAGTTTTCTTTGCAGGAATGTTATTTTGTGCCTCAAAATGTGCAAAATGTTTGTTTAGTTCATTTAGAAAGTCTATGTTATCCTCACAGAATGGTGGATCAGCCTTATAATCTGTGACGGTCTGTATGCCCTGCCACATACGCCTGGGGTGTTCATAGGATCATGGAAAAAGCTATTCATTTTCTGGCTATAGGTATGCTTTGTAACTCTGATGGTACAGTTCAGGTTGGCTCTTGCTGGTCTGAGTGCCACCACATCCCAGGCTTTGAATGCGGCATTGCATGTACTTCGCTGGTCATCCATGGATTCTGATTGGCTCATGTGGTGATGTACTTAGTGACACAGACATCCTCCATGCACTTCCAAATATATGCAGACACAGATACAGCATACTCCTCCACACTGATGTGCCAATTTTCAGTCGCTGCCTCCCTAAACATGTCCCAATTTGTGCACTCAAAAACAGTCCTGTAATGGTGACATAGTACCCTCGGGCCAGATTCTCACCTGCTTCCTGGTGGGTTTTTTTCCTGGTGAGCATGGGCCTGTATGTGGGGATCAACATCACAAAAAGATGGTCCGAGGAGCCAAGATGGGGGCGGGGGACTGCCTTAAATGCTTTCTTTACGTTTGTGTAGGCTAGGTCCAGTGTGCTTGTACCTCTAGTTGCAAAATCCACATACTGATGGAAATGAGAGAGGACCACCTTCATGTTGGTCTGGTTAAAATCACCTGCTACAATGAAAACACACTCCAGAATTGTGGTTTGCAGATCAGTGATGGAGTGGTAGAGCACATTTAGGGCCTCTTCTGTGTTTGCATTGGGGGGGAATGTATACAGCTGTGATGATAACAGTTGCAAATTCGCTGTACAGATAAAATGGTCTGCATTTAAGCGTCAAAAACTCAGTGTCCGGAGAGCAATGACTTGAGACCACTGTTGCATTATTACACCAGTTGTTATTTGTGTAGATGCAACAAAAAATAAAATAGAAACCTGGCCAAGTTATTCCCAAGTCTGCCTACAAAGTCCTCGGTTTTGTTGCTGCTACCTATGAACCTTGCACACGAGTGCCAAAATCCAAGAGCTTGAGGAAGATATGTTACCATGGTGCCCTCGCCCCTCAACGGCATCCACCAGACTCAACAACTGGCTCTGCTCAAGCTATGCACAGAACAGGAGCAGCGCTTCAAAGCTTTCCTCCAGGCTCTGACTGAAGACCAACTGGGGCTCCAGCAGCAGCTATGGCCCACATCAGGCTATTGAAGATGGGAGCGCAGGATGACCCAGAAGTGTCCATTGAGTTGTCTGAGCATTCTGCAGCAGTGTGGGGTGATCCAGAGTCCCAGTGGGCAGTCCGTCTGCTACCCTGGTTATGAGGAGAAGCCCAGCTTGTGGCCTAAAAGCCACAAGAGAGCAGTCGAACAACAGACCAGAACAGCACTGCCAACGCTTCTTACTTTTATTTAACACTGGATTTCATCGAGGGATATTGTTAGATCCTCTTGACTCCAGTGTCTCACGAGAAACTGGCTTTTCCCACTCTGGACATTATTATTATTTTTAAATGACCAGTAGTGGCACAGTCAATATCTAAGGGCTATCCTGAGAACGACAGCTCCCCATGCTGTAAATTGGTCAAAAGATCCCTGTGCAGGAGAGCAAGTACAGCACAATTGAGAAAGTGTTTGATCATCAAGTGGGTAGTCCTTGTCCTTCCATACTATATTTTGGGACGGGCCTTCACCAGATTATGATCTGCTCCAGTGGCCCCACTGGAAGCTCACCAACATACAATTCACTCATTATTATTTGGCACTTCAGTCTTTCAAGTTTAAGGTGGTCATGTGAATGTGTTAAGTGTATATTTCTGACCAGAAACTTCCTTATGTGTGTTACTGTACAGTATATGGTGAATAAATGTGATTCTAACCCTCAGTTCCTTGTTCTGCCTGCAACCCTATCTCTGCTCCACCAGATGGTGCCAGAGCTTAACAAGTGTCACTCCCTATTCTCTCACAGCAATATGATCATCCTCTGTAGTAACACTGAAGCATGCTGGCAAGACCTGTGAGGAAGTCTGAACAGACAGGGCAAGTAAATGGAGGTTAAGATTACAGCATCTCTAAGGATCAGTCTGCGGTCACTAACACACACACACACACACACACACACACACACACACACACACACACACAGAGAGAGATGGACAAATGAGCATGTGCTGCATGCAAAGGACCAACAAAAACTAGGGTTGCAATAATATTTTTAACATCTATACAGATTTAAAAAAAAAAAAAACACTTAAAACACCCAATTAGAAACAATGGAGGGCAGTCAGTGAGAGAAAAACACTTCCAATACCCACTACCCATGAAAAGAGCATTACCAAGTAATATCATAATACTGTATTAATATCATATTGTGATGTTATCCACTTCACCCCAAGTATGGGCTTTCTGCTTCATATGCAAATATTTCCACACCAACTCACATCTATATTCTCTTTTACACACGCGCACATTGAAAGTACAGTCTGTTATTTTCGTGGAGTTTGTTATCTCATTCTCATCTCATTATCTCTAGCTGCTTTATCCTGTTCTACTTAACAATTCTGGTTTAAAAAATAAAATAAAATAAAAAATAACCACCTTAAAACGACTGACTTCACTTTAATATAAAGGCAATGTGTGACCAGAATGCACATGATAAACTCACAGATTTTTAAATCATTTTTCTTCCTTCCCAGCCCCACCTGTACAAAGCCATACTCATCAATCCCTGTCTTATCATGACAGACAGCGTGAGGAAATCTAGGCCAGAAATAAGCAATAATGTTAGTGCAAAACGGCAATTTCACTACACTCCAGGTGGCTGTATCCCAACAGGCTGCCCTGTGAAAGCTGAGTATTAAGACATAGCTTCCCTTCTGTATCTGGGAAGCAGATTTCACACACGGTCCACTTCTCCGCTATTTATAAACACTGCTAGACCTACGCAATGGCATAGCCCTGATCAAGTGCTTTTACTGCAGCAAAGAGAGAGCTGTGCAGTGTTTTGACTTAATTGAATTCACAGTCTTAAATAAATAATTTTACTTTAAAGACTGATTATGCTAAATTCTTTTTGTAACAATATCAGTGTTGCATAATAAGCCTTCATCAGGACCAGATATACATGTACCTCACTGTACATGCACATCTTGCCATTTCCTATTGTTTTTTTCATACTGTTCATATTTACATTATTGGATCTGTATACTACACACACACATGTATCTGTACATTCAGTTTATTTGCTTCTGCACTTTTTATCTGGCTAGATTCTAAACTACATTTTGTTGCACTTGTACTCTGTGATGTATAATATATTTTGTTCTATCCACATTCACTGGATATGAGCAATAGTATGCTCTAACTGGCTACTCTACTACTAGGCTATCAGCTCATACATCGTGAGTAGAGAAAAACAAAATGATGGAGCATGTTGCTGAACCAAGGAAGAAATAAACTCGAAAACAACCCCCCCCAAAAAAAATTTTTAAAAAGCAACAAAATATGGAAAAGTATTTGATGGCAAGAACGTACGTTTTCTTTCCCCAGTAATTATTATTATAGAATTTTTCACAAACTGCTCCTGTCATTTCACTGGTTTGTTTACAGTCTTCATCTTTAAGCATTAAAATTTGTTTAATTTTTTAGACTGGTTCAAAAGTTCAAAGAAGTTTGAAAATTACAGAACTGAAATGTCCTTTTAAGTCAACGTCTAAAGCTATTCTATACCTCGGCATGACAGCAAGACGGCACTTTCTACAAAAACAAACAAACAAACAAACAAACAAACAAACAAACAACAACGCTAAAGTCAATCCGTGCAGTCATTGATAGGTTTTTAAGAAGTCCGCCTGAGCGGAAATAATTTTAGCGGATGTTTTGTATAAAGCTTTTATTTACTGAATTTGCAAAAATTAAAAATGCTCTGTGAATGTGGATAGAACGAAACAATTATTCCACTCAATCTAGTCATACATGACTTATAGCCGACGACACACTAATGTACGACTTGACTTCATGGAATAACTTAAATATACAGTATATAATGTATATATTGGGTAGAACTGCTACATTTTTCCACTTGATCAGAACAGGGTGTAGGTGTGATTTCTGGCAGTAGCATCTCTTTGGTGACACAAAAACGCAAAGACAGCAGTGGAAAGAGAGTAGGGATGGCAAAGAAGAGTATTTTCCATAACCCTTTTGTTTTTGCACAAGCTGCAAGTCAAAAATGCTGGGTGGGTGTGTTGATGTATTTTGCACATAATCCTGGGGGTAAGATGATCTTGGCAAGTGACAAAAATAATAAACATCAATTTTTAACTGCCCACCATCACACAGAATCCCTTCTGACTTAAAAATATAAATAGCATCCCTTCTGACTTAAAAATGTAAGGGAAAAGACCTAATCAACAAACAGTTTTGGATCGATAGCGCTATTGTATTAAAATGGTATATGCAAAATTAGATTAGATTAAAATGAAAATGTATTTGTAATTCATAGAGCAGGTACATCAGATGCTCCCTGGCCATGCTGTGAAAATGAGCATCTGCATGCACAATTTAATTTTCCAAATCTGTCATTGCTTAAATTTTGAATATTTTCTATTATGAATACCATCATTAAAAAGCTTATAATTTCTGCTTTCCAAAGAAATTTATCTCATTAAGATCTGTTCAGTACTTTGGGAGTAATGGAAGGTTGAACTTGGTACAACAGAGTAAAAACCCTGCTCGCATGATGTTGGAAAACTGCCGGTGCTTTCTGAGTCACAGGAAAGTGGTCAGGCTCTCTTCTGATCGGTTTCCAACTGGATTACTCATGAATATCAGATAACTTTAAATAGGGATGTTCTCCAGTTCTCACTGTTTCTGATGACATATTCAGCAAAAAAACTTCCGTCTGCTAGTTTTGATGTTATGATTCATGGGAGCCCTTGAAGTGAGTTTTCATAACTCATCTCATTATCTCTAGCCGCTTTATCCTGTTCTACAGGGTCGCAGGCAAGCTGGAGCCTATCCCAGCTGACTACTGGCAAAAGGCAGGGTACACCCTGGACAAGTCACCAGGTCATCACAGGGCGTGAACATTTATTTATTTATTTATTTGTTTGTTTGTTTGTTTGTTTGTTAAGTAGACTGCACTCAACTCAGTAAGACTTCTGGTCCAGTATAACAAGCTACATCACACAATCAGGAAAAAAACAAACAAAGAAAAGGTGGTAGACTCTAACATTGCTTACCACATGGGTGGTATAAATTCACCACAGAAAATATATAAAACTGCAATACATTCATTGCAGTAAAGGCATATCATGGAACCTGTCACCATTTTTTTTCATCATCTGATCACTAACATTAGCCTAGATTTTAGTTCTTTCTGCAATTATATCCTTTGGCTTTGTTTGCACAGCACTAATTCTCAACATAGTATTCACATTAAAAATTCGAAAACACCCAATCTATTGTGTGCTTATAAGAAGACCGCATGTGCTGAACAGTTAAAAGTTAGCTAATTAGTTTAGCTAATAAGTGTGTTACATGGCTGAGAAACCCCTTTTGGAAAACTGTGCTCTGAGCCAGAGCACTTGTCTTTATTTACATGGGCCTCATGTCAGTTGTTTCATGGATACTTCATTTAAGAAAATACAAGGTGGAAAGTGCACAGTGCAGTCAGATAATTCTCCTGTGAGTAAAATACCATGCTGTGCTTTGATATATTGTACTTTAACAATAGCATTGTTAGCTGTAAAAGAGTTAGCAAATGATGCTAACTAGCTAATAGTAACAGCATTCAACACATCAACATGCACCAGTGCCATGTTCCTTGGGTTACACAATTAGTGGATAAGTGAAATATAATGGCATGTCATAAATTGTCAAGAGTGAAAACAGTGTTGTAGATATCTGATGCTTAACTTCCCTGATATAAACTTGCCTATAGCCATGCTATTAAGTATTGACAGCGTCAAAGTAGTTTTATAATCAAAGTAATGGAATAAGGCAGTATCCTTAAAAGCCTAAAATGGTCATGATAATCCCAGACTGTGTTCTGGCCACAGTTCATGAGCGTATGGCCACCACTAGAGACCTAATCTTGGGTTGCAAATTTTGACTAATCTTGCCTACTGCACCTTTAAATGATTGGTCAGTTTGGCCTTATTCAGCCTGGTCTAAGACAACTATAAGGTTAAATTCTTGGTGCACAGATGTTAACGTGAGAATTAGTACAGGAAAAATTTTCCATCCACTCAATCCTATGGAGTCTCGAACTCCATCATGACTCATTTGTCAGGTTCAAGGTACCATGATCTTTTCAATAATTTGTCATTAACTGTGGGTTTTGTAATCATAACCGATGCTATTGTAGCACAGGCTTGTGTAGCTTAGATGTGTGTTCTGCACTTGCTAAAGTTAACTTTCAGGAATTTTCACAAATACCAAATTTCTTGTGTAAATGCTCATATGAGTGGTTCACATATAAATCCATTCATATCCGCTTGATAAATGAGGTTCAATGTCCAATAAAATTTTTATACCAAGATATTGGGTAGTCATCACTCACAAACAAAACTCTCAGGAAATAAATATTTAAATTATCCTTCAGTGGACTGGATAAACTGCCAAAAAAAAAAAATCAGCATTTTAGTCTAGTTCATTGTCCATAATTTTCCAAGGCAAAGGTTCTGCTTCTAAATCATTGCCGATGATGTGAAAAACTTCAGCCCAAATGAAAAGTAAAAATGTCTACAGGATATTTTAGTCTGTGTTAACATGACATAACTGGCACTGATAGGCTGTAAGAAGGAGTTCAGCCCCAGTCTGGCTTCTTCATACAATTAATTCATCCTTACAGCCATTTGTTATACAAAAATGTAAAATAATCCACCTTAAGACATTTGTTAACAGCATATAATCATATATGGACTCATGGTTTTAAAAGGCAGGGGGCATTGCCCTGCTAGCTTATTTATACAAGCCACCCATACAAAGGTTCACAATTTCTAATGTCAGGTGCCTACACTGTAGCAGGTAACACTCGATAATCAGCTGCATAAAACCAGCTATATTAAATTCAGAGTTCAGTACCATGTAGAGCAACAGTCAGAGGCATTTAATCAGAGGTAATTAAGGAGTCATTACAGGGTGAGTGTGGGACTGAGCATGCTCAGTTTGGAAGGGACAAAAAGTAGGGCTTAATGTTTTTTTTTTCTTCCATTGGCTTTTTTTTAATAACAGTCCCCATATTCCTTTAAATGTGCTCGTTCTACCTTATTTGTGTGCCTGCTATGCCTTCACCAAAACTTACCTCACATGGCTGTTCTTTGTTTTTCATTCTCTAGAGCCTGTTACACAAGATCTCTTCTTCCACCTTTCCTAGTCTCTCATTCCATGGCATATTGCTTTTACTGAAAAAAGGCTTTCTGCTGTCTGTTTTATCTTAAAAACATATAAACCTTCAGCTGAAAATAATAAGAAAAAAAGAGCAAGTTCACTTGAATTAAATATTTAGAGATAATAGCTGCTCTTCTACTCTTTCTTTTTAATTGACACTTTTTTTGTTATTACAGCAGTGGGAAATGTATTTGGCCTTTGTTTGAAGAACATGCTAATATTCAAGGAGATTGCTGCTGAAAACAAAAATACAAAGGTGTGTTTCTCTCTAATTAACACTTCTTGATGGGTTTTATATTATTAGATGGAAATAAATGCATTGGAACAAATGGGGTGCTACTGCAAATGATTTCTTGCCTTTGCTCATTTTAATTTCAATAACAGGGAATTGTTTTTCTTCAGTGAACCTTGGCTCAGCTTCAAGTCATCCTAAAACCTTACAAAATCTAAACATGGAGCACAGTGCTGTTTAGTGCTAATAAAAGAGATAGTTATGAATTTGACAAACATACTGTATATTTACTTACACCTGAAATGAGCAGTTGATGGGAAAGAGTCTTCCTTCTTGCTTAACGGCTCATTTGTGGTTCTATGACAGTCCTCAGATTTGGAAGGGAAAAAAAAAAAAAAAAACTTCCTGAATCACTACATCGCTAAATCAGAGAATTAACCACTGAACCACCACTATCAAGAGGAAGTATTAGGATAACACAGTACATATTAAGTTTATAAAACAGTCTAATTGCTGTATTTAGGCTATATAATACTCTAACACCTGTGTTTACACTAAATAAGAGTCTAATACCTCCATTAAGGCTATTTATATTGCAAATCTGATTGAAGTCTCAGAAGGTGTTGTTTTCTATAACAGCAGCTATGATAATAGTTCTGGCTGCAAGGTTTATAGTAATGCACTCATACTGATGCACTCAACATTATCCTTTATATAGTCGCTAATAACCACTTTTTATAACTGTGGTGAGCAGAAAATCATCATAGAAAACACAGCATGCCAAACCTTGAAGCGGATGGGTTACAACAGCAGAAATCTTTGTGTGTCATAATCCCAGTAGAAAAGTTTCTGAAATACTCAAACCAACCATTCTGGCATGAAAAACATGCTATAGTCAAAATCACTGATTTTTGCACTCATTTTCAAAGTTATTTTTCCCCATTCTGGAGTTTGATATGAACATTATGTTAATCTCTTGGCCTATAAGTGCATGACACATTTACCCTGACAACTATAACAGCAGGATTCCTGAATGAAGGCTGATGTCTAACAGCCTGTTACATGAACTTGGGATATAACAGCAGTCTAGTAGCTGCTGTTTACTTCATTGGTGGTCATGGAACATGCTGGGAGTCCTTGACCTGTTGAGATTGATGGAGGGGTTCCTTTTCCTTTGCAGGAGCTCTTTCCCCCAAGAGAGCTGTAGCAAGGTAAAGAAGTGGCTGAATCAAGGCAATGGCTTACACGCCCAAGCAAGCAGGTGCCAGAAAGCCCCTCAAGCATGGCCTATACAGGCCCTGAGAAAAAGTTTCTGGAAAAGTTTCCCAGGCAGGGTGAACCCAGGCTGGATATGTTTAAGTATATACAGTATGTGGTCTATATTGAATTCAGATATGACATATTCCCCATTATGCCATGTATATGTTCAAGCCTGTCTCCCAGCTGCTGAACTAGAATGTTCTCTGCCTTAGTTGGTCTGCGCTATGGCCTTACCTGGGCCCAAGGCCCATTTAATCTGAAATTCATTTCTCAGTCAGAGTGCTGAGGAAAATTGAGCCAGGGAGTAATGAGGTATGGAGGGCAAGGCAAACCATCATGTCTTAATGCTTTATTAAAAGGAAGATTGGAATTCAGTGTCAGCTTCCAGCTTTGTCAGTTTCCTCCATGAATTGTAGCCCGTTATCCTATGTAAGCCACAAATACAGGCCAGTGAAGTAGCTAATTTGCAGTGTCTTTCACCAATCTGGCACAAGTGCAAGAGTGTGTGAGGAATGGGCCATGTATCAGTGTAATTGCATTAGACTGAGCCTCACCATGGCACAAGAGATTAGAGGTCTGCCAAAAATATTCTGGAAAGGGCAAATGTTTTGTTGTTGTTGTTAGGAATCAGTGTCAATTACACTGCGTGTTTTGTTTTGCTTTGCTTTTTTCTGTTTGGTTTGCATCTCCTAGCATTTTACTTGTGCATATTTTAAAAATTGTGTTCAGCTTGTGTGTAACCAAATAGCTCTGGCTATGGCTGGAGTTTTCCCAGAGGAAATTTTGCTTCAAGATCTCTCTTTGACATCTCAGGAAATTTGGTTGGGATTTCTGCTTGTGCACTGCAAAGGAGTACACATCTTATTAAATGAAAATATGTGGAATATAGTCAAACTTTTCTAGGATTCCCTAATATAACAATAAACTAAATACACTCACCGGCCACTTTAATAGGAACTTGTTCTTGATTCTAAGATTCCTGTTCTTGGCTTACAGGAGTGGAACCCAATGTGGTCTTCTGCTGTTGCATGCTGAGATGCTTTTTCTGCTCACCACAGTTGTAAAGAGTTGCTATGAGTCACTATATCCTTCCTGGCAGCTCGAACCGAGTGAGCGATTTCGGACACAGTGGCACAGTGTAACAAAAACCTTTGCAATGACATTAGTGCGGTTATAGGAAACTCAGTTATAAGTTAAATTGACTTCAAGTTAATTCTACTTGACTCATTTATCCTGTCATATACTGTACAGTACACTCACTGGCCACTTTAATAGGAACTCATTCTTGATTCTAAGATTCCTGTTCTTGGCTGCAGGACTGGAACCCAATGTGTTCCTTTGCTGTTGCATGCTGAGATGCTTTTCTGCTCACCACAGTTGTAAAGAGTTGCTATGAGTTACTATATCCTTCCTGGCAGCTC
>JANZLB010000020.1:11284218-11296865 GCA_026167865.1 Notarius quadriscutis
ATTTTATTTGTATAGCGCTTTTAACAATGGACATTTTCTGTAAAGATGGATTGTGACATGTAAATTCCAAATATAGATTTTGAATTTATAAAAATATATCCCAACTGAGCAAACCAGAAGGCAAAAATGGCAAGAAAAATCTCCCCAAGATGACAGCGAAGAAACCTCGTGAGGAACCAGTCTCAAAAGGGAGTCATCCTCATCTGGGAGATAACGGCGAGCATGATTATAAATAACTGTTTGCTATATGGCCAAAAATGCAGTTATGTAACATGGAAATTCATAATAATATTAACATGAAGTCTATTTCGATGAAGTTATCAACTGTTCACTGATCGAGACTTGAGTGCAAAACTGTTCATGGAAACTGCAGTCCTAAGGTTATCATGGTAATTGTAGTCCTAAACCATTGCTGCAAAATGGTTTGTATCAATTGCAGTCCAAAGCCACCTTCACAGATTCTAAGTGCACCTTTAGGTTGTTCATATGGTGCCATCCTCAGCAAGAGAGATCATGAAAACTCCAGCCAGCTGTAGGGCATCAGGATGGCTCAGGCAGACCTAGAGTGCAGAAAGGGTCACTGGTATCTCAGGAGAAACACGTGTAACTCAACGGGGGTCAGATGGAGAGATAAACGCAGATTGTGAGGTATGCTCATTGTCAAGTAATGGATAAGAACCCAGTGCAAGCAGGGATTCTGGACCATCTATGACAGCAGAACTAAAAGGGTAGAGTCAGAAGGTAACACAGATATGAGGGAGTCCTGGGACATAAAGTGGTCAGCACTCACTCTACCGTCAACAAACCCGAGCGAACATGTGAAAGTCAGGGGGTGACAATATCCAAACTTCCCAGTTTACCAAAACACTCTATGCCCAAGAACCCTCCAGCTCTGCTCCTTTACTTAATAAAAAGCTATTAACAAAAAGCTTAACTAAACAAATATGTTTTCAGCCTAGACTTACACACTGAGACTGTGTCGGAGCCCCGAACACTACTAAGCAGGCTGTTTTTAATTGTGGGGCTTTATAAGGGAAGGCTCTACCCCCTGATGTAGCCTTTACTATTTGAGGTACTAACAAATAGCCTGCATCTTTCCATCAAAATAGGCATGGCAAACCATAAAAGACCAGAAGCTTGCTCACATACTGTGGTGCAAGACCATTCAATGCTGTATTAGGTTAATAGTAGTATTTTATAATCAGTGCAGTGTGGATAAGATAGGGGTGATGTGGTCATATCTGCTGGTTTTAGTAAGGACTCTTGCTGCTGCATTCTGGACTAACAAGGGTTTGTTTATGCACCTACTGAAACATCATACAGTGAGGTATTACAATAATCCATTCTAACAAAAGCATGAATTAGTTTTTCTGCATTGTGCAGAGACATATTTATTAGCAATATTTCTGAGATGAAAGAAGGCTATCCTAGTAATATTTTCTACATGAACTTCAAATGAAAGACTGTACTCAATAATCACCCCAAGGTCTTTTACTGTTGCACATGATAAAACAAAAAGGCCATTCAGAATTACTATGTAATCAGAAATCTTACATGTGGCACTAGTAAAGGCACTTCTGCCTTGTTAAGTAGAAGGAAGCGAATAAGCATCCAATGTCTCATGTCCTTTACTCCTCAATTTTATTAAGCTGGTATCTCTTGTCTGGTTTGCTGAAACATGCAACTGTGTGCCATCAGCATAATAGTGGAAGCTAATACCATGCTTACAAATATTATTAACATAGCATAGCAGTGGGCCTAAAACAGAACCTTGCAAAACACCAAACTTTACCTTAGTATGTGTAGAGAAGTCTCTGTTTACATCAACAAACTGACAATTATCATCACAAATACATACACTACTAGGATAAGCTCTTTGAAAATAATCAAATTTTATTTGCAGATGAATACAACTTTTGAAAGAGATCTGATTTTGGAACTCTTTTCATTATCATAAGAACATCAGTCATCATCAGCATTTGATTTCTCGATGACCTTCCTCATCCAGTTGCGCAGACGGAACAAATGAGTATAGAATCCATATTTCCCATCCCGATCACAGCCCTCACCCCATGAAACGATACCAATCTGGTACCAGCGCTTATCATCAGGATTCTGTAAGGGGTACGAGATTTCAGTTGGATCTTGAATATAACTTATATAAATCCAGAAAGCACTCTGAAATCATGGGCTCTATGAATCCAATACTTTTGAAGAGGAAAAAAAAGAGAATAAGTCTTCTCTTACCTTCATTACAAAAGGTCCACCACTGTCTCCTTCGCAGGAGTCACCTCTTTTATTATCTTCAGGACTATAACCTAGAAAAATCACATCAAGAAAAGATTAAGCTCATTGCATTATCAATATTAATGGAGCCATTTGTACAGTTTTCTTCTGCAAAAGTAGCAAGAGAGGATTTGAATTCATGTCATTCAGGAGCCCCTCACCAGCACAGAACATGTTGTCCGTAATGGGGATGCGGGTGGATTGGCGGCAGGTTCGTTGGTCTACGATGGGTAAGTGGACCTGCTGCAGTATTGCTGGAAGGTTTTGATGGCTAGATGTCCATGATTCTTTCAGGTTCCCCCAGCCTGTCACACGACCCTTGTGGCCAACTGACATCAAACTACACAGAAAATTGAAGCAGGAGGCTCTCATTTCCTTTATATTGTGCACAAGTTTTCTATCTGTGAATTTTTGACTTCAGAATTCTGACTTCAATAAAGTGAATAGTGCTTATTGAGCAGGTGAAAATCATCCGAGTATGAATCAACTAAGGGAGTCATGTTTATGGTGGAATGATACAATGTCAAAAGTGTCTCACATTTTTACGATATTCTTGGTAGGCAGGCAGATGGGGTGGATCAGATTGGTGAATTCAGGAGGTTTCTTCATGTGCAGCAGAGCAATGTCTCGGTTCAGATTCTCTTTCCAGTTATACTTAGGATGGATGATGATTTGATCAATAGCCACAATCTTCTCTTTGGTTTTCTCATACCTAATTTTAGAGAGACAATAAAACAAGGGAATTATTATAATCACAGTAGCATAACTGAACGTCAGCATCAACTCCTAACTTAAAGTACTTCCTCAATGTATGGCTCTTAACAGCTTATTCTTTTTGCTTAAAAACATTTTAAGCCTTTCCATGTCCTGATTGATATTTCATTCTGTTTCATTTTAAGAAATCATTATATATAGCCTAAGTCATCAAATTAAATGCCTGGGCTCAGAAACATAATACAAAAAATGCAATCAAAGCAAAAAACAAAACAAAAAAACCCAAACAAAAAAACCTAGAATTATCACATAGACCAACAATCTCCTGATGCATTAGTCTTGAAACAGTAAGTACAAATGCGCAAGGCTCTAATCCTGACCACAAAATAAATTAGCTGTTTATGTAATTTATGTAGTATTCTGGTGCCTTATGTTTACATCAGCAAGTTAATACGTCATTAATACTATTTTAACCACATTATAATTGCAGTGAGCTCACTTGGCCCGCTCATGTTTTCCAAGTCGCACAAGAATGTCCTCACTGGTGTAGTTCTTGCCCCACGGTGGGTAAAAGATGCAGTGGGCAGCAGTGAGTATCCACTCGTTGCTGATCAAGCTGGCTCCACACAGTAGCTCTTGAGGATTACGCTTATACAGCATCACTTGCCTGGCAATCACACAACACACACACACCACTCTGTAAAGCTGCTTTGCGACAATGTCTTTTGTTAAAAGCGCTATACAAATAAACTTGACTTGACACCAATAATGCATCAAGTACCATACATCTCTGCAAACCAAAATCAGCATCAGGACATTTAAGCCTTAAAATCAGGACATTTAATTGCAAGAATGTGTACTTTATATTGATATAATTTTGAGCAAGAGTTTTCAGTTACCATGGTGCACTTCCTTCCTCAGCATTTTGCCCATGTACAATTCTCTTTTCATAGGATTTGATGAGCTCGACTTCTGTGCTATCTTCTTTGTATATTTTCTCAAACAAGGGACGCTCGCCACATACTGACAGCAATGAGGATAAAAATAATCACTACAACATTTATAAGACAGACTTGTAAAATTTGTAAAGATGATTAACAAAATACATTTACAGCCTATTAAACTATGGTATATCCACTAAGCTAATGCAATACAGGATGCATTTAGAAAGATTTTTAAGAGGAGGGATATACACTGAATTTTAAGAGGAGGAATATACGCTGGGGCACCACCTAACTCAAGGGTAGGCTGCAGGGGGCGAATAGGAGACGTCCCGGTTGTCCACCACACCAAGGCAGAAGGGGAGACGAGAGAGAGAGATTGAACAGCTAATCCAGCAGTGGTGGCAACTCCGCAAGTGTTGGAGGAAGGCAGACCAGGCTGAGAGAGAGGGTCTAAAAGGCCTATGGAATGAAATCAGACAGAGGCTAGCCCACCTGCGGAGGGCAGAGCGCATCCGAAGGAGGCGAAAGAGGAAAGAGAAGGAGCAAGCCAACTTCTTCAAGAACCCCTTCAGGTTTGCCAGGCAGATGTTGGAGGAGCCAAAGTCAGGGACATTGGAGGTCTCTAGAGAGGAGTTAGAGGAGTACATCAGGAGGCAATATAGCAATCCAGCGAGGAATGAGCCCTTAGGCCCACCAGGCTATCTGCCTTGTCCAGACCCACCAATGTGCAAGTTGAACGTCCTCCCTCCAAAGCTGAGTGAGGTCCAAGAGGTTGTGAGAAAGGCTAGATCTGCATCAGGCCCAGGTCCCAACGGGGTACCCTATAAACTGTTCAAGAAGTGCCCGACAGTGCTGAAACAGTTGTGGAGTCTTATGCGAGCTACATGGAAAAGGCTGACCATCCCTGAGACATGGCGGAGAGTCCATGCAGTCTTCATCCCCAAGGAGAAGGACTCAAGAGTCATTGGCCAATTCCAGAGCATTGCTTTGCTTAACATCGAAGGAAAGATCTTTTTTTTCCATCTTAGCACAAAGAATGACCAACTACCTGCTCGAGAATGGATACGTTAACACCAGCTGCCAGAAGGCGGGCATCCCCAGCTACCCAGGGTGTGTGGAGCACTCCTCGGTAATCTGGGAGCAGATCCAATGGGCTAAGCGTGAAAGAGTTGACCTGCACGTTGTGTGGCTTGATGTAGCAAACACACATGGCTCAGTGACCCATCAGCTCATTGACTATGCCATTGAGTTTTTCCACATGCCAGACAGCATAAGGACCATCATTAAAAGCTACTTCAACGATCTGCAGGTGGCCTTCTCCTTACAGGATTTTACAACCGGGTGGCAGCAGCAGCAAGTAGGCATCGCAATGGGGTGCTCAGTATCTCCCATCCTCTTTGTGGCTGCGTTTGAGGTAATTCTCATTGGGATGAGGCAGATGGTAGGAGGAATCAGACTGCTATCAGGCCAGAAACTTCCTCCCTTGAGAGCCTTTATGGATGACATCACCAGCCTTCTGCCAACAGCACCATATACATCAAGGCTGCTGAAGAGAGTGGACGAGCTGATGTCCTGGGCCAGAATGAAAATCAAACCTGCCAAATCCCAAAGCCTCACTCTCTGAAAGGGGGTAAGAAACGACCGTACCATCTTTTCCATCGGTGGGGAGATGGTCCCCCTGCTTACTGACTATTCCATCAAAAGCCTGGGGAGACATTATACAGCAGAGCTCTTGGACAAGCAAGCAGGGAAAGCAGTGATGAAGCAGCTAACGGATGGCCTCTCAAGAATTGATCAATGCTAGCTCCCAGGAAAACTCAAGGAGTTTTCAAGGTGTTACCAAACCACACTGTACAACAGGATAATGTGGCCACTAAAGCTATGCGAGATCCCAGTATCCATGGTAAGCAAGTTGGATGGGAAAGCTAACATATTTATCCAGAAATGGCTGGGTCTGCCGCCATGCCTGTCGGAGACTGGTCTCTTTGGAAGAAACATCCTCCAGCTGCCCTTGCAGTCAATTACTCTGGGCTACATGCAGGAGAAGACTAGGTTGGTGCTGGAGATGAAGGAGTCCACCAACCAGGCTGTGAAGGCCGCCAATGTCCAGATCCGTACTGGCTGTAAGTGGGAAGCCCAGACTGAAGTCAGCAAGGCCATAAGCAGGATGCAGCACAAAGAAATCATCGGCCAAGTGCAGGTAGGAAGAGCTGGCCTTGGATATGGAGAAGTCCCAAAGTTCTGGTCAAAGGCAACCGGGAAAGAGAGGAAGGAGCTGGTTGTGGAAGAGGTGACAAACATGGAGAGCGAGCGTCTCAGGATCAAGGCCATTGATCAGGGACACCAGGGGGAATGGACGATGTGGGAGGGTGAGGTTGGTAAAACCATCAGTGTGGCCAACCTTTGGAAGATCCTGCAGGCAAGGCTTAGTTTTCTGGTAAGAGCCACGTACGACTTTCTCCCCTGCCCACGAAATCTAGAACTGTGGTTGGGCAAGGAGGAATGTTGTGCTCTATGTAACACCAGGAGTGCAAGTCTTCACCACATCTTGTCAGGCTACAAGACCGCACTCTCCCAAGGCCATTACAGATGGCGGCATGACCAGGTCCTGGGAAAGCTGGTAGAGGTCCTAGAGGGGCAGAGGCAGGAAGCAAGCAGAGGGCACCCTCCACCAGCAGTCCGGTACATCGGGTTCGTTCAAGAAGGGGAGGCAGGTGCAAATGCCGCTCTGCGAGCTCCTCGGAGGCTTCCATGGACATCACCTTTTGCGACCCAGGACTGTAATACGAGAGTCGACCTGGGCAGGAAGCTTCAGTTCCCTGCTGAGATCACTAGCACAAGCCTGCGTCCAGACATTGTGCTGTGGTCCAGCAGCATTAAGACGGTTCTCCTCATTGAACTAACAATCCCGTGGGAAGCAGGTGTGGAGGCGGCATGGAAGCGGAAGGGGCTTAAATACTCCGACCTTGCAGAAGAGTTCAGGGAGGCGAGATGGAGGACCACTATTTACTCGGTGGAGGTTGGCTGCCGTGACTTTGTGGGGACATCAGCCATCCATCTCCTGAGGGATTTGGGTGTGTGTGGGGTGGGCCTCCGGAAGGCAATTAAAGACCTGGCAGAGGAGGCAGAGAGGAGTAGCTTCTGGCTGTGGCTAAAGAGATATACGCTGGGGCACCACCTAGCTCAAGGGTAGACTGCAGGGGGTGACTGGGAGACGTCCCGGTCGCTGCTCCACCACCAGGAGATGTTCCGGGTTCAAAGGGGCGAAACGTCAAGGAATGGTGTTACCCGGCTGATGACCCTGCAGCAAGCCAACTCAAAGGCACCGGAGGAGGTGCGTCAGGCATTAATGCCTTACCTGTGTGTGTTATTGCCAGTAAAAATAACTCTACATTTATTGGGATTCATGCGTTTTTTTTTTTTTTAATTCTCCAGTCACAAAAAAATAGAACTGTGTTCATATCTAGAGGTAAGTAACAACCATTTGAGTGAAATGGTGTATGGACATGCTTTGTGAACATCAATAAATAAGGATAGAGGCGCAGAAGTTAAGAGAAAATAGCAGTTACCTGTGTAACTGTATGTCACTTTGAGAGTATACTGTATAACTGCAACTTTTCACCTTGTACCACATGTACACTACAGGTAAACTGTCCTCCAAAGCTAGCGATAAGCAGTGTCAATGTATAAAATTGTCAATGTGTCAATGAGACATCTCTTCTGCTTTAATAAGTGTATTTTTTATACATTGTCTATTTTCTAGTGAAATGCTAGACTCGCCAACCGAGGATTGGAATCTAACAGTATAGGAAACACTCCTGAACACATTTCCCAAGTCTATGGACCTTGTATGCCCAGAGGTGGAAGCTTTTCTGACCTTCCAAACTTCAGAACAACTTTCTGAAAGTGGCAAGATGCCTATATCCTTCATGATTATCCAAGAGCTGGAATCCCTTAGGGCCACTCCACGAGTCTATGCAAGATGCCAAACTGAAATGGATGTTTCTCAAAACTGTCTTTTCAGGGAAAGAGTTGGAAAAAGCAATGTTGATATGCCACTCAATGAGTGAGTCCTTCTCATGGGCATTACTTAGAGGCATGCCTCTCCAGGAAGTCTGCTACCTGGGTGTCACTGTGCACCTTTATCCAGATTTTGCATTACATACATCATCCAGATGATTCTCACTGCACCTGGCAGTTAGGAGGGGCAAAACAGAGCATGGGGAAGCCATGGCCTAATGGTTAGAGAAATAGCTTTGGGACCAAAAGGTCACCAGTTGGATTCCCTTGACCAGCAGGAATGGCTGAAGTGCCCTTGAGCAAGGTACCCAACCCCCAACTGCTTCGGGTATGTTGTACGTCATTCTGGATAAGAGCATCTGCTAAATGCCTGTAATATAATGTAATGAAACTTATTACATATGTAGCTATAACTTATAAACCTCAAATAACCTCCTTAAAAAAAGTTTAAGGGAAAATATGAAAATACTGCATCATACTTTACATAGTGAATTTGTTGGAAGGTCTTGGTATGGTTAGTCTGTGGTGAAGCATGCGAGTGAAGAACAAGTGCACTGGCTCTGCATCTGCTGATCTTACCCAATTCACCATCGCCAAAGCTCCTAGGGTTAAAGAAAGTGTTTCTTTTGGCTGCAACAGTTCTGTGTCGAACACTATCTTCTTCTATCACCCCATCCAGAGGAGCATCTGAAAGACAAAAAGACAAAATGTTACCTTTGCACACCTGTATAAGAACACTAATTTGCATTTGGGCCCACAGAATAATTAGTAAATGATCACAAGATCTTTTAAACTTATAAAATATATTATTTTGGGGCTAAACTCACCACAGAGCTCCAAATCACAGTAGTCTATGGTAAGATTTCCCGCATCTTTCACAAAGCACCATGGTCCCTCCAAATCTCCGTCTGGGTTCCTGCAGTAGTTTTTCAATAGAGTAACCTCAGGGTTGAAATCCTTACCCACACTCAAAGCTTTCACTTTGGGAAGGTTCCAATCCAAGCAGGTGTGTCCATGCAGAGTCACTGAGAGTGTTCCAGTGTAGCTATCCCCATTGCCCTGTAAACAGTTGGTTTGATGGTAGTGCTCAGCCACGTCCTTTACTTGGACAGGGCGAACAGTGGGTGGTAACGTCTCACCTGTGTGGAGAGAAAACACAGAACAACTTAATACACAAATGACTGAGTATATTAAAAATAATATTTTCTTTGTAGAAAGAAAGTGTCAAGTACACATGCAGTGTTACATAATTACTATGATATTTCCACTAAAATAGAAAAAATAAATATAACCTAAAATATTCTGTAAGTTTAAAATAAAAACTACTGAATTTTTATTTCTTCTTTTTTTTATCTCTCTGTAAACCTAATAAATTGCACAGATAAGGAGCACCCTCAGCTGTAAGTTACTAGCCTATGATAAAATTCCTGTTTAAAAGTACTCTACGCTCTCAGTGTTCTGGGACCTCTGCGTTACACTTTATATGAAATTATGCCCCTCCGTAATAGCTTCATGGACATGAGAAACCTTAAAGGAATAGAAAACGTAAAGTAAATACATGCATGGGTTGGTAGCTTGTAATATTGAGAGCCTGTAAGAAAAGTTTCAGGCACGTTTGACCATTTGTAAGAAAGTTGTGATCGTTTTTATATTGCTACTCTAATGCAACCAATAGGCTGCCATGTTGCCTATTGGAAGGGCAATGTGTGACGTCATTTACATAGGCGCAGGGCTGAGTGTAGCTCTTCAGTACTGAAGGGGCAAAGCGAAAGGTCTACTAAAGTGACAATGTTGATTTTTTTCACCTGAAAATAGTGTATTAATGAGCTGCAACCCTGACTTATGGTTAAACCTGAACTCTTTACCTGTAAAACGAGGCTGAAACTACTTGTTAGCACGCTTAGCATGCTCTCGATTTCATGAAAAACTTCATCAAGACGTCCCTAGGCTAGCTTACCGTAATTACCGTGGTAGACAGTCCAACCCCCACAGCAACGCAGAAAGAGGGTAAACAAACATTGCTTACTATACAGGATTCATGTGAACATTACAGCAGGATGCACTTGTACGAAAAAGGCAGAAATATTGCCAGAAACACCCGAGCTGCTGGTATGGTGTGGATTCATTTGGTAAAATTCATACATGTAAAAAGATACAGTATAAATAGCACTGAGGATGACACAAAGTATAAAATACACTTATTTCCAATGTGGTCCTCTTGATGACAGCAGGAAACAATAAAATATAAGAGGCAATAATAAATTGACAATTTTATAAACAATGATGAAAAAGTCATAAACAAAAAATATATGCTAACTGTAATTATCACAGAGTACAACTAGATTAAAGAAACAGCACCAAAATGATTAAAAATTAGTTATATACACATCATAAAACTGGGTTTGGAATTTACTCCATAAAAACTGTTTCACCTGTTTCTTAAAATTATCATGTGTTTGACTAGATTGAACTGATTGAGGTAGGCTATTCCACAAACAAATTCCTGTATACCTAAAAGAACTCCGAATGGTTTCTGTAAAGTGTGACATCACTTACAATACACAGCCATATTCGACAAAATAGACCATAGCGCCAGCGACATTTCTTCACTGATTTCCTCTAGCATTTCGGACAATGACACGAATAACGATAATGATCATGATAAACAAGCATTACCATATCAATTGGTTACACACAAGTGAACGATATTTATAGAGTTGTTTTAATTAGGCATTACCGAGGCTTTTCTGACAACACTAAATCAAAGCAATACACCTGTCATCCAACAAACATCAAGCTGCTTAGCTGCATCAGCAATTATTACGTTTATGCCCAAAGGAACTAAACATATCACGCTTAGTAAAAAGTTAGGGAAGCCATAAAAAGTGTTTTCTTACCCTTTAAACTTCTCTTATGCGGACTACTGACTGTATTGTCTCGTTTGTCTTGTCCGTTTTTTGGCCGAAGATTTTGGGAACCGTACAAGCGCTGGCTGGTACAATTCCTAATGACCGGTGCATCAGAGTTGTTTGAATGAAACAATTTTCTTCAAAATGTTCCAAGCACATGAGCTGCGAATGTGCTGTTTTTGCACCCGAAGGACCGGTCAGCCTGTGAGAGGTCTGTCCCTGTGCGGCAAATGGCATTTATCCATTACCTTCTTACCTTTTTGTACTTTACGAATTGATGCAGGCTAGTTTTTTTCACTTCTGCCATTGTTGCATCCTCAGGTAATGTTCACATAAATCCTGTATAGTAAAGCAGTGTTTGTTTACCCTCTTTCTGCGTTGCTGTGGGGGTTGGACTGTCTACCACGGTAATTACAATAGGCTAGCCTGGTGACATCTTGATGAGAAAGTTTTTCATGAATGAATCAAGAGCATGCTAAGCGTGCTAATGAGTGCGTATGCTGTCAGGAACATGTAAAAACTTGTGCACTTGCCTCTTCAACAGATTTAGGTAAGTCAGAGTGTATGTGGATCTGTTTGTAGGTTGTCTAGCAAGGTTACAGTCTGCAGAATGAGGCTGTCACGGCAGCACTACTTGTACCGGGGATATAAATATGAAAAGTTGCCTCCCCCATTCAGTCCTGTACGAGTATATCAGCTGTTTACTATTCCCTCGCTGTTTATCAGAGACATCAGTATTATCTTTCCCCCTCCACTTTTTTTGTTAGAGAAATGGAATCTCAATTTTTTTTCATACAAATTTTTAATGAAATAATCTCCAGCCAGGGGCAGCTTCAAGTCTTACTCGCTATGCGGAGCTTCCATGTCTTGCGCCCAAATGACGTCAGAGCATTGCCAGAAACAATCAGGGGGATTTTTCTGATTGGTTAAAATATTTTCAATGGCGGCCTCCATGAAATCGTCCATTCTGCACAGAAACTGATTTTCGGAAATGGATATCTTAGTTGTGTGAGCTCATTATTTTCGATTATTCACATGAATCGTTAGTTTATATCATAATCTGTCATAACTGTATTTTTAAAATGGGTTTTCTTTTCTTTTCTTTTAACTAATGTTAATGAGAACATACTAATTACTGAAACGGTCAAGTGATATTAACAATTTGACCCTCAATATGTCATGTGACTGACAAAAGTTTTCACTCAGCAAAGGCATAGGACCACCAAATTCAGACCTGGTTTTTCATAGGGTTAAACCACAAACAGTAATTCTCGCAAATACTGGAATTTCTATATTTGTAATGTCAGTGACTAAAAGGGCCAGCAGTTCTCTCCTAAGCTCGGGTTACTGTTGGTGAGGAGTTTCACATGTTTTGTCCCACCTCCTAAAAACATGCCTCTTGGTTGACTGACTATTCTGAAGTTTTCTAGGTATGAATGTGTGTGCATGGTGCCCTGCAGTGTACTGGTGTCTCATCCAGGGTATATTCCCACTTCACACCCAGTGTTCCTGAGTAATAATAGGCTCTGGATCTACTATGACCCTGACCAGGAAGAAGCACTTACTGAAAATGAATGAATGAATGAATGAATGAATGAAGGAGGCCATGTATATAAAGCCTGAGAAGTGAAAAGATATGAGGAGACTCCAACAAATAAAATGTGGGTGCAACCATATTAACATTACCATATGCTATATCAAAGTCCTTCCCACGCCAAGTGGCGCATCGGGCGGCACCGATCTCCGTAGCCCTCGGCCTCTCGCCTATTACATA
>JANZLB010000020.1:12195236-12207062 GCA_026167865.1 Notarius quadriscutis
AGGTTCACATACTTTTGCCACTCACAGATATGTAATATTGGATCATTTTCCTCAATAAATAAATGACCAAGTGTAATATTTTTGTCTCATTTGTTTAACTGTGTTCTCTTTATCTACTTTTAGGACTTGTGTGAAAATCTGATTATGTTTTAGGTTATATTTATGCAGAAATATAGAAAATTCTAAAGGGTTCACAAACTTTCAAGCACCACTGTAAATTGTGTGATCATATTGTTTTCTTACTTTTTCAATAGAGCATTTATTACAGTTGTAGGCTGATCATTCAGCACCATGTATGGTATTTTTTTTTTTAAATAAAAGTATCTCCTTTGCATTTTTTGTTGCATTTTGTAATGACACAATTCCTCTGCAATCTTGACAGGAACCTTCCCTTGGCCATCATTATTGGGATTCCTTTCGTGTCAGTGTGCTATGTGTTGATTAATATTGCATACTTCACTGTCATAACACCTACAGAACTCCTTCAGTCTTCTGCTGTTGCTGTGGTGAGTATAGTTATAATAGAGATGCGCAGTTTCTAAAAAAATTGTTTTCAACTGTAACAGTAATCAGAGAAGCTGGAAAAGTGCGGTTTAGTCCTAAAAGTTCCTCGAAAAATAGTATCAGAAAGAAGTCAGTCATTAGCTTTGCAGACTTCTATCCTCCCTGTTTATCAAGAATCTATGTATAATCCTCCTGAATATCACTTAAGCCAACTATTTAAAAAAAAAAAAGAAACCCCAAAACCTTCTATGTTACACAGACTTTTGGAGACCGAGTGCTATACCCATTGTCATGGATGGTGCCATTGTTTGTGGTCTTCTCCACTTTTGGAGCTGCTAATGGAAGCTGCTTTACAGGGGCAAGGTACATTTGATTATGAATTGAAAATCTTTATTAAAATTAAAAGCAATTGATATTATATTATGGGAAGACATAAAATCCGATAGGCTGCCATTCTGGCTGTGAGTGTGTCAGATTTTTGTGCCATTTGTACATTTGGTGTGATTTTTATTGCAGCATAAAAAACTATATATACTGTTAATTTCTGGCCATCTCATATCACTTTCCAGATTTATGCAGACAAAATTATTTGGATAATTATTCTACTCCAGGTTTTACGTACTTTGGTGTCATGATCCAAAGGCCACAGAAACAGATAGGACCCAATGTGCAACTACAGAAAATGAGCAGAAGTGTAGCTGAGGAGTTGGCTCATGTGAAGGGCAGGCAGGTGACAGGCACAACAGCACAGTCCAAAACCCACTTAGTGAAATCCAGGAAGATGGCAACAAGTCTCAGAAACAGCAGGCAAACTCATAATCCAAAATGTAAACAAAGTCCCGAGCCAAAGTCACAGTGAGTGGTCCCAAAAATGGCAGGCAAAATCATAATCCAAGAAACGTAAACAAAGTCGAGGAACAGAGCGTGAGCATGAACATGACCGTGAGCTAGACAAAACTTATGGCGAGTATTTATCCACACTGAGTGAATTTCCTCGGTGTGTTTATATAGAGTGGCTGATGACAAACATGTAGCAGGTGTGCTAATGCAGCACAGGGAGAATGGGGAAAAATGCAGAGTGGAGTGCAAAGGTGCAGATCAGGATCTGGAAGTTCTGGGCTGAATCATGACAGTACCCCCCCCTTACAGACAGCTCTGGGCATCCCAGACAGGACTCCTGGGTTCTTGTGGTGGAAATCCCTGATGAGCGCAGGGTTGAGGATGAAACACACCAACACTCAACACCTCTCTTCTGGGCCATAGCCCTCCCAGTCGACCAGATACTGTAGCCCTGACCTCTTCGACAGATCTTTTGTAGTTTCCTGACTGTGTAGGCCGCCCTTCCATTGACGATCCTGGGAGGGGGAGGGGTCTTGGGGGGGGGGTGAGAAGGGGTGGAGACCAGGGGTCTCAGTTGAGAGACATGAAAAGATGGGTGGAGCCATGCATCAACCTGGGCAATGCCAATATAACAGTCATGGGGTTAATGACCTTAGAAATGGGGAAGGGACCAACAAACATGGGGGCCAGCTTGCATGAGGGGACCCTGAGAGGGAGATTGGCTGTGGACAGCATGACCTTTTGTCCCGGGCGGTATACAGGAGCCGGCGATATCGATCTGCCATCATTTTGTATGCGTGATTGGTGCGTAATAGGTGATGTCTGGCATGCACCCAAACTCTGCAGCAGTGTCAGACAAAGGCTTGGACTGAAGGAACAGATACCTCCTCCTGTTCAGGGAAAAGAGGGGGCTGGTAACCAAGGCAACACTGGAAGGGAGTCAGCCCAGTGAATGATGACGGAAGACTGTTATGGGCATATTTGATCCAAGGGAGCACCTGGCTCCAGGAATATGAATCATCAGATGTTAGGCACCGTAGAGCAACCTCCCAGCTTCTGATTGGTGTGCTCTGTCTGCCCATTAGTCTGGGGGTGGTAACCTGAGGAGAGGCTGGGAATGGCCCCAGTGAGCTTGCAGAACTCCTTCCAGAAATGAGCGGAGAACTGGGGACCTCTGTCAGACACAATGTCCATAGGCATTATTCTGTGAATCTGAAAAACATGGGATATAAACAGTTCCACTGTCTCTTGAGCTGAAGGCAGCTTAGGGAGGGGAACGAAGTGAGCCACCTTAGAGAAGTGATCAACAATCATCATAATGCAAGTATTATCCTTGGAGCTGGGGAGGTCAGTGATGAAATCTACTGCAATGTGGGACCAAGGATGGCGAGGTACAGTTAGGGGTCTTAATAGGCCAGCAGCAGGTTGGTTGCTAGTCTTGTTCCTGGAGCAGACGTCACAGGCTGCCACAAAGGTCCTGCATGGTCAGCCACCAGAAGCATTGCCTGAGGATGACAAGGGTCCGGGCTCCCCCGGGGCAACAGGCTAGGAGGGAGCTGTGCCCCCCTGAAGTACTTGAGTGTATGCAAGGGGGCACGTACAGACAGCTGGATGAACCATTGCTTGGTCCTAGATCACTTGACAGGGTGTTTTGGACGGTAGTTTCTGTATCGAGTCGGGCAGCAGCCATGAGGCAATGGGCAGGGAGGATGGGCTCAGTGGTGTCTTGCTGAGAGTCCAGAGAAAATTGCCTGGAAAAAACATCTGGCTTGACATTCTTAGAGCCAGGTCTAAAGGAGAGCACAAAGTTGAAGCAGAAGAAAAACAGTGACTATCTGGCTTGGCGTGCATTGAGATGTTTGGCAGTCCTGAGGTACTCAAGATTTTTATGGTCTGTCCAAATGATAAATGGAATCTCAGTTCCCTCCAACCAATGCCTCCATTCTTCTTGGGCCAGCTTGATGGCGAGCAATTCGCGAATGCCATAGTTGCATTCTGCTGGGATCATGCAATGAGAAAAGAATGTGCAGGGGTGCACCTTGTTATCCTTGGCTGGCCTCTGGGACAGAACAGCCCCAACACCAATGTCAGAGGCATCCATTTTGAGAATGAACTGAATGGCAGGGTCTGGGATGATGAAAACCAGAGCTGTGGTTAATCTGCTCTTAAGAGAAGAGAAAGCTTTCTCAGCATGGTTGGTCCAAGAGAAGGGGTGCTTGGAGGATGTGAGATGGGTCAGAAGAGCGGCAATGGTGCTATAGTTCTTGATGAACCTTCGATAGAAGTTAGCAACCCCCCAAAAGTGCTGCAGTTCCTTACGGGAAGAGAGACCAGGCCACTCAAGGACTGCCTTGACCTTGTCAGGGTCCATTAAGACCACACCAGGGGAAATCACAAAGCCCAAGAAGGACACGGTGCACTTGTGAAACTTGCACTTTTCTGCTTTGGTGAAGAGTTGGTTCTCTAAAAGTTGTTGCAGGATCTGTCTGATGTGGAACTGATGGATCTCCAATGTAGGGGAGAAGATGAGGATATCATCGAGGTAAACAAAGACAAACTGGTTAATGAAATCTCGCAAGACATTGTTGATCAGGGCTTGAAAGATAGAAGGGGCATTAGTGAGCCCAAATGGAAGAACCAGATATTCGTAGTGGCCCATAGGCATTTTAAACACCATCTTCCATTCATCTCCTTCTCTTATTTGTACCAGGTGGTAAGTATTGCAGAGGTCCAGCTTGGTAAAAACTGAACCCCCTGAAATAATTTGAAGGCTGTGGACATGAGTGGTAGAAGGTAATGGTTCCTGACAGAGATAGTGTTAAGTCCTCGATAGTCAATGCAGGGCCTGAGGGACTTGTCTTTCTTTTCCACAAAGAAGAACCCTGCTCCAGCTGGACAGGATGATGGGTGAATGATGCTAGCTGCTAGAGACTCAGAGATGCATTTATCCATGGCCTCCCACTCCAAGGGGGAAAGAGAGTAGATACAACCCCTGGGAGGTGTAGTTCCAGGTAACAGTTCTATGGCACAATCATAGGGTTGGTAAGGAGGGAGAGAGGTGGCACGAGCCTTGCTGAACACCAAACGAAGGTCCAGATATTCAGGGGGCACATTAGAAAGCTCAATAGTCTCATTAGGACTGGTGACAAGAGGGGCCAGGGTAGTCAGAGCAGACTATAGGCAGGAGGCCAGGCAGTGAGTACTCCAAGAGAGGATTGTCCCATTGCTCCAGTTAATGTGGGGATTGTGGAGGTGTAACCAGAGAAGACCAAGGACAATAAACTCAAGGGAGTTGTTCATGAATGAAATTGACTCAACGTGATTGCCAGAAACCTTCAAAGTAACAGGGTCAGAGACACAGGAAATAGGGCTGAGTTCAGCCCCTTTCAAAGCTCTGGTGACAAGGGGGCAATCTAGCTGATTCAAGGGGATGCTCAATTCTTCTGCCCAGGAAGTCTTGATAAAGCTCTGATCTGCACCGGAATCAATGAGGGCTTGAACAGACTGGACCTTATTCTGGAATGAAATTTCAACAGTCAGTGTCGACCTAACAGCAGGGGAAGTGTGTGTGTGGAGATGCCCACCCATATCCCCACATCTACTGGTGGGCAGCCTTTTACTGGGCAGCGGGAGATGAAATGTCCAGACTGTCCACAATAAAAACAAGAACTAGCTTCTTCACAGCATCTTCTTTCCTCTGGAGTTACCTGGGTTCCCTCAACAGTGCCTAGATTTTCTGTGAAAGCTGAAGAAGGCCAGCTTCCCTCCTCACATCCTCCTACCAAGGGACCATTGAGAGTGTTCTTTGCTGTTACATCACTGTCTAGTTTGGGAATGGCAATGTCACTGAACAAAAGTCCTTGCAGCACATAGTGAGGATGGCAGAGAGGATCATTGGGGTTCCTCTTCCACACATCTCCCAATTCTATAAGAACCACATCATCCATTGTGCCAGCAACATAGCATAAGACAAGCCCCACCCATCACATATACCATTCTCTCTCCTGCCATCTGGCAGAAGGTATCAAAGTATCTGAATCATCACTACCAGACACTGCAACAGCTTCTTCTCCCAGGCAGTTAGAGTGACTGTAAACTGACTGTAAACAGTTCAAACTGAAACTACAGTTTCTCATTCATTTCTCATCCATTGGCACTATACTTCCCATTTGCACAAACATGCTCACTTTGTACCTGTCTTATCTTCTTGTAATATCCTGGCAAAACTTGAACTCTTCAAACTGAACTGCAGTCTCTTGTATTTTTGCACTAAAATGAACACTTGCACACAAATGCACAATGTCACGTTGCACCCATTTTGTCTTGTCATTTACGTTGTTTATTGTACTTAGATAGTTATATGTTTAGAGAGCTAGATGTTTAAATAGCTAAATATTTACTTACATAGCTATAGATAGAGTTATTTATATACCTTGTTTTTGTAATTTATAAATGCATGATAGAGAACCTGAGGGGAAACAATATTTCAATGCACTGTATACATGTATACAGATGTATTGAAAATAAAGCTATCTTGAATCTCATGAATCACCCTCATTCGCGAGCAGTCAAATAAAAAATGGTTCTGTTAATTTGATCTCAAGAATCAAAATAGAAATATTATGCACATTTAATTTACACAGAGGCCAAATTACCTTAGTCATCCATCAACATGGGAAAAATAAGAAAACACACAAACCAAATGAGGGAGAAGTGACCTTCATAAGCCAGGGAATGGTTGTTTAAAAAAAAAGCTAAAATAGTGGACACCAACTGGAACTGTTACAAACTTGCCTGGAAGAAGATCCAAGCTTATTTTGCCCCCACATACAGTAAGAAGGATATTAAAAGAGGCAAAAAAAATCCCAAGGATCACTGTTGGTGAATTTCAAGAAAAAGTAAAATCTTGGGGTTAAAAAAGTAAAATCTGCTGGCATCAGACACTGCCTCCATACCAACAGATTATTTGGAAGGTATGCCAGAAAAAAAGCTTTTTCTGTCAGTTAACCACAAACTTAAGTACCTGGAGTTTGGAAAATGCTACTACAAATTGGACTGGAGCCATGTTATATGGTCTGATGAAACAAAAATGGAGCTTTATGGAAAAAACCAAAAACAACCACTCAAGGTGAGTTTGGCGTAAAAATAAGAGTAGTTGTAATGGAAAGAACCCTATCCCAACTGTAAAATATGGTGGAAGTTCTGTGATGTTTTGGGGCTGTTTTTTTTTCCTCTAAAGGCCCTCGAAAACTTGTTAGGGTTCATAGCATCATGGATAGAACACCAGGACATTTAAAATCAATATCTGGCTGCCTCTGCCAAGAAACTAAAACTGGGTTGACATCATATCTTCCAGTAGGACAATGATCTGAAGCATATGTCCAAATCAAGGCAAAAATGGTTAGCTGACCACAGAATCAAGCTTCTGCCATGGCCATCTCAGTCCCTTGACCTGTACACCATTAAAAACCTGTGGGGTGAGCTGAAGAGGAGAGGGCAAAAGAGAGGGCCTCAGACCCTGGATGATCTGGAGAGATTGTGTAAAGAGGAATGGTCTCAGATGCCCTGCTCTGTATTCTCCAACCTTATCAAATGTTATAGGAGAAGACTCAGTGCTGTTTTACTGGCAAAGGGAGGTTGTACAAAGTATTATATCCAGGGGTACCAATAACTGTGGCACATATGTTTTTAAAAAAATAATTATTTCTTGATGAGGGATTTGTTTTTCTCTGAATAAATTTATTTAAATTAAAGGGTGGATTTTTCTCATTTAAAAAAAAAATTGAGATTAAGCGACTTCTTCACCAAAAGGTGGATTGTTTTCTAACCCTTTTTACTAATCTTTACAAAGGGTGCCAATAATGTGGAAGGCACTGTAACATACAGTAGGCTATCAGTGGCTTAATGTCTTACAGTTTTAGGACCATCATAGCAAATCAATATTTTCTGGTGTGTGTGTGTGTGTGTGTGTGTGTGTGTGTGTGTGCGCGCGCGCTGGTAAGGCTGATTTATGTGGCTGGACGTGAAGGACACATGGTGAAGATTCTTTCCTATATCAGTCTGAAGCATTATACACCTGCACCAGCAATTGTCTTTAATGTAAGTAACTGATATTGTATAAGGGATACATTTTATATTGCCAATTTTATTTTTTTGTTGTTTCATTTGGTTTTACAAAGCTTCATCAGAAGATGCATGCATAGCCTGCCATATGTAGACATTTATACATTACATCTATAGCATTTGGCGGACACCCTTATCCAGAACAAATTATATTTATGTCAGTTGTACAAGTGAGCAGTTGAGGGTTAAGGGCCCAGCAGTGCCAGCTTGGCTGTAGTGGGTTTTGAACTCCCAACCTTTGTAGTAGTTCAACATCTTAACTACTGAGCTAGCACTGCCCCATGCATATTTATATATTATAAATATATTAATTTGTATGTTTGCGTATATGTTGCTCTTATATCCAAATTTAGGCACTTTTGAGTGTCTGCTATATCATTCTAGCAGACATCAGTTCCCTCATTAACTACTTCAGCTTTGCTCAGTGGGCTTTCTATGGGTTTACTGCCCTCTCTCTCATTGTCATGCGATTCACAAGAAAAGATTTACACAGACCTGTGAAGGTAAGAGTGATTTTCAATGCATATTTTAAGTCCTAGATATAAGATTTTTCCTCACTCTCTGTGGTAAAGTTTATGAATTTGTTTAGTGTAGGTCCTAAAATGACAATGATGTTTATTGTCAGTTTCTACATGAGTCAACTGGTACAAACAGAGCTAAAACTAAATATGTGTATACTAAACATACAGCTGAAAGAACTGTATGTGAATTCTGGGTAACAGTCTATGAAGTCCATATCACCTATAATTCTCTGTTTTGTAACACATAGTTCTATAAAGCTTTATTATTATTATTATTATTATTATTATTATTATTATTATTATTATTATTATTATTATTATTATTATCTCAAATTTACTTTGTAATTTTGAATGATGTCTTTTTGTTTTGATATTTGAGATGTACATAAGTACAAATCCCATTTCCCGAAAAGTTGTGATATTTTCCAAAATGCAATAAAAACAAAAAATCTGTGATTTGTTAATTGAAAAACTTTAACTGACAAAAATACAAAGAAAAGATTTTCAATAGTTTTACTGACCAACTTAATTGTATTTTGTGAATATAAACAAAGTTAGAATTTGATGCCTGTAAAACACACACACACACACACACACACACACACACACACACACTAAAAAACAGAGGCAGAGGCATTATTACCATTGTGTTACATCACCTTTCCTTTTATTAACACTTTTTAATCATATGGGATCTGAAGATACTAATTGTTGCAGTTTTGCAATTGGAATTTTTGTCTATTCTTACTTGATACAAGTCTTCAGCTGCTCAACAGTCCATGGCTGTCATTGTCTGATTCTCCTCTTCATGAAGTGCCATATGTTCTCAATAGGAGACAGATCTGGACTGGCAGCAGGCCAGTCAAGCACATGCACTCTGTGTCTATGAAGCCCCTTGTAGCCTCTGCAGAATGAGGCCTGGCATTGTCCTGCTGAAATAAGCATGGACTTCCCAGGAAGAGATGTCACCTTGATGGCGATGTACGTCTCTCTAAAATCCCAATATATACCCCCACATCAATGGTACCTTCACCCACATGCAACTCACACATGCTGTGTGCATTGATGCTCCCCATACCATCACAGATGCTGGCTTTTGCACCTTTCTCTGAGAACAATCTGGATGGTCATGTTCACCTTTGGCATGGAGAACTTAATGTGGGATTTTCCTGAAAACAAGCTGAAATGTGGACTCATCTGACCACAGCATGCATTTCCACTGTCTTTCTGTCTGTCTGAGATGAGGCCACCAGAAACCACCATTGTTTCTGCATAGAATTGATGAATGGCTTCCTCCTTGCATAATACAGTTTCATGTTTCATTACTGGATGCAGTGGTGGACGGTGTTAAGTGACAATGGTTTTTCAATGTACTCCCAGGCCCGTATAGCTAAATTTGTGACATTCGCATGATGGTTTCTCAGGCTGTTTGAAGGTTATTCAACAGTGGTTTCTGACTTTGGCCTTTATGCTCTGAGATCTCTTTGAATTCCCTGAATCTTTTCATAATATTATGTACCGTAGATTTTGAAAGGCCTGAATTCTTTGCAATCTTGCATTGAGAGATGTTGATTTTGAATTGACTAACAATTCTCTCATGAATTTTGGTATAAAGAGGTGAGCCACAACCCATCCTTGAAAAAGAAGAAGAAGCCTTTATTTGTTACATGCACACTCAAGCACACAGTGAAATTCATCCTCTGCATTTAACCCATCTGAAGCAGTGAACACATGTGCGCGCACACACAGCAGTGGGCAGCCATATTACAGCACCCAGGGAGCAGTTGGGGGTTAGGTACCTTGTCCGAGGGCACTTCAGCCCAAGGTCGCCCCATGTTAACCTAACTGTATGTCTTTGAACTGTGGGGGAAACCGGAACACCCGGAGAAAACCCATGCAGACACAGGGAGAACATGCAAATTCCACACAGAAAGGCTTCTGTCAGCCACTCAAACCCAGAACCTTCTTGCTGTGAGGCGACAGTGTTTAACCACTACACCACCGTGCCATCCTTGCTTGCAAAGACTAAGCCTTTGGTGCATGGTCCTTTCACACCCAATCATGATACCCCAACCAGTTACCAATTAACCTGTTTCTTGTTGAATCTTCCAAAATTGTGTAACTTGAATATCCTATCAACTTTTCAGTCTTATTTTGTCTCCATCCCAACTTTTTTTTGCGCGTGTTGCAGTCATCAAATTCTAACTTCGTTTATATTTACAAAATGCAGTTAAGTTGGCCAGTAAAATGATTGGAAATCGTTTATTTTACTTTTATCGGTTAAATAAAGGTTTATTTTAATTAACAAATCACAGATTTTTGTTTTTATTGCATTTTGGAAAATATCTCAACTTTTCTGGAAATGGACTTTGTACATTTCATGGCTTCACTAGATGTTGTACAGTTATTTTTTGCCAATTAATGACATCTATTTTATTTTCCCTTTCCTAACTTCCTTTAGAAATGTACAGTTTATAGTAATTATAATAAGAAATTTGATATTCATTAAAATTGTCACATTCACAGCATAATAATCCATAAGCAAGCTGAAGTGATAACAAAACTGTCTTGTCAAAAGTGCCTCAAAAATGAAACCTGAGAGTTCCAGCTGTTTGTCCCTCACAGGTGCCCATAGTTATCCCTGCTATTGTGGTGGTTGTTTCCTGTTACCTGGTTTTAGCTCCAATTATTGACAAACCTGAGCTTGAATATCTGTACTGCACAGTATTCATCTTGGGTGGACTGATTATTTACTTTCCCTTTGTGTACTACAAGTTCAACTGGGCCTGCAGAATAATGAGTGAGTAGAAGTAACACCATTTATATAAAACCAAAAATTAATTTATTCTTTAAAGATGCATTAATCAAGATTAGTCAACCTTAATCAAGATAAGTTCACTAACCATAAAGTGGTCTTGACTTCAATTATCCATCCATCCATCCATTATCTGTAGCCGCTTATCCTGTCCTACAGGGTCGCAGGCAAGCTGGAGCCTATCCCAGCTATAGGATGTGATAGAGAGGAGAGGAGGTGTCCAGGGTGTACCCCACCTCCTTTCTATCACATCCTATTTAATTGTTGTTGTTGTTGTTGTTTTTCCCTCTCTAAAAGAACAAGCTGTTTGATCAACTAACCTTCAGATCTCAGTTTGGCACAGACGATCTTCAGACCAAGCCTCACAAAAGTTATGTGTTGCCTTTTCGATGCAAAAATGTTTGTCTGTCACCATCAATTGAAATCAGTGGTGAAGCCAGCAAACAGAAAGTGAGATCATATCCCAGCAACACTTTGATGTATCAACACGATGCCTGGTACTTAGATTCATTTTCAGGAAGCAAAAAAAAAAATTGCCATTTGACTGTTGGGGGGCTCTGCAATAAGCTAAAATGTGGTTGGGCTAATAACTGTTGAGTTTGCCTTAGAAAAAAAAAAATCATTGTGTCAGCTGGTACCATAAGAGTTCCCAAGGCTTAGAAATGACAACTTCATAAGTCAATATAATTGATAGAGCCACCATAGTGGATTTTATCATACAGTTAAAAAAAAATTCACAGGCAACAAATTATGTTCCTTTTTTCACAAAATTTGGTACAGATGATCAGACAAAGTCTCCCAAATGTTATCAGACAGTTTCCATCCACCCATTATCTGTAGCTGCTTATCCTGTACAGGGTCACAAGCTGGATCCTATCCCAGCTGACTATGGGTGAGAGGTGGGGTTCACTCTGGACAAGTCACCAGATCATCACAGGCACATAGTGACAAACAACCATTCACACTCACATTCACACCTACGGTCAATTTAGAGTCACCAGTTAACCTAACCTGCATGTCTTT
>JANZLB010000020.1:12250503-12264545 GCA_026167865.1 Notarius quadriscutis
GAAAATGTTGATAAAATAAGACTTTAAGATGATTACAATATCATTACACATCACAATATACTTGCGTTCATTTAACATAGGCCGACTTACGACCAGATCGGTTTACGACCAGTCAGCCGTAACCAAACGCAGTCGTAAGTCGACGACTAACTGCATGTGGTTGTGTTTATTTTTTTCCCCAGAATAAACTCACATTAAACGTGACGAAAAGCTGATATGAATCTGGGACTGTATGTGACAAAACCAATGACTGAGTAAACTTGTCCTGCCAGTGGACTGAAATATAATTCTATGCCTGACATGTCTTTTCACCTGGAACATTTTTTTTTTTTTTAATGATTTTTTTTTTCAGGGGAATTCAGAGTGGTCAAAGTATGAATATCATCACTGCAGCATTTTTTTTTTTACTCTTTTTAATAAATAAGGAAACGTTGGAAAATTGTTGTGTTAAACACATGGTTTCGTGTTTACAAACGTGAGTCATGCGTGTTTACCAGCAGCAGGGGAGACGCGTGTCGGGCTGGGGACATTTCTAATTTGCAGATATATATCATTTGAATTTCTTCATCAGGGTGAAAGTCTACATGCTTCTGTCCCTTTTTTGTTTTCTAAGGATACATTTATGGAACTGCCACATCGAGCAATTTATTATTCAACACTGAAATAAACATGGGTCCGCAAAACAAGTTCTAATTTGACTGTCAAATCAAAGGGACACTTTCTATATTTCACAACACCTCAACATGTGAAATGCTACATTTCTTCTGAGGGGAAAAAAGAAAATGAGATCTTATCGGTGCATATCATGAAATGTTAACAGTTTACAAAACTGCCAATATACAATTAAGGCCAAATGGCTGACTTCTAAATGAACTGTACATTTCAACATGCATTTTAATTCCATTACTAAAAATACCATAATCTTTGCAGTGCTCATATCTTCTCATACAATATGGTTCCAGAGGAAAAATGTCTTCCAATTAGCACAAGACTTCCAGTTAGAAAACACTGTCAATCAAATGCAAAAATAAAGCTAAACATCATACAGGAAGCAAACAAATGCTCAAACTATTCATGCTACACAGTGTGAACTTTTTATATTCATAAAACATTTTTTGGTATCTGGCCATATGCTTGTTTTTTGTTGTTGCCTGATTGGGTTGAAGGGTACATGGTCTGGCCCCTCTCTGTGGTAGGTGCAGGACTAAACAGCACACAGATACCATCTGCTTCTCTCTCGGCCAACACCACTTACCATTCCATGGAGAGACCATCTGTCTGTTTCAGAGATGTGCTGATATTTAGTTTCACAACATACCATCATTCAACGTCCCTGATATTATTACAACACAACAGCACACAGCTACCCGCCATCATCCATTCTGAGGTAGTTCCGAGGATACAAGTAGTTGCTTGACTTATAAATAAATAAATAAATAAACAAACAAAATTATCCTTACAAAAATAACCTGCTATTTGTCTGTGCTAGTCAGCTTGCTCATCCTCATCACTGGAAGAACTTACAATCAACAGACATAATAAAGACTTAAACTGTCAGTGCACACACTCCCAGGGACTTGTGCAGCTTAATGTCGTCACCAGTGTGGTCCTGAATGAGAGCTAAAAGGATGGCTTAAGGCATATTTCTGAACTGGGACTCGACAGCAAACACAAATCTCATCAGGTCTACAGTTGAATGCAAGTGAAGAGGTGAAAGGGATTTTTTTGTTTGTTTTTTTAAGTACATGTTTTCTGCAGCAATCACCTGATTTAACTTAACGTAGAGCAACTAAATTACATTTGAAAAAGCTTACCTTCTGAATCTAAAGCACTGTTACTTACTTTCTTGCAACTTGAAGTTACAGTGACTTTCTACCCCCAAATATTTCCAAGTTGTTTTACTTGCTTAAGTAAAACTAGTCAAATAATCCAATTTAACAGAGCTAGATAATGTTTGTTGAGGAAATTGGCTTGATAACTAGCTAACTAAGCTTATAATCCTTAAGTAACTAACTATAGACAACCCATGCCCAAGCTAACACTTTAGCAATGTTTAAAGAAGGGAGCTAAAATATTTAAACATGTAAGTTCACTTTGCATTTCACTTAGGTACAGGTTAGGCACATAATATATCATATGACAATAAATCGCGATACAAATTTATGACGATTCAATAACGTACAATAGTAGGAATGAATCCGACTTCATCAGAGACACACAGACACAACATTAAGTGACGAGGTGTACTGACTTTGCCACTCACCTTCCCTGAACCCACACTCCATTCACAAAATGACGCAAGGCCATGCACCCGCTGTCACATACGACATATCACAACCGCCCGACTCAGGCTGGGGAGTCGCCCGGCCTGCAGCATCCCTGAAGGGATAGGAAGTCTGCCACCACCATCCATGCCCCCCAGCCTGTGGACCACCTTGAATTTAAATGGCTGGAGGGTGAGATATCAACGAGTGATCCGCGCATTGGCATCCTTCATGGGATGGAGCCACTGGAGGGACACGTGGTCCAAACAGAAGGTGAAAGGGCACCCCAGCAGGTAGTATTGGAAGGTGAGGACCGCCCATTTGATGGCCAGGCACTCCTCCTCAATGGTACTGTACTTACTTTCACGCATCAAGAGCCTGCAACTGATGTATAGCACCGGACATTCCTCGCCCTCCAACTTTTGGGCAAGAACAGCCCCCAGCCCTCTGTACGATACATCCGTCTGTAAAATAAAAGGGAAAGAGAAGTCAGGGGAGTGTAAGAGTGCCCCTCACACAGTGCAGCTTTTACCTTAGTGAAGGCCTGTTGGCACTGCTGTCCACTGGACAGGATCTGGTGCTCCCTTTTTAGTGAGATCAGTCAGCGGGCTGGTGATATCTGAATAATTAGGTATGAACCTGCGATAGTAGCTAGCCAGCCCCAGGAACTGTCTCGCCCCATTTTTGGTCCTGGGTCTTGGGCAGGCTGCAATCGTGGCTGTCTCGTCAATTTGGGGAAGCACCTGCCTGTGACCCAAGTGGAAACCAAGATATCGTACTTCTCCCTGCCCAATCGCATACATTTTTGGGTTAGCTGTGAGACCCGCACGCCTCAGCCCAAGGTGTTCTAGGTGCCACAGCGAACCATTGCTATATATATGATGTCATCAAGGTAGGCCTAGGCCACTGCATAGGCAGCATGGGGGCAGAGGATCTTGTCCATGAGCTGCTGGAAGGTGGCGGGAGCCCCAAATAACCAAAAGGAAGTGTGACCAATTGGTGTCATCTGAACAGTGTGGAAAAGGCCATTTTTTCTCAGGATAGAGGAGCCAATATCCCTTTGTTAAATGCAGTGTTGAATAAAAGCAAGCAGTGCCTAATTGATCACGCAACTTAATGCGAGGCATTGGGTACACGTCAAATTTAGACACCACATTGACTTTTTGGTAGTCCACATAGAACCGGACCGACCCATCGGTCTTAGGAACCAGGACCACCGGGCTGCTCCAGTCACTGTGGGACTCCTCGATTATGCCCATTTCGAACATGGCCTTGAGTTCATCCTGAACCACCTTTATCTTGTGTTTGGATAAGCGGTAGGGGTGGCTACACACCACCACCCCTGGGGGTGTTTGAATGCGGTGTTCTATGAGGTGGGTACGACCAAGAAGGGGTAAGAACACATTGGAAAATTTCTTTTGCAACCTGGCAACCTCTGAGATGGGCCAGTGAGAGGTGTTCTCCACAGGGGACTGGAGCGGTTTGAGTATTTACTTTTTTTTTTAACCTCCGGCCACAGCTCCGCCTTCTCCGGAACTACCAATGCAAATGCCACAGGGACCCCCTCGTTCCAATGTTTTAGCAGGTTGAGGTGGTATATTTGCAATGCCCCTCCCCTACCCGTTCACCTCACCTCACAGTCGACGTCCCCGATTCGCCGTGTGACCTCAAAGGGCCCTTGCCACTTGGCAACTAATTTGGAGTTCGAAGTGGGCAATAATACAAGCACTTTATCTCCCAGGAAGAACTCTCTAAGGCGCGCACCCCTGTTGTACAACTGGGCTTGCTGTTCTTGTGCTTTTTGTAAATTCTCCTAGGTTAAGCTTTGAGTGCAGGTCAAGAACATACTGAATTTCGTTTTTACTCATTGACGGTCCATCCTCCCAATTTTCCCACAGCACGTCCAAAATGCCACGAGGCTTTTGCCCATATAATAATTCAAATGGTGAAAATCCCATGGAGGCTTGCGGGACCTCTGGTACTGCAAATAACAGGGGCTCGAGCCATTTATCCCAATTACGTGCATCCTCACTTACAAACTTACGAATTAAATTTTTAAGTGTTTGTTTGAATTGTTCCACTAAGCCATCTGTTTGCAGGTGGCAAATGCTGGTGCGGATGGATTTAATTCCTAATAGCCCATACAGCTCACGAAATGTTCACGACATAAAAGGTAGTGCCTTGATCAGTCAGGATTTCTTTCGGAATCCTAACTCTGGAGACAACACGCAAGACCGCCTCCACAATACTGCATGCTGAAATATTGCAGCGAGGCACCGCGTCCGGATATTGCATTACATAGTCGACCAGAACTAAAATAAAGCAATATCCCTGTGCTGACTCATCTAAATGGCCGCCGAGATCCATGCCAATTCTTTCAAAGGGGGTCTCGAATAGAGGGAGAAGGGCGCAAAGGCGCTTTTGGGGTCGCCGTGGGATTTACTAGTTGGCATTCATGGCATGCTGCACACCACCAACGGACATCCCCTCAAATCCCTGGCCAATAGAACAAGGCCATTATTCGGGCTAGTGTTTTGTCCTAAATGCCCAGCCATTGGATTCAAGTGAGCCACATGGAATACGAGTTCCCTATGGCTCTTTGGGATTAACAATTGGGTTATCTGTTTGCCGGTTTGAGTGTCCTGCATCACTCAATACAGCCTATCCTTAATAATTGCGATGCACGGAAAGGAGGGTGTCACATTTGACTGGAGAGATTGACCATTGATTACTCTCACTTGGCCAAATGCATGACCCAGAGTCTCGACTCATGACTGCTCTAACGGGAAATCCTTGAGGGAATCCCCAAAAGAGTGAGAAGGGGTGAGCTGCTCCTCACTCCTCGTATTGCTCTGACACAGTACTGACGTAGGTGGCTCTGTAACAGCTTCCCCAGTTAATGCCACACCAGGATCCCCCCCATGATGTATTATCGCAGGACCCACCCCCTACTATATGCTCCAATAAGCCTCTAAACCCCAGCCAATCAGTCCCCAGAACCAGCAGGTGGGTGAGACACGAGTTAACCACCACCTTTTCTCCCCGAAATAGAATGTGAACAGACACGAATGGATAATCATGAACATCCCCATGCATGTACAGAACCTTCACCACTTGTGCGCTCCCCAATGCCTCACCTTACACCAGGCTTTGGTGGATTGAGGTCCGATTACAGCCGGAATCCACTAACGCGTGATACATATTCCATTGAACACTCACCAGTATACAATATGCTCCGGCCCGATCGAGGGCGGTCTCTGGCGCATCGGGGATCCAGACCACAGCTCACACCTCCATCGTGAAACACTGACCCTGGAGATGCCTAGGCTTCCCACAGCACCAGCATACTGGCCCAGGCTCCACCTCTGCATCGGTGTTATGGGCGTCACTCAACTTGGGGGCGGGAGAAAACAGAAACAGAAAGGAAAGACAAGAGGGCACCAGGGGTGCGGCGGGCTGGCTTGGGGGGGAGCCGGCCCACCACTAGCCGGTGGGGGAAAGGGGCGGGAAGAGGAGGGGGGAGGAGGAGAGAAAAAAAGATGGCATGTCCGCCTGCCGCCAGAACTACCACCAACTCGATGGCTTGATCCAGCAACGCTGGGCGGTGACACCGGATCCACTCTGCCATTCCTTCTGGAAGTTGCACGATGAACTGCTCCAGTGTCGCCAGGTCAATGATCCCCTCAGCGTCGCCATCATCCACCCTCGGCCACCGCTGGCAGGCATCCTTGAGCTGTTGGCCGGATGCAAATGGCCAGCCAACCTCCTCCAATGTCAGCATCCGGAAATGCTGGCAATGTTGTTCTGGGGAGCGGCTGACACGCTACAGGATGGCTTGCTTCAGGTTTGCGTCAATGAGCTGGCTGTCAAGCAGGGAGCTGCTGCACAGCAAGCTGCACATCTCCAGTCAGTAGTGGTAATAGGCACGCCACGTGCCTGCTCGACCAGCCACCCCTACACTTAGGCTGTTTGCTTGAAAATCGCTATAAAAAGCTTCCAGATCATCGTGAAGCCTCATCTTGGTGAGAGTGACATGGGGAGGGTCTGCTTCGGTGGCGGTCAAGGACCCTGCCGATGCAAGCAGGTGCTGAATTGCCTGGCAATCTTCCTGCTGGGCCAGCAGCAAGGCTTTGAAATGTTGATCACCCTCCAAAAGGTGCAGGAACAGCACTTGGTGCTGGCTCTGTTGGGCGGAAGTGAGAGCATGGATCAGGTCCTTAAATGGGGAGGACTCCATGTGCGAGTCCCTTCAGTATCCCGGCTTTTGGCACCATTGTAGTAATGTGGGTGGAATACTAAAGTGCAGCAGGCGAGAGATGATGTTCACACACAACTTTGTTTTTTGGATTTTGCTGCTTTTCAGCTTCATTAAGCTTGTTTACACACAGACGTGCACAGGCGCGCGCGCACGCACACACACACACACACACACACACACACACACACACACACACACACACACACACACTGGCTGGGAGAGATCCTCTCTTGTCGCCCTCTCCCTCCTTTTCTACCTTCCATCCTCACTGCAAAACACACAGACACAACGCTAATTGATGACAGGTGTACTGACTTTGCCATTCACCTTCCCTGACCCCGCCTTCCATTCACAAACCGACATTTGGCCACGCCCCCCGTTGCCACAGACTCCATTTGCAAAATGGTTCCCTCCCACCAAGACAGGTGAAGATGTAGTAAACTGATAATTCCTCAATCCAAAATGTTATGAATGTTTCATAATTGGTCCATACCTAATGTGCTTACACTTTACACTTACTTGCACACACTGACATGCCCGTACACAGGTAACGCATACAAAGTAGCCTTATTGGTGCTGGAGTGTGTGCATGAGATATGCTCTAATAAAAGTGTCAATCAGCAAGTCAGGCTTCATACTGATGTTCAAAAGAAAAAGCTCTCATTGCTGCTCTATTATGATTATCTCTGACAGTTTAGCCAGGTCCTGTCACATGTGCAATTTTTCCACTCCAAAAAACAGGAATAATAGGGCAGCAGGCAAAAATGCACTGTGGGGAAGAGGAGAGAGAAAGGTATAATCCCTAATTTACATGGAACAGACAGTGTGATTCTTCACCCTCCCACAGAGACAGGAAGCGCTGCAGGAAATTTGCTGGAAATGATATTCGCAGCCTTCTGTCAGCTCCTGAAATCATCAACTCACACAAACAAAATACACAATACAAAAGTACATTATCATGTTTGTTTCATAGCACTGCTCTGGCTTTTACACTATCACATTCCACCAATAAATCTGCTCAGGAACATTAAAGCAAATATGAAACCTTTTCGAATTTTACCAGCATTATATAGCACAAAAGAAAACCAATTTAAAAGTATTATGGTATGTCGGTCACTTTTATTATAGTTACCTCTATAAGTGACTAGAATTTCAAGGAAATATTATGAGCTGCAGAAACACTGAATAAGAATACTGTTTATTGTGATGTATAAATGTTATGAAGGCTACAGCAATTTTAACTACACAGTTACATAAGACGCACAAGTTAATGAGGTAACCAGGCCAGTTGTAGAGTTCAGTTTTTTTCCAAAGTACAAGCCTTGACCATGTTAACTTCTTCCTCCATTAAATATCAACCGTGTCCTTTAACCCTATATAGTGCCTTTCTCACACCCAAGGCTGCCTTACAATTTTTGAAGCAAAAAATAAGTCCACCAAAAGAAGGTCAGGATGTAATTCCAGTGGCGTAGCTGCGCACAGTCCCACCAAAAGGCGCACAAAAGCATGTCCCACACTGTCTGCATAGCCACTGCAACACCACCGGGCAACTTCGCCCAGAACACCGCACCATGGATCCACAAAGCAAACACAGAAGCACCGCCGCACAGAGCACTGTTATGTCCCAAACTGTCTACACAGCCACCACCGGGCAACATCGCTCAGAACACCGCGCCATGCACAGAAGCACCTCTGCACAGAGCACTGGACAACCCCGATGTTAAAAAGAGCAATCATCTCATTGCAGTCTATAGTGAGGAGCACAGGCATCACCCATAGCGGACCAAGGCCCAAAAGGGACCAATGCCCAAAACTGGGTCCGGAGCTACACAAAACATTCAAACAAAAGAACAAAGATCTAATCGTACAATTACAAAAAAAAAAAAAAAGCTCCGGTGAGAAGCAGCAGCCAAAATGCACACAGCGTACTCTCAACCAGAAAGGGAAATCTACTAACAATAACTACTGTTAAGTACCACAGTAAAATTATGATAGTTTAGGTGTGGACAAACTGTTAGCCCAGATGCCTGGGACAATCTGACTTCATGTTGAGCTACAAGTTTTGTTTTGTTTTTTAAATTCAGTTTCCCAGTTGATGTGCATGTCCAGCAACCAGAGAAAGAAACCCTACTTCACAAAAATGTTTGCATTTGTTCTGTTTAAACTTCAGGGCAGTGCAATACACCTTTAAAGGGGCCGGCTCTCCCTTCTCTGAATCCTCTGCCCCAAGTAGGGAGTCGCCATTTTCAGTGCAAACAATACTCCAAAAACAATCCACAACAATGTGGAGACATTCATATATCTTAAATTTAACATGAAATTCAAGATATTCTGTCAAAGTATTTCCATTTCAAATTCTTTCAATAGCTCCATTTTGGTTTTGTTTAGTTATTCCATCATAATGGGCCAAAACCAACCTTAAACACTTGACCAGGAGAGAAGGAATATTGCTGCCGTATATTAATAGTGTAATTAGCTAACTAACTTGTAAATGTTACAACATTACTTTAGCTACCATTGTAAGTGTAGTGAGCACACAGGAGCTTCCACTTGCCAATGAATTTATGAACTGGCCACAACTGCAGTGTTTTGGTTCACAGTTTGCCAAGTCAAGTTTATTTGTATAGCGCTTTTAACAGACACTGTCGCAAAGCAGCTTTACAGAAAATTAAAGACTTTAAATATGAGCTAATTTTATCCCTAATTTATCCCCAATGAGCAAGCCTGTGGCAACAGTGGCAAGGATAATTTCCCTCAGACAACATGAGGAAGAAACCTCAAGAGGAACCAGACTCAAAAGGAAACCCATCCTCATTTGGGTGATATCCGTCCATCATCCGTAACCGCTTATCCTGTGCAAGGTCGTGGGCAAGCTGGAGCCTATCCCAGCTGACTATGGGCGAGAGGCAGGGTAGACCCTGGACAAGACACCAGGTCATCACAGGGCCGACGCATAGAGACAACCAACCATTCACATTCACACCTACGGTCAATTTAGAGCCACCAATTAGCCTAACCTGCATGTCTTTTGGACTGTGGGGGAAACCGGAGCACCCAGAGGAAACCTACGCAGACACGGGGAGAACATGCAAACTCCGCACAGAAAGGCCCTCGCCAGCTACTGGGCTTGAATCCAGAACATTCTTACTGTGAGGTGACCGTGCTAACCACTACACCACTGTGCTGCCCTGGGTGATAACAGACATCGTGATTATAAATAACTCGCTTCTATAACTGTCCTATAGTCACAAAATATAACTGTGAAAACAGGAAAATCATTATAGTTTTAACATGAAGTCTGTTTTGTTGAAGTTATAAACTGTTCATGACAACTGCAGTCTGAAAGTTAGCAGGTTAACTGTAGTTTTCAGACATCCATGTATTGCTGTGTCCAGAGCCGTCTTCCAAGTGCGACTTTCGACTGTCCATGTGGGGCCGTCCTCCACAGGAGCGATGTGATGAGACTCCAGCCAGATGTAGGGCATCAGGATGGATCAGCCAGGCAGGACCTTGAGGCACTTTGCCTTTTATGCTTATAGTGTGACACACTTCCTGTTTTCCAAGTTGTTTGTGTGCTATGAGTCTATTTTTCATGAAAAATGAAAGGATTACATTGTACAGTTGTTTAGCGTTCGCCGGTTATAGTGTTCTAACTCAATGCTGGACCGATTTTTCAATAGTTTTTGTCCGTAGTAAATATTTGGACTCTAAGAGATGGGAAAATATGGCCCAGATTTCAAAATTCCCAGAGTTTTCCTTTACGTTTCACCTTATATCGACTCTATAATGTGTAACTACCATGAATTCAGACTGGGGTTGTTCACTTCTCATAGAAATTTGTGAAATAAAGACAGAATACAATCACCTTTAGCAAACACAAAAGGAATATTGAGATATGGTTTATTTCATGAGTATTTATAGAAATCAACAACAACCAAATCAGGATGAAATGCCTCTAAAACCACTGAAGATGACTATTGTACCAGAGTATGGCTTTTTAGTTAAGAATTAACTTTAAAATCAAGATCTAAAGGAAACAAAAGGAGGAACTAAAGTAAAATATGTCCAGTGTTCCTGACAGTACTTCTCCCTAGAAAATCAAGTTACAGAGGAGTCAACATGCCTGTGAAGCTGAACAGAGGAGCCAGGATATAAAACCTCAGCCATGGGCTGTGTGTGTGTGGGAGGTTGTCTTGGCCTCTGAATGGCTTGCTTAAAAGGAGAGGGGTCCCTCAGTCCGTCGAGGAGCACGATTAAAGGGCACTTCAGCAAATATAATGTACACTGAGAGCGGTGCACATTGCCTTTCTGATTCGGAACGTACGAACGGCCTCGGAACTTTTCTCTTCAGACGGGTCAAAATGCTTTCTCTCTCGCGTCGCTTGTTTGCAAACCTGGCACGCTCTTATTCGATATCTATTTCAAGCTGCAGGTCGAAGATTTGATATTACTCCACAGATTTTGAAAATGCACTTCGTCGTGATGCCACCATTTCAGATGCACTTTTGGAAAGCTTAATTACCAACACAACCTATCGACTGTGTTTCCTTGAAGAAGCTGGAAATCAATAATAAGGTCCTGGAGGAGTGATGTATTCAGTTCTTGCTAAATATGATTTTTTTTTTTTTTTGAGAAAAATGTAAAGCCCTTCGGATGGAACAAATTTCAACTTTACCCTTCAAACATCCAGTTAAAAAAGGAAAACGGCTTCCGTTTCATTCTCCGATTGCTTTTGCGATACAGGGCTTGGTCTCTTTGGTTGCTCATGTTCAGGGAAAAAACAAAAAATAAGAAGGTCTAAGATGTCGGTGAGGTAAAATCCCAAATCCCCAAAGTATACTGTTTTGCGAAGGAATACTGGAGTAGACCACATTTGGAAACGTATAGCAATATACAGTGTTCTCTTTTTGAGTGTCTATCAAAGAGTGCTAAAGTTTACCTGAGGGGCCTTAAGGGGAAAAAAACGTTTTCATTTATGACTGCCAGATGAACAAATGACAATTAAAATCGGAAATGTTTCTCAGTCTTCAGGGAGAACATGTGCAAACAGCACACCATGAGTCACCTGGGAGCTACACACTCACACAGCACCTGAGGCTACCTGAGGCACACACACACACACACGCACGCACACATGCACACGCCTTCTGTTTAAAGGTGTGAAGTGCTAAGAGTCTGTAGAACGTAACGGAAGTCTAAAGGGGGCTGAAGGTGAACATTTGAGGTTTAGTGGGATATCAGAGCAGACATGCACAGTCTGGGCCAAACGCATCTTCCATCGGAAATCACTCGCACGCTCCAGGCTAAAGCTTTTGCATCCAGTGAAAGATCATTTGCGCCTCACCTACAACTACTTGCCATCGTGTATATACATCATACAGAGCAAATCAACTACAGTTAAGGTTTGTACATGCGTAGATATATACATATATGTTTCTGAAAACCCAGAAGGTAAAGAAATCCTCTTCCGAAAGGCAGAATATACACACCTGCTCCAAATCGGCATAGTATCAAACAGCCACCTGTCAAGTGTTCACTCCTCTCAAACAAAGCAATTATTGAAATATATGTACAAAAAATACAAATGTAAATGCCCTAGAATAGATCTATATATTCATATACATATATAACTTTTTAATCTTTCAATTAAAAATCTGAAAATAATGTCTTTTTTTTATTTTAAAGAAAACAAACAAACAAATGTATTATTTGAAACCATGCAGTTTGCCCAAGCCTCTTGAGTTGGTCCAGGTTTAGTCTTTGGGGCACGAGAGACATTGAGAGCAAGGAAGAGGAAAAGTGAGACGGGGTTGCAGGAGGCTGTGTGCTCTGCCCAACTTTTAGGGCTCTTTCCTGAGCTGATCTCACACTGGTGTCCAGCTATGCAAAGCAGAGATAGACAGGAAGGCAGAGAGATTGCTTAATATCTTAAATAAGAGGATTGTGTGTTAGAGGTTGTGCGCAAATGTGTGTTAGGGCTGTTGCATATGGAAAAGTATCTGTGCCACATTGAAAAGCAAGCAGGGGGAAACATGATGCCAATGGTATGGCATGAGGACACGTTACTACATTGAAAAACCAAAATCTCGCTGACGTCGCGTTATCTTTTTTAGTGAGAAACGGTAAGCAGTTTGCGTTGAAGAATTTAATGCTGACCTTGCATAATAAGTGAATGAATCTCCATTGCAGTGCATTGCGTTTCACTTCCATCACTGTGTTGCAGCAGTGCCACACTGAAATGCAACCACTATCCAATCACAGCTCGAAGTTGAACTTGTAATCAGAGGTGGAGAAAATTATGCGCCTTTGAGCATAATTTTCCAGCAGGTGTTGCTGTTTCTCTCTTTTGGACTCTTTGTTCAAGCTTTTCTGAATTATTACTAACGCACGATACAATTATTAAAATAACCGAAACACCTTCCTCTCACAACATGACCGACGAATGATCAATTGAGTGCTGTTTTTTTTTTTTTTAGTTATTTTCAGCAATGTTGTACCTCCAGGCATCAACAAGAAGGTGTCTGTTAATGATTTTAACGTAGATGCATTAAAAAAAACAACAACCTAAAGCTGTTACACACGTGCCCTAACAGCATGGCTGTTCTATTCTTCTCTCCTTCATCATTCTTATTCCAGGTTTATGAATAACAGAGTAATATCACCACCTACTGGATACTTCAGGTATGTTATTGACATTCAAGACTACTCGTACAAGAGGTATAGGATCAAGATTTGTGAACAAACTTCTTGCTTTGGACAGGATCATTCCTGTAATACTGCGTGCACTTGCTTTTAAGGGTTTGCACAATGTGACGAGCTGCAAATATACACACTGGGAGACTATACATGTGTGTTAAATGCACAACACACAAATACCTATACACGTATACTTGGTAATATATACCGATTAGAGAATGTCACCATGTTGCTGTCCTCAAACAGCAGGAATTTCATGAGTCAGTGTTCATCCTATTCCTAAGAAATTTTTAGGTTAAGTATTTTTAGCGATATTAATACAACCCTGATTCCAAAAGGTTGGGACATCGTGTAAAACATAAATAAAAACAGAATGTGGAGATTTGCAAATCCTAGAAACTACATATTTCATTGAAAATAGTACAAAGACAACATATCAAATGTTGAAACTGAGAAATTTTATTGTTTTTTGAAAAAATGTGCTCATTTTGAATTTGATCTCAGCAACACGTTTTAGAAAAGTTGGTACAGGGGCAACAAAAGACTGAAAAGGTTGTGTAATGCTAAAAAAAACCCCACCTAATTTGGTTAATAGGTAGCAGGTCAGTAACATGACTGGGTATAAACAGGGCATCCCGGATAGGCGGAGTCTCTCAGAAGTAAACATGGGGAGGGATTCACTGCTCTGTGAAAGAGTGCATGGGCAAACAGGGCAACAATTTAAGAACAACAATGTTCCTCACTGTAAAAGAATTTGGGGATCACATCATCTATGGTACATATCATTAAAAGATTCAGAGAATCTGGAGAAATCTCTGTATGCA
>JANZLB010000020.1:12630519-12640528 GCA_026167865.1 Notarius quadriscutis
ATTTAGAGGTATCAGAGTACAGGGGGCTGAATACTAATGCACACCACATTTTTCAGATTTTTATTTGTTTAAAATTTAAGACCATTTATCATTTTCGTTTCACTTCACAATTATGTGCTACTCTGTGTTGGTCCATCACATAAAATCTCAATTTAAAACAAAAAACAAACAAAAAAAAACCCACGAGTTCATGGTTGTAAGGTGGAAAAATGTGAAAAAGTTCAAGGGGTATGAATACTTTTTCAAGGCACTGTATATTGAAAATTACATTTCCTCACATCACAGCATGGCTTCTCCAACCAATACAAGAGTGCTCTGAACACAATATCCCCTGCTGGCAACTATGCCATGACTCTGGTAAAATGCAATTGAATTGAATGAAATTGCAATCTACATATTACCGACATATAACAAAGAACCCTGTCAAGTTTCATGAAATTCCTCCAAAAACAGAGAGGAGTTGATTTCAGAAGGAGAGTACCCTTCCCGGGACAGACGGACTTCGCCACAACGTAATCCCCCGTCGGGCCTTTCAGCCAGCGGGGGGATAAAAACCGTGAGGGAAGTGGATTTCAGAAAACAAGCGCACCTTGATAAAATTGCCAAGTTTGTTAATAATCAAGGGCATAACTGGTAAAATTTGCCCAAATTAAACAAATTTCAGTATGCATATAACAGTCATAAAGCCTTTTACTAAGTTTGGTGAAATTCCTCCATAAACAGATTTCAGAAGAATGTACACCCTCATGAAACTGTCAGTTATTTAAATCAACAGTCAAAGCTCTGGTAAAAATTCACAAACAAAATTAAGTCGCAATATGCGTATTGTCATAAGGAATTTGCCAAGCTTTGAGAAATTCATCCAAAATTGAGAGGAACTTATGACAGAAAAAAGGACAAGGTTGTTAATTATGGGCCACAACTCTGGTAAAATGCAGCCAAACTGAACAAAGTACGTGTACTACCGACATAATGCCTCAAGTTTTGTCAAATTCCTCTACAAACTAAGAGAGGAGTTGATTTCAGACAGTAAGCAGCCTTCCCAGGATGGACAGACCTCAACACGACAGAATTCCCCTTCGGGCCTTTCGGCCAGCGGGGGATGATAAAACTTGACACATCCGCATCAAACCACACCCAAATTCACTGGCATTCAAGACCTCATCAGAAATCGAACCAGGCAACAAGTTTTCTTCATGTGCTGTTTGTTACTTAATGTGCACTAAAACTATGACTCAGTTTCTGAAACCATCTTCCGCATGCTAAAATAGCAACAACTGCTGCATTGTTCTGGAGGCAAAACGCATTTCTTGGCATTTATGAGGTTCCTGTATATTGAATAGTTGATTTGAGACAACTAGTCTTGCTCGTTTTTCATAAACACCTTTCGTTCATCCTTTTTTGTTCGCATGTATAAAAAGGTGTGTACGTATACCTGTCTAACAGGCTCTAAAAGACATGTTTGGCAGCATCTGAACCAGTTCAGCAAGTAGTGAGCAGGGGAAGCTCTTTGATTACAATCTGTGTGCAAGTGTGTTTGTGTGCACTTAAGGCTCATCTAACGTCCTCCTTAAACACAGGCCAGGTTTATTGTACTTAATCTGAATTAAAAAAAAAAAGTTTGGAGGGGGAGTAAGAGGTACAGAATGTTCCGGTCAGGGAGCAGTCCTCCTCTGTCCTGCATTACTGCCGACTTATCATGGTTCAGCACTCCCTCTCCTGCAGATACACTTCACTCAGCTGATGCTGACTGAACACCACTCCCAACTCAGCCAGTGGAAATTTTCCTTCTAGCTCTTCTTATACTGCTCTTAAATTCTGCAGAACACTACTTCCTAAAAACCAATCAAGGATTCATTGATCCAGGTTTTAGGTTTGTTCATGTTGCCCCACTCAATGGGAAAATTTGGCTTAACAAAAATCAGTGATTAAACATTTAGCCTCACATTAAAACCTAGCCTCTGATGAAATCACAAAAAATCACCACTACTCAAGGAAACAGCAATAAATGTTACACTCAATTCCACCCCATTACATTTTTCCTCCCTTAGGAGCATAAACTAGCACCATCATCTTTCCTTTGAGGAACATTGTTTTTTTGCTGCTTCTTGTACTTACACTGCCAGTCAGACAGTTTTGAACACCAGGCTTCATGTTTTATTACATTTTAAAAATCACCATTAGACAGCTAGTATTAACTGTACAATATAAATGGGGTGTGCCTAAGCACTAAATTGTTCCAATAAAAGTTATTTATAACATTGTATACAATTCCCTAAATATTAAATAAAAACAATTTACTTCTACCTATTCCTTGGTAAGATTTTCACAATTGAGGGATGAGGAGTGACATGCAAAGTTCCAAAATACTTCAATTTAAAAAAAGGGCAGCGATGACCCTGCGATATTGGTATATAGCCAATTCTAAGGGAAGAATTGATCATTTTTAGAAGAGGTTCACTTGCTTCTGGTCTTATCTGTTCGAAGAGTCGTGTAGGTAAGGGATCTCATACACAAGTTGAAGATTTTGATGTGGAGATTAATGAAATTAGTTTGGTTTCTCTAAGGGGAGTAAAACATTCTAATTGCTGATCTGATACACTTTGTTAACTTAAGGGTTAGCTAAATTGTCTGGCCTTAAATTAGTAGTTTGAGTTTGTCGGATATCTTTCAATTGTGTCATGGGGGGGGGGTATGAAGTCATTGCTACTGCATTGTAGGTGTGCAGGGGTCTATGGCAAATCTTTTTCCGAGTTAATTTTATGACTGTATTAAATAAGAAGCTAGGATTATTTTTGTTATCCTCTATTAGGGTGGAGAGATGTTGATCTTGCAGCAGTATAAATCAAGAGGCTCTCCTTCCATGCCAATTAGAACACTATTGTTTGGCCCCATTTACGTTCTAATTGTCGAGTGGTCCGTTTTAAGGCGCATGTGTAATTGTTATGCCAGGGTGCTAGCTTTCCCCCCCCCTCTCTAAATCATTTAAGTGGAGCTTCTTGAAGTTTGAGAGTCCTGTTAATGTACAGTTTCAAGGCCTTCCGGGATCCATGTGTGGGGCATCGACTCCTAGGCTTTCTTGTAGTCAATCCAGGCAGTGCACAGATTGGTATGTCTGGCTCTGCAGTCTCGAGTTACTGCACTGTCTACCAGTAGCTGATGTTTTGCTCCTCTGGTGTTCCTACCAATTCCTTTCTGGGTCTCGCTCACAGAGTCTTGTGCCTACTCATCTTATCCACCAAGTTGTCTGACAGGAGCATCCATGTTGTGCAGAAGCAGGTTATCAGACAGTAGCTAGATGGGACTGCTCCCTTCCGTAGATCCTTCAAGATCAGGACTGTTCGACCTTCAGTCAGCCATTCCAGGGGAGTCCTATCCACAAGCAGCTGGTTCATCTGTGCTGCCAAGCACTCCTATGGTAAGGTTAGCTTCTTTAACCAGGAGGCATGAACCATATCTGGGCCTGGTGTTGTCCAGTTCTTCATTTTCCAGACTCTTACTTGGATGTCTGCCACAGTGATGTTACTGGGTCTTGTTCAGGCAGATTGCTGTATTTGGCTCTCAGGTCTATTAGCCACTGAGCACTGGCCTTATGTGATTTTTCCCTTCTCCCATATCCCTTTCCATTATTGTTCAGTCTCCAGCCTTGGTGGATCTGGAACCACATTGTTATTACCCTGCCACTGGGTGCACACCTTTGATGGTTGAGTGGAGAACATCAGGTTGATTCTCCTGGCTTCAGCTTTGCTTGTATACCTCCTTAGATGGGTAGCCAGGGCTGAGTCTCTAGGGCCTCAGGAATGGACTCTGCGATATTATTGGATGCTCTCTGGAAGGCCTGTACCCACCCACCCACCAAACCCCATCCCCTGATCTCACACATTTGACCTTGGCCAAACATTAGACCTCAAAAACCTGGGAAGTGAGCTTTTTTTTTGGGGCACATCCGTTTTAGAGTATTTAAAAAAAAAAAAAAAAAAAGGGGGTATATAAAAACTCCAAAAATATAGCCAGGATTAAATGATAGTGCAACTGGATCAATACATAAAGCTTTAAATGTTATTCAGCTGAAAGCTTAAAGGGGCCAGCTCACCCTGCCCAGAAGCCAATTCACAGTTTGTTTACATACAGGCCACTGGGTTCTGAAAGCCCATTGTCTACTAGCTCTCTTCATGCGCTCACCTAGCTGAATATCAAGCCTTTACAAGAAAACTTTTGCTAATAATTAGTACACAATATACCAGATAATGCCTTTGTTTCGTAACCGCCTGCGAGAAACCAAGACCAGGTCTGGTCCATTACAACAGAATAACCATACAAAAACAAAATGGATCAGCCGAAAAGCATTTAAAATATAACTACCTTGACAAAATATCTTCAATATACATCACAATTTATGATCTATGGCCTCGAGTGTCATTGTATTGTTGTGGATTGTTTTTCAAATGTAAAAGCGGAATAGCGATGGCACTGAAAATGGCAACTCACCACTTAGAACAGAGGGTGAGCTAGGAACCTTAAGTGATTTTATAGCAGAGCTCCCCGCATATGAAGGGCGCAGAGCGAAGCATCATATTTCTGTACGTACAAATGACGTACATGTAGCACCACAGGGAACCTGATCGCAAGTGCAAGGCATCTCAAACATTTGTATCTTTATTTACACAAGATAGATGGGTTTTTAATCCAGTGCTTATTTTTAAATTTGCCTTTAAAAAAAATAAAACACCATGAGATTTGCTAACATGTTTTACACTCATCAGGAGCTCTGCTTTTAGGCAGTGCCTGGGAAAATAAATAAATAAAATGACCAAAGTGTTTTTGGTTCCCCCCCTTAATATTGTCCACCTACACAGAGGCTTCTGGGAAGGGTGAGCCAGCCCCTTCAAAAATGTGTGCGCAACCCAGTCAAAGTAGAACATGAGATTTTAATATTACAAAAATTTGCTTTATAAATAATAAATCATGATTATTAATAGCTATAAATTATTTGTACATGCATACTTACTGTACATTCTGGTAAACCTCTACTGAACTGTTCAGACCTTCCAATTCCTCCATAAGAAGTTGCAAATTGGAGTTCACATAACTCAGCTCCAGCAGAACCATATCACGGACTTTACTATTGGCTGTGGCCCTGAGAAAGAGAGAGATTTTGCTTTTAGGATTTATCATTTTAAAAACCCTCCATTCCTGACAAGCATACACACGATCTGACCTGTACAATTCGCTCCCTCTTATGCAGAGATGTCAACATGGCTAACAAAATATTCAGAGAGAAAAATGTTTGACCAGATAGCAACAGTTTTCAGATGTGCATCAAGCAACAGTAAGAGGACTACAAGGCAAAGATCTGATGTGAGAGCTACTTTTACACACACACACACACACACACACACACACACACACACCCCTGAGAAAAGTCGGCACAAAGCAAGAAGTAGCTGCTATCTGAAGCGACCGTATCCCTTTCATGCCGTGCATACTTTCCCTCTCAGGGATTTGGCTTTTCCGCTGGGTGAATTTTACTTGTTTTGTCTGATCGCTGCTTTAGCTGAAAATCTCCAGAAAAAGGGAATAGGTCAATTCTACAGCTAACCAATACATGTTGCCACCTCCATTTATGCATGTGGGTAGAACAGCTTTGCACCTTTGAAACGATGGACAAACTTGCACTTGTGCCAACCTGTCAAACTTTTCGCAAGAGTAGCTCAGCAATTTCCAACACACTAATCATAAAGTACCCATAACTAGCTCAAACTAGCTTGCCATTAGCCAAGCATTTCATTTTGGGGAAAATGGAACACGAAATACATAAATTCCTGCCTGTCATTTCTTTATTTGCAATCTATATAGGTGCACCCAATTTTTTTTTTAAAGAAAATGTTCAAGTCATCCATTTCAACAGAGCGCCCCCCAAAACAATCTGCTGTATTCGTAACACTTTCAGCCAATTCATTAAACTTTCTGGCTGACCCATTGATTTTACCAGTGGGAAGAGTAGGAGAAGGAGGGTATTAAAGATGTTTCATATAAAAAAAATAAAATAAAAAATAATTTTTTTTTTTTTACTGACATCAGGCTTGTAGTACTCGAATCTGACTCGTGCCCTAATTTTAAGGACTCGTGACTTGATTTGAGCACTGATGACTTGGACTTGTACAGCAACTACATTTAGACTCAAATTGGAGACGAGGACTTGGATTTTTTTTTCATTATTTTTGTAACATTCTATAAATTTGACAAGATATTTATATCTACATTAATTTTTGTATTAATTTCTTGCAAGAGTATCACACCTGCACGCCTTGGCACATGCATCAGATAGACTCTCGGGCATGCTCCGGACAGCACGCGCACCACGTGGACTCTCGTGCGCACTCTGACTGTACCTTAATCCTGTGCAGGAGTGAATCAGCACGTCTACATAAAAACTGTGAAAGCATACCTGCTTTGCAAAGTATTGTGTTACCGACATTACCAAGCCTTATTTCCTTGTTTGGTTTCCTGATCCCCGATTTCCTGTTTCTCGTCTGATTCTGCCGAATCTACGATAACCTGTTTGTGCCTCGCTCAACCTATTGCCCATTTCACGATTTTGCCTGCCGTTCTGGATTGTTTACCTGTCTTCACTTGTATTAATACACACACCTTCTGCACTTACATCCGTCTCCCAACCATCTCTGACAGAATACTTCACACTCCCTGACAAAGAGAAGCACATTCATCTGTTCAGGAAAATAATTTTAATGGGGCTAAAACAGTCACCATCAAATGGTGCAGTTGGAATTTTGTTCTCCGACTCAACTCGGATCAACAGTGGACTCAATTTTTCTCTTCATGACTTGGACTTGAACACTGGGGACTCAAGGTTTAATGACAACAACACTGACTGAAATTAAATGAAATAAATAAAAAAAACCCCGGAAAAACCCACACCACACCCAACCCCAGACATGAAAGGAAATGAACGAAAACACAGCTCGCAGATATTTTTCAGCTGTGACTGAGGCAGGATTTGAAAAATGGCCAACAAGGCAGGTGCACAACACAGCTTGTACTAAAACCCACTTAGCAGCACACAAATTCTCAACCAGCCATTAGCACAAGAGCTGCCCAGAAAAAGCCACCGAGTCAGCCCTTTAATCTTGGCACATGTCCCATCGTTTCTATGTAAACACGACAAATAAATGGCTCCATCTTTTTCTCAACCCACACCTTCCAACTCAGCTTGACGTAGCCTGTTTGTTTTATAGGAGGCATTTCTTTCTATTGAGAGCCTATTTTAGTCTGGCTGACAAATACAACTCAATTTAGATCAAGTTCATGAGTTTAAATCATTAAAAAGCAACCATTTATTTGCAGTACACAGTGGCATTTTTAAACCATCAAAATAGTCTATGTAGAATAATTAACTGTTAATGTGTCTTACTTTTTATGCCCAATAAATGACAAACTGGTCTGGCAGAATGTTTATATACAGGACACATTCTGAATTCCTACGTATTTAGAAACACCTTCATTATTCCAGGTCATTCTGACCTTCTAATGAACACCTAGCTCAAATCAAGTGCTCGTAAAGTAGCTTGTATTCATCAGTTGTAGAAACGAGCTGGATTTCACTGCCCGAGTCTCAATTTGAACCTCTTCTTTCAATTTATTAAACATTACACCACAGCACTGTTGCATTCTCAAAATCTGATTGGGCAGAAGATTGATGAAATCACTGACCGTACTGCTGACTGCAAGACAAATCAAGTTTTTTTTTTTTAACTAAAAATGTGGTTTGTTTTTTTAATAAATAAAAACACCCCACCCCACTTATTCCCATAAGAACATCTGACCTGGGGACATTCTTGCTCGACACGCCCCAAAAAAAAAAGGCGTCACTGTTGATATGGTGACGTTTCCTGTGAAGTAGTTTCTGAAGTAATTTTGGAAGGCGTCTCCAGAGCCAGCGCTTTGCAAGTCAAAGTATGCTTATATGTAATAAATTTAAAAAAAGGGGAGTTGTTTGCTAATGGGTAGAATGAGTTGGTATTAGGAAAAGAAAAAAAAAAAATCAATTTTGCAACTGATTGTTTTCCTATACTTAGCCAAAGCTATCAGAATACACAATAATGAAAGTTACTTTGTCAAATCACAAAAATCAGTCCAAGTTAGCTAGCTACAGCACGCACATACTGTACCTAATGTGGTATCAGGAAACCTTTTATCAATGTAAATCTCAGGTATGACTGCTCCTCGTTTAGTCGTCATCACCTGAGCTCATACATCTGAATTCGTTTTTAGGGCAGGATGAAAGCTCTTTAAATAGGGGAAAAGGGGAGAAAGAGGGCACATTAGTCCATGTTGTAAGTTTTACTTACACACACACACACACACACACACACACACACACACACACACACACACACACACACGTTTATTACCCTACACATTAAAACCAACTATATTGAGCCTAGCACAGTGTTTTGACTATGGAAAGCTGGAAATAAGAGATCAGCAGAACCTGTTCTGCTCACATCTGATAGAAAGGCCACAGAAAGAATGCAGACATGCCAAAGCCATACGACTACAAGCGCACTCTCTCTCTCACACACACACACACGATCATATTTCAGCTTGAAAAGTCTTCACAAAACCTCTTTACTGAAATACCTCTTGGGGTAATCAGTCCACCTGTGTGAACATGAAGTACAAAGTCTATGATTAAAATAGATTTTAAAAAATAATAAAAAAAAAAAAAAAAAAAAAACACAATCCCCACGATATAATCCTTAAATAATGAATTGTAAGTTAAAGTTGCTCCTGTTTCTCCCAACAAAGACTCGATTTCCATTGAGTGCGGGGATACAGGACCCACACCACAATTTTAGGTGGTTCTGAGAAACAGTGATTCGGTGAACATTTCATTAGCTAGCAAGTTAGGTGCACCTCATTTTGGAGAAACCAGCAAGAGTAGCTAGATTTTGAAAGTATAGATATTCTGAAAAATCCCACCCCCTCCCTTCAGCCCTTCCTCCAAAACACATGAACGTGCACCACTTGACTACTGCTGGAGGACAAATCCATGAGGGAGAAGGGGGAAAAAAAAAAAAAAGGTGTTGGGGAGAGGATGGTGGTGCATTGTTATTATAGCCAATGACCTCATGTCTCCACGTGTAAGGAAACAATCAATCAATCTAACACTTCATACAGACTGAATGAAATGACTGAACAGGCTTTTTACAGCCTTGCGACTGCCACGGATGGCAGATATTTTCCCCCCTTTTTAGTGCCTGAAAACCTGATTTATGCATTGCTGTCAGGAAAGAGAATTTCAAGGAACAAAAATGCTTTTATTAAAATGACCTCCTCCAACTTTAACTCGCTTCTACAGCTGGCAAATTTATGCTTTTGGGGTAGAATTCCCTTTTCACCTACCACATTTTTTCTATTAAGTACACCTGGCCGTGTGTATTTTTTTTAAATATAAAAAATATATATATTTTATTTATATAATATATACACAGTATATATAAAAAAAATAAAAATAACATCCCTGCCTGGACACACAATAGTGCATCCTTGACACCAGGGCCTCTAAGGGGTTGCCTTCTGTTACCCTGAGGCCCATCCTCACACCAACAATAATCTCGAGAGGTTTGTTAGGGACCCTCCCATTTGAAGAAATGAACAGCATGCAGTTCTCATCGTTATGAAGGAAAGGGAACTCTAGACATGCCCATGAGATCAGATTATATTAGGAATAACATTCAGTTTAGCTCTAGTTGCAGTTTGAGAGTTCTGGGTTTCTGCATTAGCTGCTTGCTGTGATTTAGTGAAGAATAAGAAAGTCAGGCTTATCAAAGCCACACAACTTTTTCAAAGAAACAGACTGTTATTTAGCAAAGGGTTTACATAGTCAAGGTCGTTGATAGAAAACATGAACGTCTAGAATAATAACCTTCTCAAAAAAAGTCAGGCTTTATAGTTTGTTCATTCGTGTCCAACTCTCTTGCTTGGG
>JANZLB010000020.1:13449747-13467305 GCA_026167865.1 Notarius quadriscutis
ACAAAAGAGAGAAATGTTAGAGAAAGGAAGACAAGAGAGAGAGAGAGAGAGAGAGAGAGAGAGAGAGGGGAAGACAAAAGGAAGAAAGCGAGGGAGAGATGTTAGAGAAAGGAAGAGAGAGAGATGTTAGAAAAAGGAAGGCAAGAGAGAGATGTTAGAGAAAGGAAGATGAGAGAGAGACAAAAGGAAGAAAGTGAGGGAGAGATGTTACAGAAAGGAAGAGAGAGAGAGAGAGATATATGTTACAGAAAGGAAGGCAAGAGAGAGAATGATGTTAGAGAAAGGAAGACAAAAGAGAGAGATGTTAGAGAAAGGAAGACAAAAGAGAGAGTGATGTTAGAGAAAATTAGACAAAAGAGAGAGAGAGTGATGTTAGAAAAAGGAAGACGAAAGGGAGAAAGAGAGAAAAGGGAGAAAGATGTTAGAGAAAGGAAAACAAAAGGGAGAAAGCGAGAGAGAGAGAGTGATGTTAGAAAGGAAGACAAGAGAGAGAGAGAGTGATGTTAGAGAAAGGAAGGCAAATGGGAGAAAGCGAGAGAGAGAGATGTTAGAGAAAGGAAGACAAAAGGGAGAGAGAGAGAGAGAGAGAGAGACAGGGTAAGTAAAAGTGAGAGAAAGAGTGATGTTAGAGAAAGGAAGACAAAAGGCAAAAGAGAGAGAGAGAGAGAGAATCTCTATTTCAACCCCCAGTACATACACAGAACCTCATCCTCAAGATCCTGTGTGTGCGCGCGTGTGTGCTTAATAACTGAGCTCCATCTGGAATAAGCGCTGCTCCGGCCCCTTTGATAACTGACTGCCTCCGGGCGAGAGAAAGCGAGAGAGAGAGAGAGAGAGATTTGAGAGATGAAGAGAGAGACTAAGGGCTCTTTATCAGTGAGAGAGCAGTGCTATAAACTTCCCCACCATTTGATTAAGAGAGAAGCTGCTACCAAGCAGGGATTATTCCAGATGTTTCCACCGTGCCTCGGCTGCCCTGACAACTCATCCTGCGTCTCTCTGAATCATTCGCTTATCTCTCTCTCACTGTGCAGAACATTAGCATAAAGTTTACGATGCCTCCTGTTTGGGCGAATGATCCGAGCGCTGATGAGCTGCAGGTCTTCAGGAAAATGTTCGCGTACGCCGTGACAGACTGATAATATGACTGACTTTGGGTCAAATTAGTGGACAATTAGCTAACACTTGGAAAGCCACTGAAGAATGACGTAGACACTTTCGGAAAGCAGACACTTGGGTTTGACTGAGCATTCACTCACTCACTCACTCACAGATCTCAGGCTACCAGGGGCTGCTGCGAGGAGCACACGGCAACCGCGACAGTGAAACGTGTGGGTTGGATATTTTGGATTTTAAACTCGGAGGCTGTTGTTGAGGAGGCTGCTCTGTGAGACGACCTGTGCTCGATTAAAGACACTCCAAAAATCCAGTACACAATGTGAGACGCTGGTCGTTCTGTTTGTGCATGACATGAGCGTATGAATACAATACAACTTCTTGCACGTGAATATGAGTCATAATTAACATATTAACATCTGTACCAAGAAAACAAAAGATGGACAGAAAACTGGAGGGGCAGATGTGGAAAGATGGCCGAAAGTGAGACGTCCTGAGTGCAGTGTGGTTTCCTCTGCAATGGAGCTCGAGCTCCCATACTGGCGTCGGCGTGTTTCTCATTACTCCAGATGTTTGGGAGCCGTGCTGCTCCGTGCTCTGACATTCCCTCGCTCCCTCGAGGAGCCGCCGTGTCACACTAATGCCAAACATATGTGCTGCGGCGCGGACACAGCGCACTCACTGCACGCACACTTTCCCACCATTTAGAGGGACAAACAAGACCAAACCTATACAGAGCACATCTGTAGTTTATAAGACCTCACTTCTAAGTGTCCTTAGAGTTTTCAACGAAACTTGTTCTCAGCGCTGAACGCTGGTTTTAATTTCACTCTACAGCTTGAATAATGCTAATGTTCATGTTTTCTCTCCAGCATGAACAGCCAGCCAGTTTTCTAGAAAACAGTAACTAATATTTTGTGGCTTCTTGATCATATTTGACTCTGCCCTTCCTTATTGGCCCTGTAATGCCAAAGCAGGATGCACTAGCTTTACACACACACACACACACACACACACACATGTGCAAGATGATATGATCAACTCAATGCAATTCACAGACAGCTGAGTCAACTTAATCCTCAAATCCATTTCCACTGCACTAATTGGACTGGGGTACATTGCTGAGCTGTCAATCAACATCCACCAGCCAATAGGAGCAGCCGATTAACCTTAAACTGATTAAATTGTACGGCCGCCTCCCTGCTGTCGGTGTCGTGCACCGTCTCACCCAGACTGAGCTCTTCTGTTGCCTGCTGTGTATGTATGACTTTTTCAGCTGCTCTCTTCCTTTTTTTCCACGTCGTCTGCCAGGCAGACCAAAGACGGGAAAAAAAATTGGGCTTTTTTTGGTATGAATGAAAACGAAGCAAATCATTTTCACTCTCTGAGATTCATTTCCTCACACTGGGAACATAACGGGCGCTCGAGTGCTCGCCCCGTACCGTTAACGTTGGGGTAATCAGAGAGGCCACACCCCCAGAGATCCTTTTAACACACAATACAAAGTCAAGATGAACACACTCTGTGTGTGTGTGTGTATGGTGGGGGGGCTCGGGAAAGGTAGCATGATGGAATCATACAATGGCATTAGTGCTTTAAGGATGAGGTGAAGTGTATAATCTGATGGCGTCCCACAGCTCAGGACGGGAAGAGAAGGTTGTTGACGTGGACACATTTGGAAACTGCAGCTACGCACACACCTCTCTCTCTCTCTCTCACTTGGAATGATTTCGAGATGTAAAAAATGTTTGCTTTCCTTAAATACAGACATCACATTTTATTCAAACTGGTGTTCTGCATAAGTAGCTCCGCCTACTTTACCAACCCACTTTGCCTATTTATACCATTTCTGTGCTTCCTATGTGTAAAGTTTTTAATTTGATTGATTGATTATTGCCTGCTTTTTGTGTGTGTGTGTGTGTTTCTCTGATTGGCATCGCACCACCAGCACACCATGATGACGTACTACATGCTAAAAGTTTTCACACTCTGTTATTGCAAATAAAACTACTATAGCTTTCCCCCCATGTGTTACAATAACCTATGTGATTCTATAACATTGTTGATGTAATCATAATCTCATTTTATCCATTTAAAGAGTAAACAGAGTAAATAAAACAGAGTTTCGGAGAGTTAAAGTGCAGGAATCGTTTCATATAAACTCATGAAAATGTAAAATGTCTCTATGATCACTCTCATTTCTTTCTATTGACTGTTTTTTAAATATTCCACTTATTTCAAAATGAATCTACAACAATAAATATATGCACATACTATTTTTTCTTGGATTAGTTCATAGTTCTGTTTTACTTTAAGGAAATTTTATTTCTACGGTATATGAATTGTGAAAAACTGTGTCTGATGTGTCTGTGACTGAAACTGGTTGGAAAACAAGGGTGAGATGGGACTAAACTTGAACTCTCCTGATCTTTAATATCTGATTTTTAAGCAAAGACACAGAGACAAGCACAGAACCATGGAAAATCAGGCGGCACATGGAGAGATGTACTGTATAAACATTTACAGTCAGAGCTCCCAGTGAGAGTTTTAGTAAGTGTCAGTGTCAGGATCAGGGCTGCATGATGTACTGGTTTGTTTGTCGGTTTGTTTGTTTAAATCACAATACTGACTTTTAACAGAAGCCTATAATATGCACCTAAAGGTAGACTGACTTTCAGATTTTTCAAGCGTAGGTCATAAAAAGAATTTTCCCCGACACTCAATTATTTTTGTTTAGTGGACCGAAAGCTACTGAATTCGAACCACAGACTTCCAATTTTATTCGTTTTTTAAAAAATAGAACAATTCATGAATTTAGGGCCACGTGGCCCTAAATTCTCCACTATTTTTTCCTGCTTCACCATGACACAATACAAGATACTACGTCATGTATCACGTGGTGGGCTTTCCCTGTTTGCGCAAGGCAGTGGGATACAAATTTAAAACAGGAGAGAAAAATAGAGGACGCGAATGAAACGTCAAAGCCCGACTACAGTAACGGAAAGCGAGAAGAAAAGGCGTTATGTTGCGAAGGAAAGGAAACGCAGGACCAAACTGATAAATATCGGCGGTCAGCGAGCACCTCGGTGTGATCAGCTGTTCGTTTAGTGACAGAATGAGGTCACTGTCAGTGCACGCTCAAAGTAAACCTGCGCATGCGCACACACACGGACATCCTCTGTTTGCTTGACTGCGCAAAGCGAGCGATTTCATGCGCATTATTTGCTCAGGAATCCTGTCAAATTAAATAACTTCCCAGCCACAGAATGGCTTGTGCTTTTTTTTTATGAGATATTACAGAAATAAACGTATATCACAATGACAAAATTTCAGAGGGAACTAAATTTCACCGATTTTATGAGATCGAAAGGCCGTCTAGCTTTAAACCTAAATATTACATTTGCAATTATAAATACACAGCTTGTATATTGTTGAGCAATCTAACCTCTCAGAAGTTCCACATACGTCCCGGTGGACTTTATGATTCAACAAACAAATAAACAAGCTAGCTCGCTAGATTTTATAAAATTAATGCAGGACATCATGATGTCACCGATATATGTGAATGTTTTTGCTTTTAATTTTTAGTTTTCAGGTTTCTGCTTCTGGCAGCTTCCAAAAAAAAGATTTCTACAACTTATAACTGAATTTGTGCTTCCAATTATGACACTGTGCTTTTTTTTCTTGCAGTTTTCAATGTTGTTTTTGCTCCTAAACACATTCAAACCAAACCAAAAAGCCTTTCTCTGCAGGGTTTACAAGGTTAATGTCTTTGATGTGCAGATGATGCTGAATTTCTATCATTTCATGCAGCTAGCACTCTCGTAATGAAGTGTGTGAGGAATGACAGATCACATACACGTACATACACACACTCTGTCACAAGACCTGTCAATCCAGGTGTTTGAGCATTCTGCTGACCACCTGACTGCCTCGCTCCCTTCATTCCTCTCTCTCTCTCTCTCTCTCTCTCTGTGCTTCTTGACTCTACTTGCTCCCATCCACTCATCTCCCGCCCACAGCCATCTGCTCCTCGCGTTAATTGTGCCACGGCAAATTCCACCTGCACCAGCCGTGCTCAAATTACAGTAATTACCACCGGCAGCACCATTGCGGCCACACGCACACGCTGTAGGTCAGGACCGTGGCTTTGCCGGCACCACGCCCGGAGAACAGCACCATCCATGTGCATCAATACACAGTGCAGACTCGACGTGCTGTCTGAATACGTAAGGCTTCCTTCTGTTAGCATGAGGCCAACAAAACCTATACAGCACATGGCATGACACAGAGATCTGTGCTATATTTGAAAAACACTAACAAGGATGATTTTTCATTCTTAATGCAGAGAGAAAATGATCAAACAAATATACAGGGTGAAGCAGAAAATAAACAATTTGTAGATTTTAATACAATCTCTCTTTTTTGTTTTTATTGATAATAAATAATGAATTTGGTCAGTGTGATTAAAAAACAAACAAACAAGCGAAAAACCCCAGCAATGCTCAATATACCAGGTTTCCATCTTGGCCAGGACCAAGATGAGCACGCAATTGAACCTCAAGCCTTGCTAAAAATATTATGACAGAAAAACATTTTCTGTGAGTTCTGTATATAACCAGCATTCTTTGAACAAAAGTCATTATTTTTTCAACAATGCCAAATCCACGACTGATCAAAACACCCACAGGAAGCTCATCAATCACTCTCCGACATCCAGAATGCTCACAAACCAACGCAAGTTTATTTGTGTACTGCAGGCTTTTGTGATATTAATATCACAATAATGTGATTATAATGAACAAACTATACACTGTGTGCGTATTATAACATCTCTGCTTCCAAACTACGCACAGGCTCTAAAACAACACAAGCTCTTCCCCTCACCTCTTTGACTCATCCTCATCCTCACGGTGCCTTGAAAGAGCCGAAATTGACCTCTGAATAATTAAATAAGCCAAGAAAGACTTTTCTAGAGAGACGCTGGGTGTGCTGTGGCGACGTTCTGAACTTCCAAATATTATCATGTCATCATGTGGCACTTTTGGTTGACGTGAAAGGCAGGACGCATTGAGTTTGAGTATTATCATTTGAATACCTAGAAGACGCTGAATCACAGAACCGAGCTTGATGCAGAACATATCGTGATTCCAGCTCATAGTCCTGCATGCACTTTTCCGCTCAATAACCTCTTAAGTTTCCTGCAGTGTGTCTACTTTAGACGTCCTTCAATCTAACATATTTAGCATATGTCCACTGCCGATGAACCGTGAATCGGGTTAATTGAGTGCAAGAAGCAGTCATCCGTCAAAAACAAGAAGATCGATGTCGCAGCACGGTCTGCAAAACTCATGAAACCAGGCCTGCGGATCAACCGCTCTGCCAACTCGGATCCATTCATCTTCAGCCCTGTATACTTAACCGAGACGTTCGTATAAATCTGTTAATGGTGGCAGGAAGACGAATGGAATAAACACTACAATAGAGTAATGAATGGCCTGCCTTCCAAAGAGGCGCTTGGAGATGGAGTGCCACTAAAAGCTGTCTTCTATACGGGCCGTGTGTGCGTGTGGTAAAGCTTTAGAGCTGCTCCGAGGCCACACCGCGGTTTCACCTTTAGCCGTCCGTCTATTAAGAAGACTGCCGTCAGCGCTTCAATAATTCAGACCATCTTTACCAGCGTCCATCGAAGAGTAAAGTAGCAGCTGAGATGAAAATGAAAACGCCCTGCGTTATAAGTGCACTTGGAGAAAGTGCATCGATCGGGCCGTTTGAAGTGAGAACGCTGCCGTGTGGGAGAACACGCTGTGGTTCCTGTGGTTTACCGTACGACGTCGGCGCTCCTTTATCTTTCACAACTCAGGTGCAATTAACAGCTTTACTGGCAATGCTCGTTTAACTTCACGTACAATATCCTGCTTCTGCGTTATGCAGCACATATTTCATTGTCTTACGGATGTGAAATCATCAGAAAGCACTTGCTGAGGGGCCTCGTGGTTTACTACGGAGATGTCTACCAAACATCATTCAAACTTTATTCTAATGTTCTGCTTTGGACCTGAATTTACATAACGCATGGCAATAAAAACTTTCAACTTTAAAATTTTTTTTTAAATGCCTATATGAGCATTATGTTCAGATCTTCAGACACACACTGCGTCCTCAAAAATCTCAGTCTCAATCTCAATCTCTTTACAATACCAATACCAATATCAGAGCTTTGAGTATCATCCAAAGATGAAAATATAGACTTTGGATCTTCAGAAGGATAAATAAGATGCACTTGGCACACATACGCATTGATAAATAATACAGCCGTGAGTGGATTGGATCCAAAAATGTATAATTTTTTTGATCTGATTTCTAAACTCAGCACCTGATCAGATTGGTCCATCCCTAATTTCCTCATCATGGTGCAGGGAAGTGGGTCAAATTTTTGTTGACGTGATTAAACCTGGTAACCACTTAACTACAAATTATCGTATCCAATGAGATGGAAAGCCTACATTTACACTGCTGCCTTTTCGACACATATACAGGGTCTTTGACACCACCAGGTCTTTGTATCGTAAACTTCTAACCACGGTTAAGCAAAGGATCCAAAACCTTCATCCGGCATCACATCATGACTCTGTGTGACAGCATTTACAGCTCTTTTTCGACACCATACATCACGTATATCGGTCTACGTAGCCTCTTCTCAGCTGTGATATGATTCATGAGCGCTCGAAACCATCCACTGACGCTGGTGTTGCTGTTAATGTTGCTTTCCCATGTAGGGAGGTACGTCGTCACTGACAACCTGATCAGCATGACATGTCATCTACGTTATATTGCATTATCAGTGTAAACAACCGAGTAATATACATTCGCAAAGAGACAAAACCCACAGGAATATTCGTGCTCCGAATGTTCATCCTAAAGGCGTGACTTTGAAATAATTTGATGTTTTCTGATGGGGGTTTACAGGATTAGAGTGAATTTCTGTATGAATGTCGTCACTGATTATAACGCAGAAAGACAAACCTGGATCATGAACTTTTCGACAGTCAACAGAAACATTGTTTAGGATTTTCCATCATTATTAAGGATGAGCTGCCTGACATCATCATCATCATCATCATAATAATAATAATAATAATAATGAAGAAGAAGAAGAAGTTAATCAAATAACAGATCTACTATATGTGTGTGTGTGTGTGTGTGTGTGTGTTTTCTACACACACACACACACCATTATTATACATTATACACCATTATTACTTATTATAAATGATCTACAAATTGCTCAGTTTTTAAATCTTCAAAACGTTACTTACTTTGTGAAGGTCAGAAGAAGTAAAATTTATTCCAGGACAAAGTTTCAGAGCTTCACTTATGGCTTTGGGAAGCAAAAATAACCTCCAACAACAACGTGCAGTTTCTCACAAATTCACTTATCACTGATTTTTCACTCAGAATTTCTCCTTTGGACTCGAACCTGACTTTGTTTCCAAAGTGTCCGGTAAACAGTGAGGTAATTCAGTCTTCACACTGAAGTTTCATTTTCAGAAATAAAATATAAAAGAGTACTGGAACCAGTCTTTGGTATTGTTTTTCTTTTTTAACGCGCACGCGACGATGATGATTTTTTGTTTTTTTCTCCAGCGGCTGCGCTTAAAGTGCGCAGGACGAACAACAACAATAACAACAACAAACAAGAAGAAGAAGAAGAAGAAGAGGAAAAAGTTTTGTTTTAAATCTGGGACTCAGACGGATGGTAGTGATGTGGAGTCCTGTGCTTTAAACTCCGAGTGATGATGGTTTCATGACTGCAGCCTGTCACTGTTTGGGAGGAAACAGATAAACGCGCAGATCTGCACCAGTCTAGTCCAAGTGCGTGAAATAAATAAAATAAAATAAAATAAAATAAAATAAAAATGTTCCTTGTCTGAGTTGAATCCGTCCAGATCAGAAAGCTGGAGCTGTGTGTCAGGTTTAAAACCGGTTTATCCCTGTAATCCTGAATGAGTGAACCCCGAGCAGCTGAGCTTCAACATCCTGCGGCTCTTCAGCTCCGGAACCATCCGGACTGGTGGAGGCTTTATCCCTCTCTCTCTCTCTCTTTCTCTCTCTCTTTCTGCTTCTCCTCCTCTCCTTCTTCTCCGTATCGGTGGTGTGAAGCCAGTGGCTCTAATGGCTGTGTGTGTGTGTGTGTGTGTGTGGCTTCAGTCAGAGTTTAAAACACCATCTGGAGAGGAGAGGAGAGAAGAGAAGAGGAGGATGGGCTCGCTCTCTGTCTCTCTCTCTCTCTGACACACAAAAAATAAAGTGTCTCAAAAACACCACATTTTAGCATATTCATTAACCTACAATATCATTTAACAGCCATTTCTTGTATATATTATATACATAAATTAGCAATTAGCAAACGTGTATCGTCTGTATAGTATTGCTAATATTACCACTGTTTGTTTTTTATTTATTTATATATATAGATTTACGTATAACTATATTGTTTATTGATTTTCTTCATTATTGTATTCTTTATTATCTTACGCTTTTATAGCTTACAATGTAATTATACTAATAAATTGTTCTTGAGTAAAGATTTGGATATGAGAAACATAATATAGCCATTATCTTACATTAGCATCTTGCTAAACAGTTACCTCGAGCAGCCTCTCTGAGGTAAACCGTGCACGCGCTTCACTGTTTTGTGCCAGCTTGCTGTTTATGCTATTTAGTAGAATAGAGTAGAGTAGAGTATAATAAAGTAGAGTAGAGTATAATAGAGTAGAGTCAACCGGATGTGAAATTCAGGGTGGAAATGGATTTTGCAGAAAGTAATAGCCAAGTTTTCCCGTGTGTGCGCGTGAGTTAAAATGCAGTGCCTTAGTCAGTCGCTAGGCGCCGCTGTTTCCTCACATCTGCCCAAACTCCTCCACTGAACTGGTATTTTGTGCCCCTGTGCCAAGTCAAACCCAGTCTGCCATCCTCGGTTGTGTCTCAAATGCTAGTACATGACAACAATTTAAATGCACACATTTTTCCATCCAAATGACTACATTCTGAACGTACCGTTTAAATGAAAGCGATCAGATAGATGTGTGTGTGTGTGTGTGTGGGGCCCAAGCATACAACTGGAATAGAGTTTCTCTCTCTCTCTCACACACACACACACACACACACACACACACACACACACACACACACAATTCCACATAACTGGCTTACTCCGCTCCATAAAGATGGACGTTTTTCTTACCGCATTCCGCAATGTTTCTCCCATTCATAAAGCACCATGACATGCACAGAAGGTAGTCTGATCGAGTTTTACCATGGCTAATATTTTCTTCTTAATCACCACCTCTTTCAATCTGATTAAATTCTCAATTAGAATGGGGTATTTCATTCCGATCGAGCTTCAATCAGACTATTAACAGATGATTAGGGTCCATGCTATTATTAGTTAGCTCCATAGCTAATCTTTACTAGAAAGTGGCGGCCATTCAAACCTATAACCAGACACGTCATGTGGAAAGCCAGCTCACCATGCAAAAAAGACAGGCTTTATGCCTCACAACTCCAGGATCGCTGGTTTGATTCTGAGCTTGGGTTACTGTCGATGTGGAGTATCACATGCTCTCATACACGACTGCACGGGTTTCCTCTGGGTTCTTCGGTTTCCTCCTACCTCCCAAATATGACTGCTAAATTGTACCAAGGTGTGTGAGGCAGGAATAGTACATGATAAATGGGATTCCAGGCCATGGACATGTAGGGACAATGTAGCACATCCAACTCACCTACTGACATGTTTTTAAGAGGTGGGAGGAAACTGGAGAAGCCCACACAGACATGGGCAGAACATGGTACAGAAACTCCACACAGATAGTAACCTGAATTTAGTATTGAACTGGGGGTCGTGAAGCTATAAGAAGGAAAATGATTTGTTGTCCCAATGAAGCTCTGTCATTTTGGTTTCATGCAAAGCATTTGTGTTTGATGTCCAAAGACATGCAGTTTGGTTAACATGGGATGGCCTTGGGCTGAAGTGCCCAAGAGTGGTGGCACACACGTATACAGCGGCTTTGCTCTCCTATGATGAACTAAATTTCGTTGTCCATTTGTGCAGTGACAATAAAGGTATTCTTCTTCATCATTCTTCTTGATATTAGGTGTCACCACCATGTCAAAATCCAGGTGTATAGTGTATAGAAATAGATTTGAGACAGAATGCACTCAGATAAGAACTGATAAAGAGCACAGGGATGCTAAACAAATAGCTAAACTTCCTGCTATATAATACAGATAATACAGCACCTGTGTGTAGTGTATTTGCTAACATTTGCTATATACAGTATGTATTTTATATACAGGATATGTGAGATATTGCATACTTTGAACACATTCAGTTGGAGTGCATTTTGGGTAAAATTGGCGCTGAGTATATTTGAGTTCAGATTTAAAAGTACTAACTTTTAAGGATTGTTCGAACACATTTTATACTTTGAAGCCATTTTATGAAGGACAGTTATATCTGTGCAACGTTAATGATATACAATAATTGGTGAGATGTGACATGACACGTGTTAGTTTTCTTGGCGTGATTCTAGGTCTGTCCCAAATGCTATCTGTCATATACTGTGTTCTTACCAGGAAACTTCTCAAACTGTAGACTAAAGAATCTCTTCTAACAAAACATCTTGAGATGAATTATTATTCTTAGTCTTCACAGAGTGTAGATTTGGTAGTCAAGAGAGTCCCAAAATAATCCTGCATGTGTAACATTTAAATGATTATGTAATAAAATAAAGCAGTGAGCCTCTTTGTTGTCTGTAAATTAGACCACAAGGAAAAAAAAAACCCCAAAAAACCCTCATCTCTGAATACCTGGCAGGTGGGTTATTTTCTTACATTGCGATGTCCTTATAGCTTCAAATGTTTTTATCAAACCTTGTGGCATGAAAAATGTATACAAATTCAAACAGAGTGATGGAGTTAGGTTTCCTCAATGACCTGTTTGAACGAACTGTATGCTCGTGATTTGGGATACAACCACAGGCTCCTCTGGACTGCTTTGCTCTGACAGGCTCTTATTAAATGGTAGAGTATTTACTTGAGCAACAAAAGACCTGCATGCTCCTTTTTCATACAGTATAAATATGGATAAAGCTAGCGTTAAACACACACACACACACACCAACGTCAAGCTGTATTTGAATATAAATGCAATGAGGTGGTGTTTCCCCCATGGTTTGAGTTGAATATTCCTCCAGCTGTTCTTTGGCTAAAGAAAAGCATGACTGACTTCTACTTCTTCTGCCTCCCTCCATTTTTTTCTTCAGTTAATTCTCCCCATTTTGACTGTTTAACCATCAGTGCACCTGCAACCTGTGTGTGTGTTTGCAATGTTCCTTAGTGTTAGACGAAGATCTGATGTTGTGAGTGCAGGTGAACTGCTGGGAAACGAACATCTGCCTCCCGTGTCACTCAACCCCCTCACTTTCTCTCTCGATAGCTCTCTCAGGCACAAACATAGAAGATGATAAATAAATGATGTCACTGTCATATCCCATCGTCAGAGTGTGAAGTACACAGTCAGGTGCTCAGAGCCCCAGTAAGCTCACAAAGTCTGCCTCGGAGAAACTTACACACAAAACACAGATTGTTATGTGCACATAGGGAACAGATCATGGGGATTAGTAATATGTGATGGATAATTAAAGTTAGACCGGGTTTGTGAACCATTATGACTCGGTTTGGCCAAAAATTCGATGTACTTTACTGCACACTTAAAGGTGTTTTTTGAGCTGTAAACTGAATGATATGACTGTACCATGATGAAACACATCAGTGGTGGTCTTAATATTGATACAATTACGATTTTAATTTTTTTTTAAATCAGCATTTTATGGGTCGAAATGGCTCAAAAAGCCATACATTGGTTAAAATCATCTTGAATCTTTCAAGGCTGATGCTGACGTAGAGTCAACAGTTTGGTACTTCTCTATGTCAAATGAATTTTTCTTGAAAAATGCAATGTTAACATGTTTTAATCTGAGATGGATGGCTCACCTCCCCCAGACCCTGCCTTTGAGTCGCAGTCTGCGGAGTTTACACTATTGACTACTTTCACATTACCCATAATGCTTTGCGCCTTGAAGGGTAATTAGGTGTGATATTTGTTGACTAAGTCAGATAACTTCAGTCATTCCTTCGAATTCATATGGAGAAAAATGACTTTTCTTGATTTAAAGTTTTATAAAATACCTAAAGAGGCTAAGTGTTGAAAAGCGTGGGTTAGACAGAATTCGCAGTCAAAATTTTACACTGACAGACAACATGTGACCGTGTTTTGCACACTTCAGTGGTGGAGTAAAGTCTGATGATCCAAGTCACGAAGCCTACAACCCCTCTGTCTTTGTGTTTAGTCATAAAAAGTGAGAAAAATAAAGACGAGTCAAAGGACTGAAAACGTCAATGTTATTGAAGGATCAACTCCCAAAACAAAGCACAAACGATGCAGTGCAAGTAAGTTTACATGTCCTTCCCCTTTTAGTGTTTCTGTAGGGAGATCAAATGCAGTATTTGACCCTGTCGTCTTAACAGCTTCCTCTAACAGCCCAAAGATTGTCATAATCCGGTAGAGTATGAGCTCAAGGAAAATCAGAGCAAAGCAAATCAAAATCAACTTAAGTTTCAAAAATAAATGCGATCGTCCTGCTGCGTTTATAGCACTTACTTGACTGAGTGAATTCCTTGCTTGTGTTCCCATGCACGAAGCGTTTCATATTTTCTGACAGCTTTCTCGTTGTAAGCAGAACCCAGCAAAAATGATTTCACTGTGGATTCTTCTATAATCAGTGTCCATCTTTCTCAGCTCTTCTGCCAATCTTTTAACTTTTGCAGGTCAGTAATTGTTGGAACACCCATGCTAACACACGAAGAAGGCTGCTGACTCACTGTCACCCGAAGTAGAGATATTCGAAGCATTCAACACGATATTTACAAGTGCTTTTTTTTTTTTAACCGATTGATTTCTCAAAGTCCACAGAAAAGGCTTTGCAGATTTCTTTAAGCTGTGCTTTCATTAGTTTTGACACTTCTTTGAAGGTTTAAGGGAGATTTTACTGTCAGTGTGCGACGCCATGTTTTAGTTTGTTCATAATTTGGTGTAAAGCATTATGGGTAATGTGAAAGTAGTCAGTGCACAGTCCCTCCTTCCCCTTCTCCCCAAACACACCACCACGCTCAGCATGATCTCTCACTGAATTTAGTATAAAGCTGTTTTTCGTCGATCCACTCCTGAGTCCGTACAATCTAACTTTATTGTCATGTTATTTTAAAAAAGCCATGACGAACTAACATTAGGGTAAGAATACACAAAATTCATCCAAACTGCTGAAACTCTAAGAGGCAGTGAAGATAATACTGGTATCTTCTAATCTTCACGTGTACCGTCAGCCTGTAGTTTAGTTTATAGCTGACGAACTCTAGCTCAGTTTTTAACAAAAAAAAAAGTTTCGAGTTTTGTCATGTGCGTTCAGAGAACGCAGTGGAATTCTCATGCCTGATTGGTCCTCCAGTTACTGAGAAACAACCACAGCAAAACCATTTCTCGACACCATTTTGAATGTTTTTTGGCCAGGTTTGTGTTGTCGTTAGTTGCACTAAAGATCCATTTTGAATTCTCCAAATAAGGTCAGTACATCTGTTTTTTTTTTACGACATAAAATTGCCTCAGTTTGGTAGCTAACTAGAGGACGAGTGAATTAAACTCATCAAATACAACTGTTGTAACTGGTCTAAACCATGTATCATCAAACAGCTAACTTAGCAAACAGATTAACACTGCCAGTAATGTTATACATTTAGCTACCTTCATACATTATCGCTAATTATTATACATACAGGCCACTTTTTCCATGGAATAAAAATATGTATTCTATTCCCTTCTCATGGATTTACTGATGGCATGCAATATTGTTATCATATCGCTTATCGAGAGAAGACGAGGCTAATCCAGTGCTAGGTTTCAGCACTAAATAAATAAACTGAAAACTGAAACTAAAAACGTGCTGAACACCTGAAAGGCCACCAAAACTTCATCAAATATTCTTCACACATATTTACAAGAGGAAAACATACCAATGGACATTGAAAAACTGGAAAAGAGAGCAATAGCGGAAATATTGTCAAAGTTCTACTTGGAGGTGAAGAAAAGTGATGGAGACTTTTACAAGAGGACTTCACTCAACAAAGCTCTTTTGTTTTGAACAACTGCAATGTAGCAGTTAACTACGACCAAAAGTAACTTTGAACTTGAACTGTCAACCTGTATATAGCTTGTAAAGAAGTTGGGTTGTTGTTCAGGCGTTTTGGACTTGTACTGGTTTTATTGTTAGGTCTTTGACTTTGTACATGTACATAGAATTACATTCGATCAGAATTAGCATTCAATATTGGTAAGTTGCTCCCCTGTTCTTAACTTTTTGTAAAATCTATAATTGTTCCATCGAATTTGTATGTATAATAATAATAATAATAATAATGGCTGTTTTTTTTGTGGTATATCAGATATATTCCATTCAGCTCGTCTTCGACTCGTTCAGTATCATTCTAGCTGAATGGAATATATCGGATATACCACTGAAAGCCAGCCAATATTGTTTAATTACTCAATGTCTTTGGGAATACATTTCAGTACTTAACGTATTCATGTTTTTATGTCTTTTTGTCATTAATTCCTAGAGTGAATGTTATTGAAAAACATTTCCACTGTCTCAAACACTGCATTATGCTGGTTAGGGTGGTTTGTTTTCTCTGTCATCCACACACACACATGCACCCGCTCACTCACTCACGTAGTAAATCCATCTCCATCTGCGCTGACTGTGATCCAGATGTGCACCGTAGAACAGGTGCTAGCAGTGCATCATTTCCTGTCTCTTAATCACAGGCTATAATTAGGAGTGTGAACGCAGTTCTTCCCACTTTCACCCACCTCCCCCCCACCCCTGTCCAGAAACGAAACATGCTAATTAGAGGAGATTTCCTTCCTCTCCTTCTCTCGTCCTCTATTTCTCAAGTGGAGTGCGGCCAAGGGAGCAGATGAGCCGAGCGCAGTGGGGAGTAAAGGAGGAAGAAAAGAGAGAGACAGATTGTTTGAGCTCTTCCACGGAGAGCTCTGGGGTTTATATTCTTATGCTATAAAGGAAGAGAGGGAGAGATCAGCTTCCACAACAAGACTAAGATTTACACAAGATTCCCCAAGAGCTCACTGACAACCCACTGCGCATTTCCTATACTGTAAGCACTGAGAGTCAGGTTTTCACACAACACCTTCAGGAGTAAACCATAATAAGCCTCTTAAACACATGGTTAATCCTCAGTGCATGGGAAAACGCACAAAGAACAAATGGTGGCCACTGTTTCAGACCACGATAGTCCTCTCATGGTGTTGGTGTGATCTTGCTGCAGGAACCTGTGACCTACAGAACCAACGAATCAATAAAATCCCTGATACAGTGTGGCTTTATGCTAAGCTTCCATCACTGAATCAATGATATACAACCTCTCCACGTTTCATTTAGTTTATGATTATTCACAGCTGTTGTTTTAACTAAGAAGGAAGTGGCTTATTGAGGAGTGCATCAAAACTGGACTCACATAAGACCCAGCAAGCAAAGGATACCTTTCTTTTGATGTAAGCAAGAGCATGAGATTAGAAATGAAGCTCATAGGACCAGCAGTTGGTGTGCAATAGTAAATAATTACCTCTGAAATTCCTCTTTTTTTTTTTTTTTTTTAAGATAAAAAAAATTGTCTTTTCTCTATTTCCAGTGTCTGAGTATTTGAGGGGCTAAAGTTAACCTAGATTGGAACATATGGGACTCAGAGGTAGAGCTTGGCTCCATGTCATAGAGGTCTTTGATACAGATCTTGGCAAACAGAGTTGACATGCAATCCTAAATCAAGGTCAGTAAGCATGCATGGGTCAGAAACATGGCTGATGATACAAACAAGACGAAAAGATTGCCCAAAATATAAAACTAGGGTCTGGTAAAGCAATCTGAAATAATCAAGGCTTGAAAATTATACACACACTATGGATGTGAAGCAAGATTTTGCAATGGGCTAATACACGAGTTACTTCAATTGTCCAACACCAGGAAGTGTCGCAGAGGTTGTGCCAGAACTCTGTGAGCTCAGCTGGCAGGGAGAGGAAATATCAATGAGTTCAAGCAAGAGCAATGCAAAAAGTAACCATTACCAGAAGTGGATTTATTTAAGTACACTATATGTCAAAAAGTGGTGGCACGGTGGTGTAGTGGTTAGCACTGTCGCCTCACAGCAAGAAGGTCCGGGTTCGAGCCCAGCGGCTGATGGGGGCCTTTCTGTGCGGAGTTTGCATGTTCTCCCCGTGTCCGCGTGGGTTTCCTCCGGGTGCTCCGGTT
>JANZLB010000020.1:14088760-14100934 GCA_026167865.1 Notarius quadriscutis
TTTTAATGAGTCAACCCACAATCAATCAAGTCAAATCAGTCTTAATTGAGCGAGTCGGTAACGGTATTTCTTCCTTTCATCATAAATTTTTATTTGTACGACTTTGGTCTATAGCTGTCAAAGGTCTCGGCCTTAAAACCGGTTCCCGCTGTGACGTCACGCACTCAGGGTTGGCTGGCTCAGCGGGGCAGCTCGAATGCCAACTTTGCGGTCGATTTTAACTCTCAAAAAAATATATATTTTTTTTTATTCTCGTTTATGCAGCATACATGAGTCAAGGATGGAGATCCTATCCACTCAAATTTATTTAAAAATAAAGTTTCTGCGTATCTGCTTTAATGGCTGCTTTGGAGGTTTTTAAAAATCCGAACACTCACCATAACACAGTGTGCTTGTGTTAATACTCGAGTGTCTAGAATCGTACCCGACTAGAATTTGAGATGCAACTCGATAGTTTGTTCAGTCTGTAATAGATGTAACGTTTGTCATTCTTGCATCCACCCCAGACGTGCACCATCAGTATGCCGAATGCACACAGGATATAAGCGAAAGTGCACGTAAACCCAGCCTCAGCTGAGTGGCTGTATTTCACTGGTGCCACCGATGCTGCAGTGGTGATTAGTACTTGATTTGGTCATTTTGAAGGGTTCTACAGGGAGGTGTTCATTTCTCCAGCCCTGTATTGTTGATATTCTTACTGAATCTGGGGCATCAAAGAGAGATACTCCTCTTTTCTCCTCTGCTCTGTGTTTGCCGCAGTGTTTTTGCTCGAGATGCTTTCACCCAGTGTCTCTTTTCATCTTTTGCAGTAAGCCCTTTTGAAATGAATCACAACTCTGTGCCTCAGAAAAGAGTATTCAAAGGACTGGCGTGTGTATGTATGTGTATATATGGGTATCCTTGTACTTTAGATTTCCATTTATCCTATGAATATTAGTTGTGTGTGTGTGTGTGTGTGTGTGTGTGTGTGTGTGTGTGTATATACAGCCAAAGACTGCAGATTCACTTGTGTGGGCTGAAGTGAGTAGGCAGGAGGAGGGAGGATTGGAGACAGAAGTTGTTATGATTGGATGTGCTGAGCGAGGAGTGATGTATTATCCATGTGTGGCTCACTGGGTGTTTGAAGCGAGCTGATAACACAGAGAGAGAGAGATATTACAGAGGGATTGTGTGTTTGTACAGCAGAGGAACAGGTGGCTTCAGCCATGTCTCCCCCCTCTCTGCAGTGTTGGCCAGACTCTCTGAGAAAGGCCTTTCTATTACTTCTAAACTTTTTTTTTTTCCTGACTATGATGTGGTGTTTACAAAATTCTGTGCACCAGAAGTTGAATAATTACAGCTGAATTGCTGTAATTAATTTCTCAAGCCCATGGCTGCTTTAGAAACGCATGACCACATGTTATGTTACAGTTGTGTATATTGGTTTTACCAGCTGGATATAATGGCAATGGTTTTGTAAAAATCGAGCTCCCTACCAGAGTAAAAGCACAGACCTGTCTTCGCATCATGGTTTATAATTCGGCAGAATTATTATTATTATAATTATCTTTATTATAATTATAAGATAATTATTATCAACAGGATGACTCAACGACACCTTAGATAAGCTTTTCATCCATGAGAGGATAAATACCCGATACTCCCGATTAGCCAGACAGAACTGAAGAAGCCTTTCGGATGAGAGGTGAAACGTCTTCAAGCAAGTCCAGTTGCTCTCTTCTACCACCCACAGTTTACGATGACCTGGATGATTGAGAATCTTCACAGAGCAATTCGGCAGAATGTAAAGCAGAATTTCCTGTTGATTTGGCTTTTTTTTTTTCTCCCCTGATGAGGTGTGGGGGTTTGGGGCATTTGGAGAAGGCGAGCATGGCCTGGCTGACTCTCAATCCCTGGCTCCTTTAGCACTGCTTTCCTTTTGATGGGGCAGCTGCATCCATTCATTCGGTCCATTTACATTGAAATGCGGTGGTGACAGGAAAGGGGGATGGGGGTCCCAGGCGCTGTGCATGACTGAAAAGCCCACCTAACCAAAGAGCAAAGGGAGCACGGCCACCGCAGGCCTCTGACACTCCATTGTCTTTCAGCGGCTCGGTGCCGAGTGTATAGCACAAAAGCTTAAAGTGCCTCCCTTCCATTCGTGCCACTCGGCCTCTTTTAATGCCTGTCTGTTATTTATAGGTTGCCTCTTTTCTGGGGAAGAAAAGGGGAATTTGGGGGTTTTTATTACTACATGCAAAATTCCAAGCACAGATTTTGAAAAATTCTTGCTGGTGGATTTTGGTCTGATCTGCATTCTGTTCATTTTAATGATGGCCTAGCTATGAGCTTGGGATAATTTCTTCCTTATTCTCTTGACTAGTCCAAGTCCATGTATTTTCTCGACTGAGTTTTCTGATAGACAGTACATTTTTGCATTACTGTAATTCCTTCACCTTTTCTCGTGGTTTATGTATGAGGCAGCATTGCCACAACATTAGAATAAAATGTATTGCATTAGATTAAATATTTGAAGACATTTCCATGTCCGTATGTTTATACAGTTCCCTGAGGTTGTAATGAACTATCTGTGACATGCTTTGGTCAAAATACCATGAGAAGAAAGCATCACGGTTCCCTTTTGCCCCTGTCGAAACAGCCCTGTTCAAAACGGCCGATTTGAGTGCCATGTCCGTATGTATCTTTGTACTGAAGTATGCTAACAAAGTGACGATATTTTAATATCTTGCTTGAGTAAAAGCTTATTGTAACATGGGACTAATTTACACAATGCAATGGAGAACAAATCAGTTTTTGCAAAACAGTCATTTTTATTTGTATGTAGCGATGTTTACACTTGAGGCACATCGGGACAAACTGCAGCGTGTGCTTCCGAATCCCACTGCCCGCTGAGGTGTGATCTGGTTGATGGTATAATCATTTTTCTAAGGTAGATTTTGCAAACCTGTTATTTCTTTCTTGCCAGCAGTCACCACGTGGTTGACGGGACATGAAGACATAATTCAAATAATGACTTGCTTGCGATTTGGGGGCAAAACACTACTATGTAGTTTGCTTATGAGTCAAAACAACCCTAACCCTACTGACATGATTTTTATTAAAAGCTCAGACACGTGAACAACTTTTGAAGAAGATAAAAAAAATTTGAGTACTCATTTGTTTCTCTTAGTCTGAAAGGTGACGCACTACTTTTCCCCAAGTTGACTCAGTTCCCTGAGGTGCTAATGAAATGTCTGGGAAATGCTTTGGTCAAAATACCACAAGGATAAAGCACCACAGCTCCCTTCTGCTCCTGTCGAAACAGCCCTGTTCAAAACGTCTGATTTGAGTGCCTGTTCCTTTAAATGATAATGAGCCACTGCTCAATCCACCCTCCCCCCACCCTCCACTGACCAATCAAGTAGCACTTTCCTCATGAATATTCGTTCTCAATCGCAGTTCTTGAGCCGTGAGTGGAGATACTCGGATGAGTAATTCTAATGAGCTCTGCTTGTGACATAGAAAGGGGAGACAAATCTTGAACGTCTTGTTGAAGTTCATGTTTTCTGAAATGGGCAGAACAAAGGAAACTGGCTGGGTGTCTTATTTCAGAGTTGCGAATGTATCTGCACAAGCACTAAAGAAGTGAGTTTTTCATATGTTGTCCCCTTTATACTTTATTTGCTGATTACAGCAAGTGGCCTGGTGTGCCCCCGTACTTTTTAAATTAAAAATACAAGTTTATAACAACGTGTCTATTTTAAAACCTGATATTGCTAAGAATAGGCTTCCCTGGGTGCGACCATTTGCACTGAAACCAGATATCCACTTGTGGTGTTGCTGACATGCTAGTACACAGTTTACCTTAGTAACACAAAGCCAACTCATCAGACGTTTTCTGTAACCATGTGATTTTACTGGCAACAAAATGTGTATCGACAGACTTCACTTTTATGAAGTTTAAATCTCACTCAGCTAGATAATGCATTGCTGGCAGATACCGGTAAACAATAGCCGTTGTCATGGCACAAACACGATTCATGTCATTTAAAAATATCACTTTTCTCAGTGAATAAAAACAAAGGTGCGTTGCATTAAAAATACAAGGGAAAATTAATTAAAGAAGCCGCAGCGAGTAGCTGTTGATGGAGTGTTTATATGCAGCAAAATCGACGGTTACCAGCAGCTATTGATAGGGCTGCTATGTCTCGGATTTACATATCTTGGCCAAGTGCATTTGACAGGTTGCATTACAGTTATGGAAGAGTCTGAATTATTGCTCACATGACTGCCTTTCTTTTCACATTTCTGTAACCTTTTCCTACGTGAAGCGTCCCTCTGTGAAGCGGTCTTCATAAGCCACCCTGTGCCTACCGAAACGAAATTTGTCCATAGTGTGCAGCCATTTCACTGCTTGTAATATCCACTTGAAAAAGTAATATCCTTTTGTCGGAAAAACTGTTTCCTTATCAACGATTGAGCTTATTTTTACTTTCAATTTCTTGATACTTGGGAGAAGCGATGTATCTACTAGATCTCAGCCTCGGTAAGTCACGTGGTGAGTAAGTTGCGTCATGTCACAATCTCGGATTCTCTCACGTAATTTGTACTCGGAGTGCGATATTTGAACCTCGGAGAAAATAAGATGGCAGCGTCCAGGGATGTTTGATTTTAAAATAACAATCTGGACACAGAATACGGGTACAAATATGAACACTTGAACATTTATTATATGGATATTATCTGTCACTGTCAATGTGTTTTATTTATTTGTTTATTTTGGCTTTAATGCACTTATCTAGCTAACTAGATGACTGTACGTTATTCTATTACATTACCTACTTTTTTTTGCACCGGGTCAGTTTTCAGGCAGCCAACACAGAGGATTGGACTTGTACATCCTGCTGGGATTGCGAATGAATTTATGCGTTGTCTACCACTCGGTTGTAATGTCAATATCGTATGATATGGTCCTTTCACAGGGTGAGGAGTAAGAGCACATATTGTCAATACTAAATAAATGCAGAATTAAATACATGTAGTTTTTACTCTGTGGTTCCTGACTTTTCAGAGACCCTGTACACTGCTATTTAAACTATAAAAGAGATGTGTGTAGTTCTGTTTTCGTATTACTATAATATAACGAAGATGTCAAATGTACAAACAACGTTGGGGAGCTCGAGTTCACAGCTACCGTTGTGTGTTGAAAATCCCAGTAAATTTCTTAACTGCTTGTGTCTCCATAGCTGTATTTCACCCAAACCAGGCCAGTGTGTCAACAGAGATCATGTAGCACTTTGACCTTGTCGTATGACACTGTCGCTCTGATAGGGCTGGGTGTTTTTTTCCACGGCTGTACGTTGGGGCAGGTGTGGTAATCTTCCCCTCTGGCTCTGTACCAGGCCCCGTGCATTCTCTTAGTGCCATTGATTGCCTGTGACTCATTGCTTGTTTTGAACTTGCCATTTCCTGGTATTGCAGCACAGCAAACCGGTTTGCGGTTAGAGGGGCGGGGTTTTTAACAACAACAGTTTTCTGTGCTTGTCGCTGGAAACGTATTCGGCAGCACTTCTTGTGCAGAAAGGCAGTTGGTTAATTCAGCCAGGAATCAAACATATCCACTAACCGAATAAGGAAAGCAATGTTTCCTTAATATTTCTTTCTTTCTATCTCTCTCTCCTTTTCTCTCAAAATTGCTTTTATTTCTGAAATAAACACTGAGTTAGCAACTGTGGATTATAGAAATTAGAATTAAGGGTTTTGTGTGTGTTTTTTTTTTTTTTTTTAAATGGTGCTCGGGCAGTTCGGTCCTTTGAATGAAGCAAGTCGGGTTTATTCGGTCACCACGTTCTCATGTAGGCTATTATTTACTGATTACAGAGGCCTTTGTGTTGAGGGATAGTCCCAGTCCATTTAGATATTCAAGTGTGGAGTAGATTTTTATCGTTTGTATGTAACGTAACCCCACCTCCTCTTCTTTTTTTTTTTTTTTTGCAGAATGGACATCCCATAATAACACCAAGCCTGATCAGTGCTCCCACTGCAAGTTTGTTTTAAATAGATAGATGTGTTTTTGTAAAGGAGTTCTTGCTTGTTGATTTTTATTTATGTTTAATATCCGTTGCAGCTCATATCATGCCTGACCGTGTCATGAAATCATAGTCATTAATTTTGCTGAATCTACTGCTGTGATTGCCATGAGGAGTGTGCGATTGCGGTTGAGACACCATGATGGAACCTGAAATGTTTATTTTGGGTGATGTGATTGAGACAATTATTTGCTATCAGATGTGATTAGGACATCGCGCCACATGAGGGAACGCCCCGCAGGAACATCTGTGACTCAACGTGAACACGCGCACACATACACAGCGTTCAACAGGAATAACGCAGCGTATTCTCGCAGGACACACAGCGACAGGCTGCTTTCTTAGAGCACTCGTTTAATGCATGTAGTAAACACAAATGCGCACTTCTGAATTCGCACATTAACAATATGGCAGTCGGTAGTGGCTCTTTGCTATTAATGTTGCTATAAACACTTTCTGATTAACGTACAGTAATTGTGACGCTGCAGGCCCTGAGGCACTGCGACATTTTGTTACAGTACTGGGACTGGATCTGTTAAGCTTGATGGGAAAAGCTTTTACTGGAGTCATGTATAAATGACGACTTCCCATAGAGCGCTCATTTCAGAATAAAGTTTAATGGTGGTGATTCTCAGAGGGCATTTCGTGTCCTTTGAGTCTTTGTTGGGAAAATTTTTCGTAGATAACCGCCGTCATGGTTTCTAGGTGTCATGGATTGAAACTGAAGCATAGTAATGTAGTTTACAGAGGACTCGTACATGATGCAGCAAAAGGTGTTACAGTGCTTTGCATCACTGTGTATTTTGCTCAAATTTTTTGCAGTTTCTCAGACAAAAAGCAAAACAAAAGCTTTCTAATAATTGTTCAGTGACTGCTTACAGTTGACCCATCATAGCTTGAATTATATCGTGTACGCACACTTACTCCACCAGGAAGCTTGTTTTTGGCCAGCGGTGGCTGCAGTGTTTGCTTGTGGAGAAACCTGTTTGGTATCTGCAGTTCATTGTGAAGCATGCTTTAGAAAGGGCGGAATTTCATGGCTGAGCTTTGTTTAAACATCTGGGGAAGCCAGAAAGGTGACCTCACGATGTCTTGATGAAACCTTTCTCACACGTTGCATTGACCTGAAGGTAAGCCATGTTCAGTCTGCCTCGGGGAAGCGTGCAGAAACAAGGACGTTTTATTTAATTTGTCCAGGATCTTGCTTACAAGTCATTTTAATCTGTCTACTTGAGGTAATGCTGCTTTACAGGATGTTTTGAATACGTGACTAAAATTCAAGTTCTTGGCGACAGCGAACATCCTACATGGTTAATAATCCATCGCATTTAATAAGGCTATGTGTAGTGCGTTGGAGTCGCTTTTTTTTTGTGGCGAGTTTGTCATTACTCATGGTGTAGCATTGGGTCGTAGAATCGGGCAAACCAGAAGAGGCATGGGAAAGAGACCCGTTTCTACGACTGTTCAGTTTTCTGAAAGAATAGTCACATTTGCATGCAGCCTAATCTGTTAATAACAGATCGATAGCTGAAAGGTTGATGTGTACACCTCAGTTTAAGCAGAGGAAAGAGACTTGGGGCAACCTAATGAAGAAAATCCTATCTGATTGAACCCATGAGGTGGGTAATCCTTTTACTAATCCATTAAGTAGAAGAATACAAGGTTTGTAGGCCTTTATGTTTGACTGCGTTCGCTATCAGAAGCAATGCATAGGTGTTCTGCACACATGTTTGAGTCCTAATGCAGTTCTTGTGCAATAAAACAGTCCTGCTTTTGGAGGGCGGAGGTTCATGCGACAGATTTTAATTTGTTGAAAATAATCTAAACATGTTGGAGAAGAAAGAGAAAAGCGTGAATGAAACCTGTATTTCCTGTGTAGTTATTCTTAAACAGTCACAGATAAGTGAAGACATTTTATACGTAGATATTTTACCCACATGCGCGTTTTATATTATTTTCAAACGGACAGCTTTTGACCCAGAATCCCATGCAAATATAAAATATTGAGCAACTTTCCTGCACTCTCAAACGCTTCTCCCTACTGTCTGTTTAATAATCGCATTCAGACAACATTTTGCTGAGACGAACACAATGTAAAACTTCTTTAAAGCGCAAGCGGAGCAATTGAATAGCGAAATGTACTGACTAGACGCTCATGTTTCTTGTTATAGAAAACCTCGCTACATACGTGCGTTTAGTTTTTACACTTCCACTTTCAGTCTTGGCTACATTGAGTTTGTTGAGAAGCTGACTGAAAAAGGAAGAGTAGGGAGGAGTAAAGTATACAGTAAATGTCATGTTTACACCAAAGAATTCATTCTAAACTGTCTGATTCTGCTGCAACAGTCGAGTCACGTGTGTGTGTGTGTGTGTGTGTGTGTGTGTGTGTGTGTGTGTGTGTGCGCGCGCGCGCAGAGAGGCAGAAGTACCTGCAAACCACGTGCAGGCTGTCATGAGACATGGGTCTTGTGCAATGCTGTCAGTCAAAGCACTTGCACCATGAAGGTCAGTGGATTGGGTTCAGCGTACTCCGATGTGTGGTTTCATGTCGTTAAAACGCGTGCCGAAATGCAGTAGTGAAAACACAGGAGCCGTCATATTGCTAGCCTGCAGAATTATGAAATTTTATTCAAACGTTGCACAAGGTGCTTGGAACTTCATTGCAGCCACAGGTCTCTCTAAGTGTAAAATGGCCAAAAGCTTGTGGGCACCTGATCAGTCGCACCCATATTTTTTTTTTAATTTTTATTTACTTATTTATTTATTTTAAATCGCCCACTGGCCAAAAGGCCCGAAGACAGATTATGTCGTGGCGATGTCCGTCTGTCTGTCCGTCCGTCCATCCATCCCGGGAAGGGTACTCGCCTTCTGAAATCAACCCCTCTCACAATTTTTGGAGGAATTTCATGAAACTTGACAGGATTCTTTGTTATATGTCGGTAATACGCATATTGCAATTTCGTTCAATTTAGTCGCATTTTACTAGAGTTATGGCCCTTAATTACCAAACTTGTGCTTTGACAATTTCATGAGGGTGCATTAAGCACTTATAGCATAGATATAGTTGCGAGCAGGGATATTGTGCTCTCCGAGCACTCTTGTTTTTTGAAGATTTGGTCCCCTTTAGATTTTGGAGCATGGCTATGGGGATTTGCTCATTCAGCCACAAGAGCATTAGTGAGGTCAGGTGAGGAGGACTGGGGTGCAGTCATTGTTCCAGTTCATCCCGATTGGAAAAACTACAGCATGCGAAGATATTCTTTTATTTTTATTTAACCTTTCTTTAACCAGGAAAGAGTCAATAAGACTTAAAAACATCTTTTACAAGAGCGTTCTGGCGAAGACGGGCAGCAGCACAATTAACAAAGCATAGAGCCAAAACATACATCCGTACACACAAACATTAAATAGTTTACAAAATAACTTGCGCAATGAAGAGGTAATTTAAAAGTAATCAACAGAAGTTCATTAAAAATCAATATACCAAAAAGTCAGGAAAAGGTGTTACAGCGAGGTGTTTCTGTCTGCAGATAATTTAAAATCGCTTTAAATACTGCAATGAGACCAACTCCTTAAGTTTCAGGCCAAGCAGAGGGCACAAACAACTTGGATGCCTTTTTTTTTGCCCAATTTAGTACAGACCTTTGGAACACAAAGTAAGAACAGGTCCTGCGGCTGAAAACTAGCCGCCCACGCTCTTTTGACAAACGTACATTTGAAGGTATGATGGAAGCAGATCGAGAATACACTTCTACACGAGAACATAGCAATGTTTAGGTCTACATGTGGACAAGGTAGCCCAACCAACAAACAGTGATGAGTCAGAGCTCTGAAATTGGTGATAAACCTTCGTGCTCCATGGTAAACTGTGTCAGAACATGTCAACCCGGAGAAGACGCGTGCATATAGATGACATCACCATAATCCAGACATATCACAGACATAATAATGGCAGCAGCAGGCCTCTTTCTAGTCTGCGCAACTCTGTGCTTCGAACATTGTGACAACAGTTGCAGGAAGAATCGTATGTTGAGGTTTGAGTTAATCCAGTTGTACCAGTCAAACAGGCCAGTATCTGTTTGAGCTCAGTAATAAAGTAAATACCTGGTAACAGTGGGTTGTACTTTCCACTACTGTAATGACGTAAAAAATCAGGGACCTCTTGGTTCAGCTTTATGGACCCCAGCACAAAGTCTGTTTACTGCTCACATTTCAGGTCCCACACTCGGCTCTGGGAAAAGCATGTACATAGGATTCACATATAATACATGCTCTCATTAGCCTTTTCGCCAGCTATTTCTACACTCTCTTGGAGGAAATTGTCAGTTTTTTGCCCTTTGTTGCTGTTGTGGTCACGTGACTTGACTTGTTTCCTTTACAGGATGTTCTCTTAGAGCCACCGCAAGAAAACATTGCACAACTTGAGTGAATCCAAAAGATTTAGCAATCAGCCATTGCAGCTTTTGGACACGTGAACCCATCCTTACTAGGGCCAAGTTGTGCTCTCGGCACGCTTAGTTACTCCTCTGTAGCGTACGGAGACATGGTACCTCTTTGCGTGTCTCCTGTTTCCTCAGGAAATGAAGGGTATTGAAACTTCCTTGTAGCCGTGTGTTGTTTCAAGGTTGCCATGACTAACCTGTGTATCTGCGTTTCTTCTTTTTATCTTTAATCCTCCGCTCTTGTCTTGACTGAAATTATTAATCCAATTTGTATAATTGGTTTGTGTGTTTGTGCTGATGAAGGGGCTGCGGTTGAAGGTAGACATTAGTCTTATTTACCGCATCTGAGAACGTTTTGTGGCGATTCTATAAAAAATTTTTTTTGTTGTTTTGTATTTTGTTTTTTAGATCTCGGATTCATCATAGTCTATTTTCTCGAGTATGAATATGCCAGTCCTCTTGCCTCATTTGAATTTTAGTGTGTAGGCTGGATGTGTAGTGGAAAACAGGAGCCCAAGGGTCATGGTTGTGATTATCTATGCATGGATTCAGAAGAAATTACCTCTTTCACTTTAGGGTTGCATCGTCATGCCGTTTTGCTATCTGTCCTCTTGAGCATTTTTGCTTTTCATCCATGTTGATTGGGATCTTTCTATTTCAGACCTTCTGCTCTGTGAGAATTGTCGTGTGTGTGTGGCGCCATGTTGTGTGCTCTTTGTTTCATTAAAATAGAATGAATAATTGAACGTGTCGCAGGCTCACATGATGTTCTCTTCAATTTATTATAAGCTGCCCTTTTGACCTCGCACCTCCCTTTCGAAGTCGCTTATCTCCCTCATCTCTTGACAGGAAGTTAGAAGCAGGGTGTTACTGTGGTGTGTGTGTGTGTGTGTGTGTGTGTGTGTGTGTGTGTGTGTGTGTGTGCGCGTGTCTCTCTCTCTGTCTGTCTGTCCAGGGCTGCATGTTTGACTGTGAGAATAAAGAATGACGGACTCTGCTGCTCATTTCTGTGCAAAAATGAGCTTGGAGTGAGTAGAGTGTGAAGCGGGACAGTGAGATTAGCACTTCACTGGGGTAGGGTGTGAGGCAGGGTGGGACTCTGTAGTAGACTATCTATGATTTCAGTGTGAATTTCACATGCTGTGATGCAATCAGAGTTCTTGATGTATGTTTACGTACCGAGCTTCTAAACACAATGCATGATGTTGGATTTCTATACAAATATTTTACTCTTAAAACATAAAATAAATGCTCTTTATTTTTTTCACGGTCCAAATCCTGCGCTCTGATTGGCTGGTGAGCGGGTCCGTATCCTACAGTACGGACCCCGGTTATGGACCTCTGGCGACTCGCTCGTTCACAACAACAAACATGGTAGCATTTTTTTTTTTGTCAACATTTCTCTTTTTTTAATAAAATTTATTTATAAGATTATCAAAAATCTTATAAATTTTTTTCCAGCATTTCTCAGGAGAATAGCATTAAGTTTACAGCATGGATAGCTACAACGACAGTGTTCACAGCGAAAGCGAGTTTGACTACCCCGAGGAAGAAGAAATAAAAGAAAACATTTCAGGAGAAATGTTGCTAACTGTTGCTAACGCCGAGCAAAAACATGGCTGAATCCTGAATGACTCAATTTTGTATAAATAGGGGACTACATA
>JANZLB010000020.1:14102343-14114075 GCA_026167865.1 Notarius quadriscutis
TCTGTATTATTTCTTTCATCATTTTATTTCAAATTAAAACCAACATCACCATTCAAAACCGTATAGTTTATTGACTGAGTATATTTAGTGGGGGACCCCCACAGCACCCAGTTTCTGAGACGGGTATATAAAAATGTAAGGTGTTTCAAAAACTTGGATATTATTTGAGATGCAAATATCCCGGAAACTAGAGTCTAGGCAAATGAAACTGAACAGGCTTAATGTTGAGCAATATAAGATTTACTCCTCAACTCTTTTGGCTGAGAAATTCAAAGATGTGTGGATTCCATGAATGATTTCACAAATTTTCAATATGCGTGCTTCCTGAGACACAGACACACGGGCAGACACAGACAGCCTTCCTCTTTAAACTTTTTGTGCCATGTTCAAATCTGCATTGCAGTTGGTGCATTTTTAGAGAATTCTCTCATAAATGCACGCTGCACGGTCTTGTTCGACTGTGTTCGAACGATCTAACACACACAAAATGCCTTTTCTTTTCCAGTGAATGGCCTTTTCTGTACCTAAAAAGATAAACATTAAACATAAAATTTAATTGGCAAAGTTATTAGATTGTGAAATGATATAAAAAAATTTTGAAACACTTTGTGTTTTCTCACCCGGAGTTATTAGTGATGAAGTATAACAGTAGAATAATGCTTAAGGTGGGGACGTGAGGTAGCATTGGAGTGTTTTTGGCCAATTTTTTGTGCAGTGATCTCACCTGAGAAAGAATGAAGTGCTACTTGCATATGTGCCTCAGGCATGATGCTCAGTATGTGCTAGAATATTACATTTGCATATAATCACAGTGCTTTATTATGGTTGACAGTATTATCCCAAATAGTAAAGGTTTACAGTGGGCAGGTAATCAGAAGTGAGAATAAAGTGTGCATTAAATGCAGGGAGTTAAATTAAGCTTTCAAAGAAACTCTCGGGTTTAATCGGGTCGCATCAGTGACACGATGGTCACGTTTGTGCAAAATAATCGACTTTAGACAGGTGTACTAATGTCTCCTGTGTCTTCTCAAATAAATAGCCTTGCTCCTCAGTGTCGGAGTGTTAATAGTGTTTTTTGTGTGTGTGCTGCTGTGATACTGTGCATGTTGAGTATCATGTAGATTGTAGGTATAAATTATTGATTGTCTAAGAATTTTGTGTTTATGGAACCAATGTCCTCAGTTTGTAGCTTTTATTTCATGAAGCCTTACATTCACGTTATTTTGTGCGCCGTTTATTATTTTGTGCTTCACCGATATGACTGTCAGTAATGAGTGCTGATTGGAGGTCCGCCAGTATTATTCAATTTGGGCATAAAGTTTTCAGTACACATCGGGATTAAAAGTGGTTTGTGAAACCATTGTTACAAAGTTGGAAACAGTTGTCGAGAATATCTTCATGTGCCGTAGAATAATTTCTCTTCACTGGAACGAAGAGACCCAAACCTGTTCCAGCATGACAATGCCCCTGTGCACAAAGCACACTACATGAACACATGGTTTGCCAAGGTTGGACTGGAAGAATTCGTGTCCTTGGGTGCACAGAGCCCTGGCCTCAACCCCACCGAACACCTTTGGGACGAGCTGGAACACTGACTGCACCCCAGGCTCCTTCACCTGACATCAGTGCCTGACCTCAATAATGCTGTTGGAGCTGAATGGACTCCCATCCCTACAGCCATGGTTCAAAACTGAGTGGAAAGCCTTCCCTGGAGAGTTGCGGTTATTATAACAGTAAAGGGAAGTCCAACACCATACTAATGTCCCAGTTTAGGAGTGAAATGTTTATGGAAAGACTGGTGTGTGATGGTCAAGTGTCCACAAACTTTAGCCGTTAAGTGTACCAAGTGTAGTACCATTTGCGTTCAGTACCAAATGAAGAATGGTGTGTGTGTGTGTGTGTGTGTGTGTGTGTGTGTGTGTGTGTGTGTGTAGCAAAATATACATGCTTCATCTGTCTCACTATTGGACACTTGTGGAAGAATTACAGAAATGAGTGCACTTGTGTTAAAAGTATGTGTTAATATCTGTGCTTTTGCTAACAAGGAAATGAAAATGTTCCAGATGTTCAGAGGAAACAGCAGCACTGTCAGAATTAAGTAGCAGCCGACAAAACACTGCAGTGAAAGTGTATTGTGTTTTTATTCAAAAACCTTTAGTTTTGGAGTTATATGGTGTCCTGTAGAAAAACCTTTCACTTTGTGACATTTTTATGATTATTATTATTTAGTGACTTATTTTTTATCAAGTTTATTATGTAAAGTGATTTGAGCAAAATGATCAAATGGTTCATTCTGTTAGGCGTGGCATCTGTTAATCTTGATAAGGACTTGTTGTACGCGCATCTCACATGCAGTGTTTTGAATTTTACTCTGCGCTCCAATATCTAGGTTTGAATCACCCGTAATAATTCACCAGGGCGACTGAGTAACATGCAGCTCAGGATCTGAATTGACTACGGGATGGTGATTAGTGGTTTTAAACATCTCCGTAGACGTGTCCTCGTCTTGTTTGATGCAAGATACAATGCTGCATACGCTGACAAGTTGACAGCTCTCTGTGGTAAGCGACTATTATTTACAGAGTTTACCAGGAATCAGATAGATGTGAAGAAATAAGTGATGTGTGATTTTATCCTGATTGAGCATTGTAGAATGAGGGGCTGTGTGTGGTGATGCGGTGTGAAAGGGTCCTGTGGTGTCGGTGAGTGGATTTTACTCCTGTGATTTCTGATAGTGGTTGTGTTTTTGTTCTTTAATTAGTTAGTTGGTTGTAGCTGGAACAGATGTAAAATATAAAGAAAATAAGAATCTGGAAAGAAGGTTCGTCTGAAGTAACAGTCGTCAGTGAATGTGAATGATGTCGATCATCTCAGGTTCAAGTCAGTCTGGTTTTGCGTTGGGTTCAGAGGTCATGCTTGCCTTCGTCACTGCATTACCATTTTTCTTACCTTCTTAACTGTCGTGCTTTGATTTCCTGAAGTCGATTTTTCGATTTAATCTGAGGTCAGGCGAAACACTTTCGTTTGTCATCTTTGCTACTTTCCTTGCAGATTAGCTGAATTTCATGAGTTCCTTCAGTGTTTGTTTGGTGTCTCTTTATTTTTCATCTTTAACCCCACCAAACAAGGTCACGTCTTGCTGCTGTTATGCTAAATGCCGGAGCATTTGCTCATTTCAGATTCTCACAGCAGTTCGTTCTCTCTCTCTTTCTCTCCCCCTCTTTCCTGCCGCCAGACTCATTTTCCCAGTCCCTCGTGTTAACTCGATCGTAATTCTCCCCAGTTTTAATTCATGCATATCCACTTCTCCTGCAGAGACAGGTTTCCGATGAGGAGAAAATGAGAAAGCGGGGGCAGCGCGGTGCTGCTCAGCTCGAGGACGATTGGAAATGACACCAGGGCCGAGCAGGAGATTGGGGGTGGGGGCTTTCTGAACGGCGACTGGTGGGCCCCAACCCCCCAAAGCCCTTTGTTTGCCCTCCAGATCAGCTTCCATTACGGTTGAGACCCTGTCCGGCCCTCACTGTCTGAGACAATTACCCCAGGCCCTGGCTGGTCCTGATGCAAGGTGCCTGAAAGAGGAAGATTGGGGGAAGATTAGCCCCTCTGGAAGCCTCCCTCTGTGCTTCTCGAGTCAATGTGTAGCATTCACAGCCTTGTTAAACGAGGACGTAGGATGCATTATGCTGAATAGCTTCCTTTCCCTTTAATTTCAGATACGCTGCAGTACCCTCCTCCACTGCTATGGAAACGGCTGGTGGTAAACAAAAGGCTTTTACAAGAGTCAAGGATTTTTCGAGCACTCCATGTGCTGGAACTGTATTCCATCCAGAGCAAATCCTCAGCATATGTAGAGAGGATTTGTACTGCGTGTTATCAGTATATTAAAATCGATACAGTATAGGTCACGAGCATAAACTGGAACGAGTTCAGGCGTGCGTTTTTTGACAGCTTGCCGTCAAATGAACTGCAGTTCAGCATAACGGTCCTATAACAGCACATGGCTGCGGCTTCATTCACATCTGGTATTAACATCTGTCTTGAGTGATCCAATCACAAACAGCTAGCCGAGGCACATTTCACCAGTGTTGCTTCATCTACCAGTTTCCAAAATCAAATCACTGCCTTCCTGTCATGCTGTTGCAGCATTATGCTGCGTTTAATGTCGTCTTCTATGCTGTAAGCACATACTGTGATATACCCGAGACTGTAATATTGATTTGTACGCTTGTATTGTTGAAGAGAAGCACAGAATGAACAAAATGGTGCATAGATTATATTGTGACACCGTGACTGTAGTATGCTTTCCAGAACAAACTGATGAGCCTGTAGGATGATAGATCACTGTTCAATAATATAGAAAGAAAGAATTCATCACACACTTGTGAAATTCCTCTCTGCATTTAATCCATCTGAAGCAGTGAGCGCACACACCTACCCAGAGCAGTGGGCAGCCATGCTAACGGCGCCCGGGGAGCAGTTGGGAGTGTTGGGTACCTCACTCAAGGGCACCTCAGCCCAAGGCCGTCCCATATTAACCTTTAAAATTTTTTTTTTCTTCCCCTCCCTTGGACCAACAGTGCCACACACCTGTACATTTTTCCCCTCTCTGGTTTGGTGAGAACAATTAAAGAACACAATAAAAATTGCATGTTGTTGCACATACAGGTTATTAGTATATTACAGGCTTGTAGTCAAAGTTTCATAATTAACAATTGGGGATGAAACAGTTACCGGTTTCATAGTAAACCACCGTAAAATTACCATCTGTATTTACGTTTCAAATTTTAATTATCATTAAAACTCCTGTTGATTAGTGCGATTTGAAAATCTCACATTGATGGATGCTGGACAGCATTTAAAGTTAGCAACAGTCTATCACTGACACGACTATGTCAGTGCTGCGTTCCAGACGTCAGTCACTTTTGCATGCTGTTTAATCTGTCTCCATTCTCCAAACCTGTGTGTGCATGTGATTTCGTGAGCAGGAAACCATCCGTTACGTCATGTTCTTGCTTCTTACCATTGGATGGCTGCAGTCAACACGACGGTTTTAATAAAATTGTGGCGGCTGGGATTCGACTCTGCTGTGAAAGAGGTTCAGTGTCAGTTTCCAAAGACCCAAGACTTTTAAAAGTACGACAGGAGTTCAAATTATAGCAGCACAAGCACTATGGACAAACCTGCCAGAAAAGGCAAAATTGGTCTAAGCGTAGTCTCAATGTTTCTTAAATTACTGTTGGTAGGTAGAACTTTTTTTTTTTTTTTTTTTTAACATCTTATCCTTGTAGCTGCTAAATATATTTGTTTTTAAAGCTATCAAGTCGTGTGTCTGCTCTCTTAGAATTTCCATTGAATAGGTGTTTGAAAAACTGTTGTGGCTACAATCTGGGTTTATTATACGTTGCTTGACAGTGCCGGTGAGTGTGTGTAGGGACGTGTACCTTACATGGCTGCTCCAGTTACTGGTAAATTTGACATTTGAAACAGTACGGGATAATTTCACAAATTTTGGGAGTTAACGTTACTGTGTTTTGCCACTTTTTTCCCCCCCTCACTGTACTTTGAAATGCGACTTTAAGAGTTCACTATTTCACCCACCCTTTAAGCTGACAGCTCATGAGCATGATGCGAGTGTAACACTAACAGTGGAAGAGCTGTCCTTCTGACCAGTGTCCTGCCACACTGCCTCGAGTTATCTAGCTCACTTTGGAAAGATGCTGTGGATTCGGCAGAAACAAGGCTCTGAGTGAGAGATGGTGATATTTTGCTTTGAGGGCAAGTGATAGCAGAGAGGTGGCTTCTCCTTCTATAGAGGCTTTGCACCGTCACGTGACCCCTTAGCAATGGTAACTATGCTGCCATGACAGGAGGCAAGCTTGTAGTGCTTCCTTTGACAGAGGTAATTCTTATTGATCAGTATGGGAAGGTTTTGCTGCATTTTTGGATGCAAATCATTTTGAACAAAACAGACATCATGTTTTTTTTTAATTTGCCAAAAGTAATTAATCATCAGCTGGAGGGGAGCTAGAGAAATTTCTAAACGTAGAAAGGGAAACATGGGGGGGGGGGGGATTCAACGGGACTCTGCGTCGAATGGAGAGGTCAAAAACCGTATGGCATGTTCACTTTATTTCTACGAATGTAAGAATTAAAAAAAAAAAACTTAATTTAACAACTGCAGCAAGGTGCTCATTCTTATACAGTAAATTGAACATTAGCAATACAGCGGTTCTGCAGAGCCCAACCTTCACCGAGACTTAAAGTGCATTTACATTCAGGGATCCTTCGGAGCGCATTGTGCGTGCGCTTGGGACCCAGTCGTGATGGGGAAACACCTGATGCTGATTTGAGCGCAATCCACATGCGTGTATAAGGATGCTGTTTTCATAGAGACACTGTGAGTATTCTCTCGGGTATGCAGCGGTAGATGGATCTAAGTGTAGGAAGAGTGTTTATTAGCAGGCGTGATGTGTACAAAAACAAAACGCAACCAAAAGCGGAGTTATAAACATGGCTAGAAACAAATGTGACTGTGATGATGATACTTTGTGAAGCCTGTGACCTTATATGTGCATGCTGATTGCGCTCAAATAATCATCAGATGTTTCTCATAATGACTGGGTCCCAAGCGCGCTCTGAAGGATCCCCGAATGTAAATGCATTTTAAGTCTCGGTGAAGGTTAAGCTGTGCAGAGCCTCTGTGTTGCTCATGTTCACTTCACTGTACAAGAATGAGCACCACGCTGCAGTTCTGAAATTATTTTATTCTTTACCTTCGTGGAAATGAAGTGAGCATACCATAGGGTTTTTGACCTCTCCGCTTGACATGGAGTCCTGCTGAATATTTTTTCGGGGGGAGGAAATAGAAAGATTTCTAATTACTTTTGGTAAATTAAAAAAATCTGATGTCTTTTTGTTCAAAACTATTTGCACATCCAAAAATACAGCAAAGCCTTCCCATGCCGATTACTAACAACTAACTCTGCCGAATGAAGCACTTAAAGCGTGCCTCCTGTCATGTCCCCGTCGTTAACATTGTTAACGTCATGTGATGGTGCAAAGCCTCTATACCTTTGTGCAAATGGTGTCTGAGGTCATGTGTGGTGGGAGGAGACAGTCTGTCTAACCTGATGAAGCATTTGTGCACGTACTGTACATCCCACTTTGAACAAAGAATTCCAGGAATGGAAGGTGTGCATGATTACATGACATTGATGGCATTTAGCAGACGCTCTTATCCAGAGCAACATACCTAGCCTCAGGAGCAGTAGGGGTTTCGGTGCCTTGCTCAAGGGCACTTCAACCATTCCTGTTGGTCCAGGGAATTGAATCAGCAACCTTTTAGTCCCAAAGCTGCTGCTCTAACCATTAGGCCATGATGATCACACAAATAAATAGAAAATAAGATTGTTTAAGTGATAACCATGGACAAAGTTCAGTATCTATCTTATTCACGATATTTCCTGTCCTGAATCTCGCCTAACCTAACGGACTATCCCACTTGAAGCATAAGTTTAGCCAACCTTCAGTTGGACGGGGCGAGCTGGCAGCCAGCCACGATCGTGATGATGGCACAAAGGCTGTCGTTTATCATCTTGGGCTACGTCCACGTTTATAAGTTATAGTTTTAAAACTCATCACTTTTGCTGTGTTTATGCCTGTTGTCCACACTAATTCAGGCTTTTGGACCCCGAAAAACTGAGACTTCTGGAAACGCTGCTGTCTGTTTTAGTTTGAAAACTCCGGGATAGTGTTTTAGTGCATACAGGCCAAAATGGAGACGTTTGGAAGCGATGACGCAGGCACCCATGTTCGCGTCCTGATTTGGTCTCATCAGTCATGATTTATTCATCCCTGATTCGTCACGTTCCTATCACGTGACCCTTTCCCAGAAGAAATCGAATGCCATCAACTACTCACACTGGCACTCACATGCCCAGTGTAGGTGACTAGTCATATGATGTTCGTTCGTTCTCAGGTGCGTTAATGTGGACTGAGATTATTTCTGGCACGATGCTAAAAAGTTCATCTGGAGGGAGATCGTTTTGATTTCAAAATGTTTTTTTTTTTAAAGAAAAATGAATCATTTGCCACCGTTGCCTCTGGCTTGGTCATTAGAGAGAAATTTTATAATTCATAACTAAATTATATCCAGAATTTGTTTTTTGTCAAGCTTCTTTGATGTCCATTGTTAAGTGTGATACAAAAGAAATTTGAATTGAATTTAGATGAATTGACTAATCGGTAAAGTAGTTGATGGATTAATGGATAGAAAAATAGATGTTCTTGGCAGCCTTAATGTTATTTTAATGTTTATGCAAACAACTGCCGCGCAGGGCTGCTAATTTTATTTGCAGTTTTCAATATAAAACTTGGTGAAATTTTCAGTTTGTGTGTCAGTTCTTCTTGAACATTCAGCATATTTTAACAATATCATGATTATACTGACAACTGTGATGGTTTTCATCACTATAATTGTGATATTAAATTTTTATAACCAGTACGGTGGTAATGATGAAAAATGATATTGTGCAGCCGTGTTAGACAGCTGCTCTGTTTTATTCAGGCTTAAGCTCTGTTCAGATTGGACTGGTTTGACACAGGAAGGTGTCGTAGTGTAATTATCTCTGGGATTTTGGTCTCGTTTGAATCAGTCTTTTTTTTTAACATGGACTGCATGTACTTGTGTCTAGAAATATTACATCATATTTTACCTTCTTGAAAAAGAAGTTAATACAGGCCGGTATCCTATTCTGGAGGGCATGATGGTAACGATTTGGTTTGATCCTGCAGGTAAAAAGGATTTAAGACTGTTTGTTTCGTATTGACCTACACTTTCAGAAAGCGGTTGACCTGCACGAACGTTTTTCAGCATTTCGAACGCTGTCGATGTGGGCATGTTTTCTTGAAGGTTTATTTTGTAATTCTTTGTCTTGTTTCTTCAGATTATATGTATTGAAACGAATCTGCAGCTTCACACAAAATACTTGCATCTCTTGCACCTCCCTCATCTTTTCTTTCTCAATGAATGCTGCACAGAGATGTGAAATGAATGTGTGTTAAATGTCACGGCTAAAGCGGCGGAGTCGTTATGTCAAGCTGCCATTCAGGCTCTGGAGTCAGTAGACATTGCTATGGTGACAGGGACTTGGTGTGTGCTCAGATTGGAGCGCGAGCAGAGTCTGATTTTATAACAGGCACTCCTGATATTGGCTTTCGAAATTGATTTAGGGAACAGAATTCTTTTCCCATTCTGTTTAGAAACCAATCAGATGCTTGTCTCAATCCATTCCTCCGCAGAACCATCTCTCAGTGGTGGAAGGTTTAAAAATAGCATCCTGTTATATGAAACAGATAAATTTTTCTCTCTGTCACTCCTGTTAAGTTTTCAGGAGACTTCAAGAGGCTTGCGTTTGGTTGTACAATATTTTCTAATACTGCGATGTGATCATGGCCGAAATATAGGCCTGCTTGCTTACATCAGTGTTTTTTTTATTTCGGAAGGCGCTGCTTAAGATTCTGTTTTATGTCCTTTGCCATGCAAATCAAGAATCTGAGTTGAAAAAGGTTTGTTGGAATAATCTGACTTTAATTACTGCTACAAATACGAGTGCCGAAAAGCGGCGGCTCTCTCTCGGTGTCGGCGCCAAAACGCGGCGGCTCCCTCTCGACGTCAGCACCGTAAGCAGAGCAGTGATGTGATATGTGATATTTTAAAGATATAAATTCTGGCCCTGGCTCCTCAGTTAGAGAAATGTTCGTCACTAAATCAGCCATGCTGTTCAGAAAGCTTCTTGGATGAAACACGTACTGCGATTAAGCAGAGCTTTTGGATTTCTCGGATTGTGGGTTTGTTTTCCCTGACGAGAGAAATGGTTACCTTGACAACTAGCAAATGTCGGGTGTTTTGAAGAGGTTTTTTTTTTTTTGCGCACGCCCAGCACGGCTGTATTGAATAAACAGTGCTGCGAACTGTGTCAGGCGTGGTGCAGATTCCCAATTCAGCTACTTCCTCTTCCTCTCCTCCCTTCTTCCCCTTTTGCAACGCCTTCGCCTTTTCCCCCCTCTGCATGCACACAGTCGTTATTTCTGTCACTTGATAAAGCCTTATGGGTTGTTTCATTTGTGTGTGTGTGTATACACAGGAGTAATTGTGTGTAGAATATATATATGTTTGTGTGTGTGTTTTCCCCAGAAAAAAATTCAAGCCCTAAATTCTGGCATGATAATACACAGACAATTGAGCGCCAATCGCGCAAAGCAAAACTAGGGGAGTCCAGGGGCATCCCCCCCGAAAATTTTTTGAAAATGGATGCTCTCAGGTGCATTTTCAGGGTCTCTGAGAGGTTTTAGATCCATGATTATAGGATAGATTTTACCAGTCTTTCAGTGATTTCTGACCTAAATAGTATTCATGTATACACATTGGAAATTTCACCTTAAAGTTCAACATGCAAGTTAAACTGTTTTGTTATAGATTACTGAGGTATATGATGGATTGAAAATCTACAGGGATCCCTTAATTATCTATGATCAAGTCGTGTTGTAACAAAAATGTGCATGAAAATATGAGCAGTGGTTTGCTCCGTCTTCTGCAATCCAGTGAAGAGAATCGATCATCATGACGACCTGTTGATCACAAAGCGATCTGAACCTCAGAACTGCCACCTTACAGTAAGTCGCTGTATTACTGTAACTAATGATTTAGAATGTTTCTGATGCAGTTACCGTAATATACGTATAACTAAGAAAAGTAAGGCAACTGCATATTATAAAGTTTCAATTTTAGCACTTTATTAAATGGACTAGATTAAGATTAAAACGTATTTAAAGGAAAAGAGAACTTAATTCATACATTTAAGTTTGCAGAAAGATCATGTACTTATTAACACATTCTCTTCATGAAAGTGGTAAATGTCGCATAATTTCGAATAATAACGATAAGCGTATTTGGCAGTGTGATGTCACTGTGAGCCTTTAACAAAAGAATAATCCGGAGCCGCCTTTTGTTAAATGACATCACACTGCCAAAAATGCTGATGATTATTATTTGGAATTATGCCATATTTGACACATTTGGACAACTTGACTTCGTGAGAGTGTTTATTAGTACATAATCTTTCTGTAAACCCAAACTAATGGATTAAGTTTTCTACTCCTTTAAAGCAGATTAATGCTCCTTGGACACAGGAAGGACGTATCCTGTCAGTCAGCTGGATTACAGCACAGAGGAGAGAGATGGTGAGAAGGAAGATCACAAGCCTAATCAATTCTGGCACTGAGCGAATGCTGGTGTAGACACTGCAGTGCCAGTTGTCATCATCATGGCGGTGGACAGAGTAGTTGTGCTTTTTGAGCCAGTCGCTGTGATCAAAATTGCCGACTTTTTCGTTGTCGTGACAGTTGTCTGATTTTGTGCGCCATCAACTCACGTGGGTTTGTTGACGTTTAGTCAGCCAGTCTTTGATTGAAGCCATAATGATAATAGACGAGGTCAAATTTTGTGATTAAAATCAGTCGGCTTTGCCCGCCTGGTGGGGAACAACATCGGCAGCCAATGAAATCGCTTATAATGAATCGGAAAATTCCGGGATGTCTGATGTTTTCTTTCGGTATTTTTATTGGACGGTTTGAACACGTGATCTTGACATCGCCAACAGATTAGTTTGCTTACATCATACCACGCGGACATATTACTTTGACAGAATCAACACAAACATTGGAAAAAA
>JANZLB010000020.1:14272228-14286358 GCA_026167865.1 Notarius quadriscutis
GAAAGGCCCTCGCCGGCCGCTGGGTTCGAACCCGGAACCTTCTTGCTGTGAGGCGACAGCGCTAACCACTACACCACGTGCCACCCAACAGTACACATTTAATAATTTAACACGTTTGTGGTTAAACAGAGCACCTTCTCATTACAGCAAGGCTCATTCTGTGCTGTTGTCACATGGACTGTAACTTGTACAGCAAAGCTTGCTTATTTATTTATTTATTAGAAATATGGCTTTATTTGACACCTGGATTTCTGACGCTCTGTCTATGGCCTTACATGTGGATTCTTGTGTCAGATCACAGAAGGTGACTGAGAAAACAGGATGCTTGCTTACGAAAATGACAAATCATCCAGTCCTCACTTCTCCACCTCACCGAAAGTACAACTAATCCAGTCCGAATAGGGCTTTGGTATTTTTCCAGAATTGCTCGCAGTGTAACCGTCCAACGCTTCACCCTATACCTTAACAAAGCGTTTTTTTTTTGTTTTTTTTGTTATTGTTTTGTCAGTCCTTTGACGTTACCGGTCCAGCAGCTTTGCCGCCTGAACAAGATTGAGAGAAACAAGCTTAGCTACTTTTTTTTTTTTTTTTTTCCACCATGGCGATTTTTAACACTGATAAGATTATGGACAAGCAGCCCACGCATTCTTGTTCGCACATTGTTGCATAAGCCGTTGTCTGTGTTCTTCTCACCTCAGTTTTCAAGTTTGTCCGCTTCTTATCTCGTGCTTCGGGCGTGCTTTTTGACACCAAAAAGGGGGAAAAGCTTTTGTCGTATCCATGTAGCACTCACTGATGAACTGTGCGCTGACTGCAGCTGCTTCGCTGAGGCTGTTGTAACTTTTTCAGTTTAGTTTCAGGCTTGTGTTGCGTCCATCAGATGAGACATGTCTGTCTTGCAGGCTTCAGGCTAATAATGGTTATTTAAAGCTTCTGTAGTCGAGTAGTTTACCACTCTCTTTAAAACAGCTCCCATGGGCACTTTAATGGTTTTCACCAGCTACTGTTTATTTGATTAGACTGAGCAGTTCTGTTTTTAGCACGTGGCATTAGGTAGAATCCTTGCTTTCTAGTCTACAGTGCTTCCAGAAGGAAAAAAAAAAAAAATCAATCTGTGTGTGCTGGTTATAATTTAACTGATAAAATTGGACGTTATTAATGTTCCACGAACTTATCTTTAGTCTTGGCAGTGTTAAAGCATGACGTAATGACTTGTGGTAAACACGGACAGTTTTTTGTTAACGTTTACTGAGTCGAGATGCAGACTGAAGGCAGCTGTGGTGGTGAAGACACTCGAATCTTCGTCCTCTAGGCCTCTGCCATCCTGCTCACTGTGAAAGCTGCAACAGCTAACTCTGCGTTTTTAGCTCTCCTTTTCTTCCCACCGTGGAAAAACATGTTTAGACTGCTTCTGCGGCTCCTGCAGTTTGAGTTTGAATCGGAGGAATGTGTCTAAGAGGCAGATGTGTGTGTGAGAGAATGCATATGGGTGGGGGTACATGAAGTGTAATCATTTGCAGATGTTGGCGGGAGTTCATCAGATCTGACTGTGGAAAGTAATCCCTGGAAAGAGTCGTGTGACAGGAAGTTTTTTCTGCTGCCTTGCTTCCTCTCTGTATAAATTATATTTGTGGCCTTGAGCAAATCACTGTGTTAAAAGCAACAGCATGCGCTTGTAGATCTTTCGTAGATTAGATGAGCACTGAAACCTAGATGATGGCATCTAGCGTAGCTCGTTTGTTTTAATTAACAGTGCGGACGTGAGTGTATGTGCAAACTCGTGTCAGTTCATGTTCATAAGCGAGAGGCTTAGAGTTTCAGGGATGTCTTCCTGGTTGTGCTGAGAGTTTGGGTGACTGCAGTGTAATGGACTGTCTTGGTGCATTGTGGAGCAGACCTGTTTACATCCAGATACTGAAAATAATCGACAGGCGTGCCTTTTGAAGCGCAGCTGCTTTTGTCCGGCTCCTCATCTGCGCTGTGACCTTGCCTTAGCCACGCCGAATCCAACACCAGCCATTTTGTAATTGCTGTCAGGCTGCCAAGTCACACCCTTAAAGAAAGACACTGGCACACAGATACACACTAAGTGCTCCTCCCTCCCCATGGGGAATTCTGGGTAATCCTGTTCTGCTGCTGCAGGCTCTCAGACTCTCAGGGCAGACGGGGAATTCACCTGGGAGTGCAGGGTTTCACTTTCTGAAGCATCTGTGAAGGGTGTTACTCATTCAGGTCATTTTGAAATGTCTATTAATCAGGGGGTCAAATCAACTGCGCTTGTGGTTTTGCACTCATCTGAGAGACATGATGGTAATGATGATAAACTTTAAAATCATAACTCGTGTATTTGCCTTCGGCACCATGACTTTCAGAAGCACAAAAAAATGCAAAAACAGATGGAGCTCATAAACTAGTGTGAGCTAGTTAAAAAAAAAAAAAAAGGAAACTAGGAAAAAGGATGCCAGTGTGCACTGGTGAAAATCCAAGTCACTGAACGTGTAGGTTAGAGTCTGAAAATTAAAAAATTTTTAAAAAGTACCGTTTGTGTGTAAATACTGTACGCGGATTGAGTAAAAACGGATTTCAGTTCTTCAAGCAGGAAAACCCGACATGTGAACAAGTATATGGAATCGAAGATTGAGATTTGAAAAACGTTATTCGAACCACTCCAGATTGGTTTGAACGCTCCTAATCCTTCTCATAATCAGTCCTTGAGGCAGTTCATTGGGTCTAACTTGGCCTTTCCTTCTCCCCTCCTACACAGAGAAGCAAGGTCCGGAGCGGAAGCGCATTAAAAAGGAGCCCACCAACACCAGGAAGCCAAGCTTGCCGTTCGGGATGGGCATGCCAGGAATCCGGGCTGGGTACCCGCTGTCAGAGCGGCAGCAGGTGGCTCTTCTTATGCAGATGACGGCGGAGGAGTCAGTAAACAGTCCAGGTGCGTGCTTGTCATGAGCGCCACGTCCTGCAAGCCCCCACAAGCTCTCACTGTCCCTGCTGCTCTCTCTCCTCTCTCTCTCTTCTTCTCATGCCATGCTTCGTTAAAACACACACCACAGTACTTAATTAGAATTCCGTTTAACAAGATAACCCTCATCAATTCCCATTACTACAGTGAAATAGACCACAGTCTGAATCCACTGCTGTTTGACAATGGAAGTGTTTGTACACCTCTTCGAAACATTTCTTTACTCTTCAGCTTGACTGTGTGCGTTTGTTTTTCCCCTACACTGGCCAGCTTGTTTTTATAAAGTGGTATTCGAGAAGTAGGGAAGTGAAAACTGTTGCATTGGGTATCGCCAAGTAATCTTAAAAGGTTTATTCGTGCACTCTGAAGTGTGCACCAAACCGTACGTAGTTTTATTATTTCAAGAGCGCTTGCGTCTTACTCAGATTGTCCTCTTCGTCTTGAACTGGTTGCACATATATATATAATTTTAACAAAGGGAAAAAAAAAAATGTCCCTGCTGTGAATATTTAAAATTCTCACCATGCTTACAAGTATTGTTTTCTGCTGACTAAAGAAGAAAAAAGTTAAAAGTTCTGTCTGCTAACGGCATTGGTTCTTAACGAGTTCCTACATCTACAACCTACATCCAGGCATTTTTCTGCATCTTGTGCGTCACATCTAATGTCCTAAACACACTGAGAATTTAAAATAAATACCATTCTGGATGATACCACCCAAAAGCCAACTGTAACAAGCCATTTCCTTTAATCTGGTAAGAGAGAATAAATGAGACCAGAAAACAAGAGGCCACTGTTTCAGCTGTGCATTCGTTGCCCAAGACTGCCATCCGGAGGCAGCTTTGAGTCGTCATGACCTTTTCAGCATGCAGTGTGTTACACTTGGACTCCATTGCACCGTGTGTCATGTGCCTCACAAATGCACTTCTGTTTGGTTTTATTTTTAGACACAACACCAAAGCATCAGTCACAGTCAAATCTGGGTCAGAAGGGAACACCAAACTCTGCCTCAAAAACCAAAGACAAAGTGAATAAGCGGAATGAGAGAGGTGAAACACGGCTGCACCGGGCAGCCATCCGCGGTGAGGTGCGCCGCATCAAGGAGCTCATCAGCGAGGGAGCTGATGTGAATGTAAAAGACTTTGCAGGTGAGGAGTGCATTCATTGTTGCAGCCTGAGAAACGGTGCAAAACTACAAATAAGTGAATCATGTTTAAGAAGACAAATTAAAAAAAAAAACGTCTGTTACGTCTTCCAGGCTGGACCGCACTGCATGAAGCATGCAACAGAGGGTATTACGAAGTGGCCAAGCAGCTGCTGGCAGCCGGGGCCGAGGTCAATACCAAGGGCCTGGATGATGATACGCCTCTACATGATGCGTCAAACAATGGCCATTTTAAAGTAAGCTTTGTTCAAGCATCGAACCAGGGTTTCATGGTTAGCATTTTATGGCGCACTTATTTATTTTTTTTAAAGGAATTTTTCAGCAAGTGAGCCAATTCTGTTTAATCCAACCATTGTCTTGGTTTCATTCAGACTTTTTCCGTTCTTATGGCTATTTGTTTTCTAGGTGGTGAAGTTACTTTTGCGGTATGGAGGGGACCCTTGTCAAAGCAACAGAAGGGGGGAAACGCCGCTGAAGGTTGCGAACTCTCCAACCATGCTTAATTTGTTGCTTGGAAAAGGCACTTACACTTCTAGTGAGAGCTCATCAGGTATGTGCTGTATATAATTTCTTTTAAAAAGCCAAATACAAATCTTCAAGTTCTCTCTAGTAATTTTTTTTTTTTAATTTGTGTCATCAGAATCTTCAGAGGAGGAGGACGCGCCATCGTTTGCCCCATCTAGCTCTGTTGATGGCAATAACACAGATTCAGAGTTCGAGAAGGGCTTAAAGCTGAAAGGGAAGCCCCTCGACCCGCCCAAATCCATCACCACACCGGTCAAGGACGAATACGAGTTCGATGAGGATGACGAAGAGGAGCGCGTCCCGCCTGTGGATGACAAGCATTTGCTCAAAAAAGACTTCCGCAAGGATCCCGTCAGCAAGGTCAACAACTTCATCTCCATCCCCAAGATGGAGGTGAAAACTTATTCCAAAAGCAACTCGCTCACACCAAAGAAGCCTGTGCGTCGGATACTGTCAGATAGCAACAGCTCAGATGAGGATGACCGGACGTTGTGTTTCACGCCAGCACCCACGCCAAGGCAATCTGCTGCTCAGAGCAACACCAAGAGTAGAGACTCGAACACGTTGTGCTCCAAGCAGCAGAAAGACAAAAGCAAAGTCAAAAAGAAGAGAAAGAAAGAGACAAAAAATAACATCAGTAAGGAGGTGCGCTTTGGCAAATTGAACGACAAGTTCTGCACCTCCGACTCTGAGACAGGCGACATGGAGAGTGAGGATGATAAGGGCTCGATGCCTGTTTCGAACTGTGTGAAGGATTCTACAACTTTGAGCCTTAAAGAATCTAGCGTATTCAGCTCGCTGTCTGTGTCTTCTTCCTCCTCTTCTCATGGGAGTTTGGGCTCTCAGAAGCTTACACAATCTCTGGCAGAGCAGCACCCGAAACAGTGGAGGACAGATGGTTGGAAGACCGTGTCCTCCCCAGTTTGGTCTGATGTCAGCTCCCTCTCCGACTCAGTCAGAACGAGGCTTTCCAGCGAGTCTGACTATTCCTCCGCAGACTCGAGTGTTGAGTCAATAAAACAGGTGAAGAAGAAAGCACAGGAGAAGAAGAAAAACAATACGCATGCCAGTGTGCTAGACAAAAAGAGCTCTGACTTTTATAAGAACTCGAGCATGGATGGAACCGTTTCTAAAACGGACAAGGACGGAAAGGTATTGAAAAAACACAAAGTAAAACATAAACACAAAAATAAAGAAAAGGAGAAGGTTGCAACTTTAGTGCTGAATCAAGACATGAATGAAAAATTTGTCAAGAGCATTTCCTTCGACTTCGATGATTCTCGACAAGAGTCACCTTCCGAAAGCAAAGTCAAACTCTCCAAACATGAAAAAGATCATTTTAAGAAAGAGGACAGGTTGTCAAAAGTTAAAGCTGAAGATAAAGACTGGACAGGGAAAGAAGTTCAAAGAGTATCTAAAGAAGAGAAGTCCAAGAAAACAAAGGAGTCTAATAAAGATAGAGCAGTTAAAGATGAAAAGGACAAATCTTTAAAAACTGAAAAGGAGAAAGGGATGAAGGACAAAGAAAAGCCAAAAGAGGAAAAACAAAAATCCCATAAAGAGGATAAAAAGAAAAAGTCCAAGGATAAGTCTCTCAAAGCAGAAAAAAAGAGTGAGCAGAGAGAGGAGAAGCATTTCAAGGTGGAAAAAGACAAAACCGTAAAAGAGGAAAAGTCAAAGAAGGATAAGACCCTCAAGGAAGAACCGGACTATGAGGACTATGATATGAAAAATCCTTTTTTAGAGGATACCAAGATGAGCGCATCAGATCATGATCGATGGCCATCAGACCTTTCCTCTGACAGCTCTCTCTATGAAGATGATAGTTGGGATGCCCCCATGAAAGACTACAAAGCAAATAACAGTTCTGTGAAGCTGATTGTGGAAACGATGAAAGACGAAAACAGGGACCGGAAAAAGGACGGCAAAGTTAAAGACAAGAAGTCGGAGCATGGTGACAAGCGCTTTGACAAAGATCTTACTTCCAAGAAAAAAGAGAAGGAATCCTCTGACAAAGGAAGCGACAAAGGAAGCGAAAAGAAAAAAGACTGGACTGACAAACAAAAGCTGAACTCCAGTCACTCCGAAAAGGAGAAGAAACGAAAGGAATCGGCTGATGGACTCATCAAAGAGAAAAAAGAAAAGGAGTCGGAGTGCGGCAGGGACAGGAAAGATTCCTACGAGTTTACCAAGGAGCGTAAAGACTCCAAAAGCAAAACGGAATGCTTGAGAGATGAGTACAGCATCGAGACCTTCTTCAAATCCGAGAGTGAAACCACGCCGAAGTCTGATCCCAGGGAGAGGAACCACTCTGGAAAAGAAAAGGAGAAGAAGGGGGATGGTGTAGAGAAGAAGGACAAGTTAAAAGGTGAAAAGCACAAAGATAAGCCGAAAGATCGAAGCTTGGACCAGGAGAAACCTGAGAAAAACTTGGTGGACAGGTCTTTGAAAGATAAAGACATTGAAAGGAGCTCCAAAGACAAGAAAGATGGGGCTAAAGATAAACACAAAGACTCTCACGGTAAGGATAAGGAGAGGAAGATGTCATCTGAGCAGAGTAAAGACAAGAAAGAAAAAATATTCCAAGACAAACATGGTGAAAGGGAAAAGGATTTTCTTGAATTTAAAAAGGAAGAAAAGAAGAGTGAAAAGGTGAGGGAGAAGACCTGGTATAAAATTGAGGATATATTCACGGATGAGAGTGAAGATGAGAGTGATAATTACAACGGAGGGGTGGCAAAATTGAGCGATTCTTTTGGACTACTGGACTCGCACCGTAAAGACTCCACACCTGATCGCGATGACCTCGATATCCTGACGGATAAACACAGGAAGTATTCTGGGGAGGGGAAACAACACTCGACAGAAAATAAGAAAGAAAAGGAGCATAAAGATAAAAAGAAAGACAAGATGTTTGATGCAGGAAAAGAGCGAAAAGGCTCAATGGAAAAACACAAAGATAAGAAAGACAAGGATTCAACTGATATAAAACACAAGGACCGCAAAGACCGAGCGTCTGTGGACTCGAATCAGGAAAAGAAAATCCGACAGAAACCAACAGACAAGAGGGAGCTCACTGAGGAAAAGGGCAAAAGCAAATACAAAGATAAGCCAGACCATCTGAAAGATAGAAAACTTTCTAAGGGCAGTGGTGAGAATGAGAAATCCTTGCTTGAGAAGCTCGAGGAGGAGGCCATGAATGACTACAAAGATGATTCCAATGATAAGAACAGCGAGATGTCATCAGACAGTTTCACAGACCGGGGGCATGAGCCAGTTTCAAGCAGCTTCTACGACTCCTCGAATATCACCTTGCCAGATATGTCAGAGGATCGAAGAGAGTCGCTGTCCATCTCTAACCCACAGGACAAATTCAGAGAGAAAGAGCGGCATAGGCATTCCTCTTCCTCATCCTCCAAAAAGAGTCATGACAAGGAGAAGGAGAAGGGCAAGAAAGAGAAAGCTGATAAGCGGGACAAGTCGGAGGAGCTTAGGGAGTCCTTTGGCCGCAGAGAGAGCCTGCCTGTTGAGAAAGAGCCCATGCCCCTGGAAGCTGATCCGTATACTTTTCCATATGGTTCCAAGGGTGATGGAGAGGATGACTTGGACAAAACTCTGGAGTTTGAAAAGGAAATGTCCAAAAAGGATAAGACAAATAGCATCATTACTAGCGAAAAGATTAAAGACAAAAAGAAGAAAGAGAAGCATAAGGAAAAGGTCAAAGAGGAGAAACACAAATATTCAGATGGTTTTGGGTCTTTCCGACACATCAAAGACGAGCAAAAATCTGGACTGAAAGAGAGCCCTCAAGTCACAAATTTAAAAGACAAGTCAAAAGAAGATAGTCCAAAGTTTGATGGCAAAAACAAGGACAGAAATCGGGACATTGCAGACAAAGATAGAACAGATTATAACAAGACCAAGGATAAGCTCAATGACGGCGACAAGCTCAGCCAGTCAAAAGACACCACCCGCAAAGACACTCGCCCACGTGAGAAACTTCTGGTTGATGGTGATCTCAGACTAACGAGCTTTGGCAAAATGCTTAGTTTAAAGGATCAGGAGAATGAAGAGCGCCATAAGAGACACAAGGAGAAGATGAAGCAAATGGAGAAATTAAGGCATAAATCAGGAGATCCAAAGTTTAAAGAGAAAATCAAGTCCAGCGAGGATCTCAAAAAGAACCGTAGCGATCTCTCGTCTAAGAAGACTGGCACGTTAGACTCTGCTTTGAAAGACAAGAAACTTAAAGATGTGAGCCTTCCATCTCAGATGATGTCCCCTGATCGAAAATCACAGCCACTGGACAGCCAAAACTCAAAAGACTGGCTAGCAGGCCACCAGATGAAGGAAAATCTTCCTGCTTCTCCACGACCTGATCAGAACAGGCCAACAGGGGTCCCCACTCCTGCATCTGTGATTTCATGTCCAAGCTATGAGGAAGTCATGCAGACTCCTCGTACACCATCCTGCAGTACAGAGGACTACCAAGAAATCATATTCGATGGACTCGACTGTCAGAACTCTTCCGCAATGACCATGTCAATGAACGCCTGCTCCCCGACATTCTTCGATAGATACACGTCGCAGAACTCGTCCCATAGTTTCCCAGAAGGAACCTGCATCACACCAGCGAAAAACATGCAGTTACCCCTCGAGAGTCGATCAGTCACCTCTGACGTCAGAAGGCCTCTCGAAGAAGAGTTCAAAGCAGAAGCTGACAAGTTTCTTCGACAGCAAAACGCACCTCAAGAATTCGAGTCTTCTGCCTCACATCTTTCTGAAGACAAAACCCTCCCAATGGAGAGACTTGATGGTCTTTCGTCTTCATACCCCTCACCTCACATTAACATGCTGTCTCCAAGGCCTGATTCAGCACAGCCTGTACCCGATAGAGCTTCTGCAGCCAGTTCTGGGAATGATGCCAGTGAACTCCCTCCGGAGAGCATGTACAGTTATCTCATGAAGCCCTCGACTCCAGTCCATAGATCTGACACTCAGTGTCTGGACATAGCTGCTCCTCTGACACCAGCCCCTGCGGCTTTGCCTCCGATGGACATTGATGATTTGTCTGAACCGCATCAAAGTGAGCCCAGTTTGTTGCCCTCTGATCCAGTGAGTGGCAGTGAATATTTACCTCCCCTTGTTGAGGAGCAGGATGAAGATGAGGAGGATGATAATGATGAGGAGGAAGAGGAGGAGGACGACGAAGAGGAGGATAATTCGGAGGAAACGGCTGAAACTCAGATTGCTTCAGATCAGGCCATGCAGTCTACTGAAGACCCCACATATTCTCTTGGATTAGAAGATTCTGTCATGAAGACTTGGGCTGACTCTCTAGATCGTAGAGAGCCTGAAGTCCTTCCACTGACGCCCACTCATCCTCAAGATAATAACATGGAAAACTCTTGTGATCAGTCGATAGGGTGGAACTCGGATGGTCTTATGAAATCTCCCCATGAAAGTTATGGAGAGGTTGAAGCTGCGGTTTCAAAGATCAGCAGTCCATATTCGCACTCTGATTGTGACCTTCCACCTATTCCGACCGCAATACCCGTCCACTCGTCCATGACACCCCCTTATTCTACATATTCCAGGTCATACCAACACATTTCAGAAAGTCATTATGACGTACAGAAAGACGGCGTAGAGGATATTTCTTCATCACCGAGACCTGAAGCAGAGTCCGCAGAATCAAACTTCATGCCGCCCTCCTCAACTCGACTAGAAACCTTCTTCACAGATATCAAGCCACATGTTGAGGAGAATCAAATGGACATTGAGCCATCGTGTGTGGCACAAGAGAATAGAGAAGAATCACTCAGTTACCCTCAGGGCAGTCTTGCCCAACCAGTAAGCTGTGAGTCTCACTGGGTTGACCCCTTTCCTAACGCAGTTGACGAGCTAGATCCTTTGAGTCCGTTCTCTTTGACCGAACTTGCCTTCCCGGAAAAAGAGATGCATGAGCCTGAAGTTACAACCTCAGAGACAACAGAGAACAAACATCCTCCTCCTGTCCCAATAAGACCTTTGGAAGCAAGCAAAGAGCTAGGGGTATTGGATGTTGGCTTTCCCAGTTTGACCAAGCCTCCATGCTCGCCTGTAGTTGTTCCTCCATGCGAGTCTGCTCAGGATTTGGAGCCATCTGCCCATGAAGAGAGCTACAGACCCCAACATGAGCTCGAACCAGAACCTCACAACATTCAAGATGTTCCATCAATTAAAGAAACCATCCAGGAAGATGTGCATCTGTTTGATGACCATGATGAGGGTGATGGCAACATGTATTCAGATGTTGATGGAGAGAATGACCAGGAATATAGACAGAAAGACACAGCCCCCGATATGCTGGTGGCAGTAACACCATGTTTGGAACCACTGGCGCCTTTAAAATCAGATCAAATTGCGTCTAATCCCGTGGTTGTCTTGGGTACATCGTGCAACTCTTGCGCCCCTGCTCCAGTCTTGACTGTCACATCATCCAGCACCCCTCAAATATCAGAAACTTTGGAGACCGCGGTCAAACTCCCAGTTGCACCTGCCACAACTGAGGCCCCCAAAAAGGTTGAGGAGATAGCTCCAAGAATGACTCGCAATCGCGCACAGATGCTGGCCAACCAGAGTAAGCAGAACACCGCGACGAGCGTCTCATCTTCCACGACCTCCTCTCCTGTTACTACAAGCATCACTACTATTTCTCCATCCTCTCTAACCTCTGGAGAGAAGGAGAAAGAGAAGGAGCCAATCAGCACCATCCCTGCTCAGGCTTCAGCTCCTGTTCTCGTCACCAAAACTAAAGGCCGCACTGAGGAGGAGGATGGTCAGACGCAGCATCCTCGCAAAAGGAAGTTCCAGAAATCAGGCCAGCAACAAGTACAGGTTCAGCTCGTCAACACAGCGATGCAGCAAACACGGGAGATGATCCAGCAAACGTTAGCGGTTATCGTCAACGCCATCAAGCTGGATGAAATTGAGCCATACCACAGCGACCGCTCCAACCCTTACTTTGAGTACTTGCAGATCCGCAAAAAGATTGAAGAGAAACGGAAAATCCTTTGCTATATAACACCACAAGCTCCCCAGTGCTATGCAGAATATGTGACGTACACCGGCTCCTACCTGCTAGATGGCAAACCACTGAGCAAACTACATATCCCAGTGGTAAGAACAGCGTTTTACACAATAACACTACCTTTGTTGCGTTCGCACAAGTTTATAACAAATATAAGGAAACCAGCGTTTCAAAATTTATACCAAAAGAGATTTTCGGTTCTGTCCTGCAGATTGCTCCACCTCCATCTTTGTCTGAGCCCTTGAAGGAGCTCTTCAGACAGCAGGAGGCAGTAAGGGGGAAACTGCGACTGCAGCACAGCATTGAGCGGGTAAATCCACCAACTCCATCACCCACACACTGCCTGTTTCCTTCCCCTGAATCCCTCAGCGTGCATCCTGTTAAAATCGGTGCTTTTGATCGCTCAGCACAAAACCTTTTCGAGTGATCAAGTCTTCTGTATAATAGAAAAGCCCTGTATTTGGAATGTTTTTTTTTTTTTTTTCCCCCCAAACTGTACAAAGTACGGCATAATACGGTCAAAACTCTTATTTCATCTTGCATTCATCTGATGATTGGAAAATTCTACGTACCACCTTAATCAAATGTTATCGCAAGAGTCAGTGTGTCTAGACTGGCCTTATAAACGTCTCAATGTTATTTTCCTTTTCTGTAGGAAAAGCTGATTGTGTCCTGTGAACAAGAGGTCCTGCGAGTTCACTGCAGAGCGGCCAGAACCATTGCTAATCAGGCTGTCCCGTTTAGCGCTTGCACCATGCTTCTGGATTCAGAGGTTTACAATATGCCATCAGAGAGCCAGGTAAAATACCTTTACTCTCATCGTGAACCAGCCTCGCATCTCAATGCTAACAGTAGAATAATTTGCGAAACGCTGATGTGTTTTAACAGGGGGATGAAAACAAATCCGTGAGAGACCGCTTTAACGCCCGGCAGTTTATCTCGTGGATTCAAGACGTGGACGATAAATATGACCGCATGAAGGTGAGGGTCTCTTATCCCGTACGTACTGATGCACTAATTAAAGAACATTCTGACTGAGTGGTGAGCCTTATACAATACAGCATGATTCTGATTTCTACGAACAGGCAATTTCTTGAGGTAGATTAGATTTTGTTTGAACCGACCCTTAATCAGAGCTTTTGCATCATTATTTCTTATTAACGTTCCGGTCCTGGTCCCGCAGACGTGCTTACTGATGCGGCAGCAGCATGAGGCCGCCGCTCTCAACGCAGTGCAGAGGATGGAATGGCAACTCAAGGTGCAGGAGCTGGACCCTGCTGGACACAAATCCCTGTGCGTCAATGAGGTTCCCTCCTTTTACGTGCCAATGGTCGACGTCAACGACGATTTTGTACTGTTGCCTGCATGACATGAACACGCGGAGACACAGAGTGTGCGGTCTAAAATCCTCATTTTTCAAAGAGACATCAGACAGCAAGTTCAGTAAGGGCTAGCCGGTTTGAAAAGAAGATTTCTTTGAGAAGAGTTTATACGTATATATTATATAGAAGAAGGTAAAAGAAATAAAAACTAACTGCTCCCTTTCCGTCAGAAGAGGGGAGCGTCTTTTTCCTGGGGGAAAAAACACAACTTGCACTTTCATCCTTAAAAGTTTTTATGCTTTTGTTTGGAGTTTAAGAAGCAACACTGTTTTGCTTTAAAGCTAGCCCACCCGCTCCTGCCAGTTGATTTGGGTGAAAATAAATGGGGAAGTGAAATTTTTTTTTTCCTTTTTTTTTTAAATCCCCTTTAAACTAAATTGCAACAAAGGGGAGGGCTGAGACACGCTCCTCCACCTTCGTCCTTCAGGGACAGAAGGCACCAACGGTGTCCTCGAGTGTGCTGAACAGAAACAACATGGGCCAACACTTTGAGGTGCAGCCACATATTAAGGAAGAAAAAAAAAAAAGACAAAAAAAAAAAAACAAAAGACATAAAAGGTCGTAAGGTGCAAGAGGAACGCTGAAACATCCACGGCTTCAGCCGGACAGCATGCTGCTGGACTTGGATCTCTCATGACCACAGCAGAGGAGAGTATGGCTCCCCGATGCCCACAGCGCCCAGGGCAGGGCAGCGTGGTGAGGCTCCGTGCCAGAGTGAGGGAGAACTTCCTTCAACACCAGGACATCCCACCTCAGACATCATGAGACCCAGGGTGTCCTCAGACGAAGGAGAAAAAGGAGCAGAGCTGGTTCACACAGCCTCTGATGGTCCACTGCAAGAGCCAGGCCCATCGTGCTAGCACTCTGCAAACATCTGCAGAAAGACGAGGAGACGGAGGACAACTCGAGAAATGCAGTGTTGCAAACCAAGAGGCAAGACTTTTACAGATGTTTTAGTGGAGAATTTTTTTTTTTTTTTAATTTTTTTTTTTTTTTTGTATTTGTTTAATCGGGCATTT
>JANZLB010000020.1:16296920-16307679 GCA_026167865.1 Notarius quadriscutis
GGGTGTACCCCGCCTTTCGCCCGTAGTCAGCTGGGATAGGCTCCAGCTTGCCTGCGACCCTGTAGAACAGGATAAAATGGCTAGAGATAATGAGATGAGATTTATTGAATTTAATAACTGCTTTTAGACGTCTAGTACAGGCACTACAGATGCAGTGGACAGAGATTAGGCAGAGAAAGGCCGAAATATTTCTTTCAAGCCTTAGAAACTTCCTCAGAAGATTTAGCTTAGACAAAGGCTGGATTAGAGCACATCTTGCATTCTTCTTCTTTGATAGCAATGTTTTGGGTTTCCGCTATGGAAAACACTCTAGGGCTAGCTGGAGGACTCGATTTAATTCCCGCTAATTAGAACGGACACGATGCAGATCTGGCAGGATTTGATTCTAAAAGGGTCTAAAGTTTCAGGACGTATCTCACGGGGGATCACAGCGCTCATTTGAATTTCAAAAATGCTGGTACCGTCATTATCATTACTAATCTACTTATTAAATCCTAAATGCCACTTTTGTGTTTCAATCAATTCTGCAAATCCTGCCTGAGGCTTAGCAAGTGCATCTCTTTCTGGGAGGAAACTGAGAAGTGGAGGCGCAGAGAGAGAGAGAGAGAGAGAGAGAGAGAGAGAGAGGGGATGGTAGGGTGAAGAGAGAGTAATTTACCCCCCACATTGTCTCAAAGCGACAGGATCATTGTTCATCCACACAGATGATAATCCTCAACTAAAACATACCCGTGTGAATTCAAATGCAGCTGAGGAGTTCAGGCTTAAAGAGACAACTCGCAAGCAAGGAAGGAAGCAGGAACTCACATTAAGCTAAAACTGGCTTAAGGAGGTCACCCCAGTATTAGTCACAACAGTAGTGGTGGCCTGCACTAAAGCAGTAAAACAAATAAAGTCTCTGAGCCTCTCTGTCTGCTGCTGCTCTATAGCTGTGACTCCTGACCCTGATCGGCCCAGGCAACTTCTGCCGTATTCACGCTCTAACACCGCTCATTTTACCAACAACAAACTCAGCCCCGCCCCCTCATCAGTCACGCTGCTCCCTGACAGCGGGGGGCCAATAAGCACGTCCCGTCTAAAAGAAGCGCCAACAAAAGGGGCACAATGGGCAGCGCGGCAGGCCTCACCCAGGCCCCACCGTGTCCGTTTCGCTGCTGCTTTGTCATGCTAATGGTATTGAGTCGCCGAATACAAAAAGACTTAATTTGTGATTATCGTTCAGCCCCACAATTTTCTTGCTGTGTGTACACCAGAGTGTGCACTTGTGGGCTTGACAGTTTGTGCAGTTAGCTATTTATGAGCACTGTAAAATAAGAGCTGGATGAATAGGTCGACACTGTAACAGTCTGTGTGTATTAGCTGTCAGTGGCACAGAATCATAAGAGTGAGGAATGAGCCCAGATGTACTTCTCGTCTAAGGAAAAAAAAAAAAGCCCAACCCACTAAGATTACTGTAAGCTGTCTAAAGTATGGCAGTTCCCCAGGATGAAAAATAAGTGTTTTTTTTTAGCCGAGTGAATGAAAGGTTATTGTGTGCTTGAGTTTCAGAACCTAGCACAAACACGCCGAGTTCATTATCCAAAGCGAAGTTTAATCCATTGGCTTTAGGATGATTTTCATGTACAGTTTCTTCTCTTGTACACTGTAAGATTAAGAGAACAATTATCCTGGCTTATGTCTAACAAACATCCACAAACCCTTCCTCTGACCTTATTCAGTCTCTCAGCTTTTCAGTGCTGTCACTCACTAAGTACACTAGTCTTCTATTCTAAAGACTTAACCATGCCATTACATTAGAAAGCTCAGTAATCTGGGGCTTCACACGCTGCACTTTAACATACTGATTACAAAAGCAGACAAAATGAAGAATGTTTACACGTGGTGCGTATTATACATCATGATGTTTATCTGCTGTATAGTCGAAGAGCGTTTAGAGAGCAAGGTGAGGGCTTACCGAAGCGAGTGCTTTCCCCAGTGCGTCTCCAGTCTGAGAACTTCCAGTTGCATTACCTCTGTTGGCTGCAGCTGCAACGAGACAATGCAGAATGACCTACTGATGGACCATAATAAAAGGCTACGGCGCACGGTATCATCTAATCTCTGGGACGAATTACACACATTCTGATTTTTACCAACAACTGGGACGATCCAGGCGCTCAAAATATCTTGTGGTAAAGAAAGCCTGGATAAAGTTATCATGACCAAAATAATCTTCCAAGCATCTGGTAGATTTTGGAAGTGTGTGCTCAAGCATATTTGGATTTTATTTATTTATTTTTTTGGTGGGGAATAGCATATCTTACCCATAACTCCTTCTGTGGTGTTGACGGGTGGGGTGTGGGATGCGGTGACGAAGGGCGAGCTGCTAGCAGTGCTGCGGTGGAAGCTGGACATAGGCGGCAGGCTGGCATTGATATCCGTGGGGGAAACCGAGTGTGGGGGGTAGTTCTGTGACACATACACAAAATCAAACAATGCTGTAGTGAGAACTGCAAGGTGATAAGTGTAGACATGTGTGAGCATCAGCACCCTTGCAGCTTTGACTTTAATTTGAAGGTGTACTTTGCAAAGCTTATAAAGTGTAAGTAGCAGTGTGGAGAAGTGTGATATTCTCACCAGGCGGTCATGAGAGTGCAGGCTGCTGTAATTTCCAGACTGTGGCATGTGAGATGAAGATCCTCCCAGCATTCCCCCATAAGCTGTCTGGCTTATACCATTGGACGAGTTCCATGGGTCAGAGGAGTTGTGGGTTGCGTCTGATTAATGAGGAAACGGTGAATTTGATTACAATCATATAAGAGTTACAGTCTGTCAGATGTTATTGATGCCTTACCATCAAGTTCAAGCCAAGACAGTGAGGTAAACCATAATGACAAATTTCCACCATAAAAAGCGCTCATAAAAGGACTTTAAAATGACAAAGCAATGAGTTGATGTATGAAATCAGAGCAGGTGCCTCTTCGTGGTTGTTTAAAGAACCAAACTTCAGATGTTACCACAGAAATCCAGTCCCAGACCATCAACAACAACAAGCCATTGCAATGTAATGCCTCACGTTAAAGGCGCGCTATATCTCAGACTGTGTGGGTGTGGGTGTATGCCTGTCTACACACCCCTCTTGTGATAAAAGTGTCAGAAGACAGATCAAAAACACTTACCAAAGAAAGTGCTTGCAAACATACTGCTGGGAGGTTTGGAGGAAGGATAAGAAGGGGACTCTCTGTTGAAGTCGTCCGAGTTTGGGGATGGTGCATAAACCTGCAAAAAGTAGAAATATTGTTTAAAATAAACAAAGAGAAACTACAAGAATTTGTCTAAAAATGATTACATAATTACACAAAGAGGACGTTTAAAAAAAAAATACAGAAAAACCCAGTGCCAATAAAAGAAATTAACAGTTTCACGTCACTAAACATCCTTAGGGCAAAGTCTAAATGCTCATTTACATTAAGACTTTCCTAGAAGACGACAACAAAACTGTCACATACAGTCAACATACAAATGATATCATGTAACAGATGGCTAACTTGGATGTTGTGTGGAAAACGGAAAGGATTATCTTTGAGGTTTGTGTGCGCACGTGCTACAGCTTAATTGGAACACAATGAAATGGGTAAGCATGCCACACACACACACACACACACACACACACACAGTTCTTATGCATATGTGGCTTTATGTGCGCTCATGTGTTTGTTCATGCATGTATTTTACGTGTGTGTGTGTGTGTGTGTGTGTGTGTGTGTGTATTTTAGGCCCTCTGGGCTTGGTTGGGTTGGGCCAGCAGTGCAGTGGTTGCAGCTGCAGCAGTGCCCGTCCCAGAAGAGGAGGATCAAAGCCACCCAGAACCCATAATGTAGCTCTCTGACTTCATCTACTCCAGATGGGGCCAAACCAGCTCCACACACCACAGAGAGAAAGAGGGGGAGAGCAGAACAGAATGGATTGAAACAGGAAAGAAGAGTGAAAAGGGGAGGAAAGGTTAAGTATTGCTGCCGAAAGACAATCTCTCTCATTATCCATCATTATGTGAGACAGGCATAACTCAGTGCAGCCACAACAACGGTGTCCTCTGTTCACCTGCCACAGAACGGGCTGATTGGTTTTCACTAACATGGCGATGCAATCAGTTTAACACGAACCAGATGGGCAAGGTGACTTCATTGGCCAAGATGGACTGTTCGACTCAATGTGTTTCACATCCGCTGTGAGGAAAAGACCTGCCTTTCAACTCATCAGTGTAAAAACAAGATGTCTCAAGTAATGCACATCAGCAGCCAGAGAGATAAATCTGACTTGAAATCATCCCTATTATTATAAATCCACTATTTCTTTCTTTTGACAGGCTCATGTTTCAAGTCGGGGATGAAAAAGCGCTTGCCCGATTTATCCAAGCTCACTCTGTGTCTGTCTTACACCTCTACACGCCCTGTAGCTGCATCATCAGCATCTAAAGCCCTAGTCTTCAGACAGCTTATCCAGCAGGATGTGGCTAAGCACCTTGCTGAGGCGGCAGTGTCGTGCCATGTGATTGACTGCGTGTGCTTACACATGTGGCCCGGCCAGTGGAAGTTCCCCGGGGAAGTCAGGTCAAGGCGGAGCAGCAGATTTGGGCTTTGACTCACCCTCAGGGCTCAATGGACAGCATATGGCTGAGGATAATGCTAATTGCCCTCTTTAGCTCGAGCTAACCAGCCGACCCATTAATAAACCACCCCAAAACACCGGGCGCCCCACATTGGCACCACCAGGAGCTGGAAAGAGAGGGTGTGTGTGTTCTCTTTGACCAAGACGTTAATTAAAGGGCTGTCAATCATCCCATACACTCTGATCTACACACCCGTAACATGTGAGGGTTTTTGTTTTTTCTTTATCACTTTGATCCTAAAAACCAAACCGCTAATCCTAAGAATACAAAATTATCCTCGAGGAAAAAAAAAAAAACAACAACAAAGGATTAATCGCATCCTGAAAATGCTAGGATGGTGTTCTGACGGATGCTAATACTGTATATCTGTGGTTGCATTTTTCCTCCCCTAAAGTAGTTTGAAAGTGTGCCAGTTGATGTAAATAGGGCAAGGTTCCTCTGCGTAGCTCACCTTCCCTGCTCCTCTCCCCCGTCACACCTTCCTTTGATCTCTACCCGACACCCATCACAACACCACATGGAAAAACCATTAAGCTGTCAACATACGGATAAACCAAATGACGGAGGTTAAAAGACGTAAGAGCGAGGGGGGAAAACATCCTCTTAAAAATAAACGATAACGGAAGGCAAAAACCAGGGCAATGCTGAAGAGAAACCCACACAAAACAGTGCCGAGCCGCAGGGCTGCGAGTGACAACAGAACATCCTGTCTCTGCACGTCACTTGTTTGGAATCAAACTAAGGCCCGAGGGCTTTCCTTTTCAACTCCCATCTCACACACTTAGCAAAGCAAAAATGCATGCTGCTCACATACAATGCGCCCCTATTGTACAGCCACGCACGGTCCTGACACAACACGTATGACATTTACGGCCAAGTTCTTTTCGAACCATCTAAAAGTTGAAAGCTTGAGGGGTTCAACAGGTACTACTAAGTCTCAAAGAGAACGAAATCTAAATCCGGTGCGTTATTATTTAACTTCATGATGGTTTTTATCGTTGAACGATAATTTTTTTTGGCAAGAAGAACCGATTGCTTTTGGCGGAAAGTTTTTTGGCATTCAGAAAACGAAAAAAAAAAAAATACTGCTGTGTGACGTGATCTCTGCAGAACTTCTTACTTAAAAGATCATAAAGCATCCAAATCAAAGAGATGTTCTATGTGAGGCTTGACGTATAATGAACCTCGGAGGTTTTTTTTTTTTTTTTCATTATTGTTTATCTTGTGTTTGGTGTACAAACTTGTTAAAAAAGATGAAAGGGACATTTTATTGGGAAATTACCAATTGTTTTGGATTACAAGATTAAACTCTGACCCTGGCGCGCCCACATGCTCCTCATTTTCTCTGCTGCAATATAAGCCTGGAAATACTTAATATAAAAAGATCAAAGTAGGCTTTGTGCTGCAGGAACAAAGAGCCTAATGGGGTATGTGTAATGGGCTATGAGGTCTCTGGACTCTGTCAAAGGCCTCGAGTAGGTGAATCTCTCAACGCTGAAAATGAAATTACATTTACGTACAGAAGAAGAGAGTTTTCAAGTTATAATGCATTTTTTGCTCAGTAATACGTACATGAATAAATACACAAAACTAAAGCTGAGGACACGCGGGAATGCGTTCATTCTTAAATTTAGCGAACATTCTCTTGAGAAGAGAATGTGTGTGCGAGTGACTCTGATGAGAACTTTTCTCCTCATAACCAGAGTTGTGTGAATTCATACACTCTTTCATCCTCCCTCTCAGTCTCACACACACACACACACACACACACACACACACACACACACACACACACGGTCTCTCTGCTTGCTTTCTCTTACATTCACACCCACGCCTCCTTCATTCTCTCCACTCCACTGTCAGTAAGACTCGGCACCTTGCCTCCCGAAGAGCGTGTGGCGGTCCAAGCGTACACTCAGAGGCACGCGAAATAAAGTTTTTCCGAGGAACGCAGAAATCAAAGGCTAGGACTGGTGGGGAGGTGGAGGAGTCCCATTAAGCTCCCTGTAGAGTGAAGAATGCCTGACTGATTAAAAACAGATGGAATAACAGCAACGCTGCTGCTCCCAGCTCAATTGGCAAACAGGAAAGTCTAACCTCAACAGACAGCCTCTTTCCCTTAATCATTCCCATACTCCCACTTGTTATTATTGCGAGCGAGTATCAGTGGTGACCGAGGAGCCATTTAAAATTCGCACTCTGAACTCAACACTATATTTACACACCATCGTACTGACAGGTCAGCGGAAGTGAGAACGCACTGAAGAGAGAAAAGGCAGCGATCTGTGAACGCGTTCTATCTCTGTATTTTCACAAGAGTGGGAAGTGGGCTTGGTCCACCTTACACACTTCAAAAATTATGACAGATATCTACACAGAGGAAGACCAGGCAATAAGACTCTGTAATATAGATATGATCCATTTCTTCTGCACTTTGATAACACTCTGGTTTGGTGTTCCATGTTTAATAATCTATAAACATGGATTTAAAAATGTAAATGACGCACAACTGTTTCATTGATACTTATCTAAATATTGCGATACGTTTTATGTTTCGTTAAAATGTATTCAAGCAGTGATATTATTTCTGCCTCACCAATCATGACTTGGAGAGGGGGGGAGCTCGAGAATTACACTTTATCTAAAAAAAAAAAAAAGAAAGAAATCTTTAGCAAGAACTGATGTCTTAGTTCTTTCTGATGTAATGGAAACGTGTCACACTGCAACACACACACACACACCCCTACCTCTGCTTAAAGCTCAGCGCATACAGCACATACCTTTCTCCAGAATACAACAAAACCCAATGGCTGAAAAGCTAAGCATAAAACATTCACACACTCGCACTTTCCTGCTCTCCCCTCCAGAGAAAAAGCACTCACCGATTTCCCGTTGTAGTAATACATCAGAGAGTTGCTGCCCATTCCAGGCACGGGGTAGGCGCAATACATGATAAAGCTTCAGCTTCAGACTGAGCAACGCTCAGCAAGTGCACCGTCTCAGAGCAGCACACAACCACGAAAACCTCTAACGCTCCCTAGGCATACATCCAACCGGCTTGAGACGCACTTATTCCTTTAGCCTTGGCCTCCACACATGGATCTACTCACAGAGACCTTATGCAAAGCGGGGCTGAACCATTTTAGCCGGCGGTTAGGGGGGAGGGGCCTCTATCCCCTAAGCTTCGTAAGTGCTGAGCCAAAAGGAGTGGAGAAAGAGGGAGGGAGCGTCGAGAGGGAGGGAGCATGGGGGAAAGTGTGGTTTAGTGGTTTTCCCAAAAAAAAAAACGAGGGAGGGATTGAAAACAAATGCGTGAATGTAGCTAAGTAAAAGATGAGTAAAATCGTAGATTTTCAGACAGGAGGGGAAAATTGTCTGACCTAATGTTTCATCGCTATACTAAATAACTTAAAAGCAGCTTTTACTACCAAGATGACAGGTCTTTTGTTCACATCACGAGAGGCTGGGTTTGAGACGCGAGACTTACTCGAAGACTTTTCACTCACTTAATGAAAAAAGCAAAACTGTCAAACTACCTCGTGTGTGTGTGTGTGTGTGTGTGTTTATAGGCCACGTACTGGAACATGGATTCACACCGAGTTTGCTCTGAAGTGAACTTTGAAGTCAGTAGTGTTGTTTCAGTAGGCTTCCTGCCATGTGGCCACGGAAAACACAGCGAGTTGTTGAACACATCCAACAGCTGCAAAGGAGTCGGGCCTGACAGCAAGCTCACAGCGCTGCTCAATTTCCTCTCTCTCTCTCACACACACACACACAGCTCCCTTTCTTTAACCAGTCCTTAGTCCCTCTCCTGGGCCTCTTGTACACAGCCATGGGGGTTACAACCCAAACAGTCAGAGTCTCTCTCTCTCTCCACACACACACACACACACACTAAGGGAGGAAAGGGGGGAGCCAAGGCTGTGGACAATTTAGGTAGGAAGAGAGGAAGACGTAGAAAAGGAAGGACAGAAATGGCAATGGAAAAAAAAAAAAAAAAGAGAGAGAGAGAGAGAGAGAGACACACATCTCCTGCTGCGGTGAGGAGGGAGGGAGTGCTGTGTGCTACGGCGAGTCCCTTTAAAGCCCACTCTAGCCAGACCTGCTCTTTCATGTGTCTCTCTGCAGGCGTGCTGGCCCAAACACTGCCCCCTAGACCCATTCACAACATTACTGTTATGGAAAGATGAAAGACATCCCGCCATCCCACCCCCTCTCTGAAAACGATACTTTATGTTTTCCCCCCTAATTCCATTATTATTTATCCCTCTTTCTTCTCCAAGCGAGACTCTTTTAAACTGTTCCAAGGCCGTGAAATCGACAGGCTGGTACCGTTTTAAAATCTGGAGCCATTTCAAGTTGATGCTTTGAGGGCGGTGCCATGATAGAAGTGTGTTTGAAGGCTCCGAAAACCAAGTCCAGATAAGGAATGCACCACCAAGAAGAGACAATGAAAGAGGGGGGGGAGGAAAAAAAACACCCCGGACACCCCAAGCAGAGAAAATCATGGACATGTGTCCATATTCTTCACAATACAGAACGATTTTATTCTCATAGGACTGAAAGTGAGGTTGGTGCATGAGGAACATATTGTTCCAACAACTAATGACACAACAGCAGCCATGTTAAATTCAGCCGATACCAGCTAGCACATTGATACACCGCAACAATCACAAGAGCTATGGATTCACTGAAGATGACACAATGGCGGAGACGCACACACACAAAAAAAAAAAAGGAGTGACTAACTGGGAGCAGAGAAAATCATGGACATATCTAGTGTCCACTGTACAGAAGTGCTTTATTCTCATCGGGTTGAAAAGGAAGTTGGAACATTTTGTTCCGTCGACCAAGGCAAGGCTTTATCGCATTTGGCTGCACAAGTGAACGCTTGGTGGCACCGATACACAGCAATAGCTGCAGGCTGGTGAAGATGGGATCCACCAAGCATGAGTGTGTCAATCGTATACATCGTCAGAAAGTACCGCTGCTTTCTGACGCGACGTCATCAGACTGAACACACCATCACAACCACAACAGCATAAACACTTGGGCACCATCACCTGTGCTTATATGACGACTGCATTTCACTTTAGAGTGACAAACTGCCGAAAATAGTGGGTGAAATCGCTAACGTTGCTGGTTGATAGACATCCGTCAGCTGTTTCAGCTCTGACCTGCCGCCTAGTGGATACAGATGTAGTTACACATACAACAGAATTAGAGTACGCAGCCTGTTTGCAGACTCTACCGCTAATGGCCTTTTTCCACCAGCAAGTGTCATTACGTACCAAATCTGGAATTGTTCCATAAAAAAATGTTTCTCAGCTGGCAATATCAGCTCAGCTCCAACACCAAGATGATCAGGAGCTTTGAGCTGATCTGTCCATTTCAACACTTTAGTCATATGACTGACATTAAAAAATAATAATAATAATAATAAAAATAAACCGTGAAATTAAATATCATGATCATGAATTACTGGAAACAAACTTTTTGCTGGCAGTTACAATTATGAAGTAAATATGGTAATGTTAAGAAACTATATTTAGTATCTGCAGTGTATTAGGAAGCTCAGATTTCAAATCTTAACCAAATGGATATGAACAACATTTGTGAAAAAGGTGAGTTGGTGAAGTAAGGCAAGAACAGTACATGGTGTCGGTGGTGTGTAAGATTAAAGGAGATACGCAGAACCTTTATTTTTAAATACATTTGAGTGGATAGTATCTCCATCCTTGACTCTTGTATGCTGCATAAATGGGAATAAAAAAAAAAAAATACATTTTTGAGTGTTAAAACTGACCGCAAAGTTGGCATTTGAGCTGCCCCGCTGAGCCAGCCAGCCCTGAGTGCATGATGTCACAGCACGAACCAGTTTTAAGGCTGAGGCCTTTGACAGCTATAGACCAATGTCATATAAATAAAAATTTATGGCGAAAGAAAGAAATACCATGACCAACTTGCTCAACTAAGACTGATTTGACTTCATTAATTGTGGGTTGACTCTCATTAAAACAGGATAGGTGTTATAACCTACAGTGGTGCTTGAAAGTTTGTGAACCCTTTAGAATTTTCTATATTTCTGCATAAATATGACCTAAAACATCA
>JANZLB010000020.1:16615271-16629305 GCA_026167865.1 Notarius quadriscutis
ACACCTATCCTGTTTTAATGAGAGTCAACCCACAATCAATGAAGTCAAATCAGTCTTAGTTGAGCAAGTCGGTAATGCTATTTCTTACTTTCACCATAAATTTTTAGTTATATGACTTTGGTCTATAGCTGTCAAAGGCCTCGGCCTTAAAACCGGTTACCGCTGTGATGTCACACACTCAGGGCTGGCTGGCTCAGCGGGGCAGCTCGAATGGCAACTTTGCGGTCAAGTTTAACTCTCAAAAAACTTATTTTTTTATTCCCATTTATGCAGCATACAAGAGTCAAGGATGGAGATACTATCCACCCAGAAATGTATTTAAAAATAAAGGTTTTGCGTATCTCCTTTAAACATGTTTACATTTTAATGGTCTTTACAATAATATGCGGGTGCATTGTGGTGCTGTTACTTAAAAAACACACACTTGTTTTGTACTTCTGACCATGGTAACAGAAAACCGTCATCTGGATACTAGTAAATATTTAGCAAACTGTAAGTATGTATGTACTGTAATTAGCTTCTGAAGAATAGATTACTTGATAAATGCATGATTTCCTGTGTAGTATGTGCGTATGAGCGAGAGAACAGAGAGCATATACTGTATGTAGGTCAGAAGTTGCTGCAGAAGAATGATCCATGCATAAATGATATGAAAATAACAGTAACGGTACAATGAGAGTAACTCCAAATGAGCTCGGAATAACGTGTGTGCCTTGATAAATAAAATTGATCAAGGGATGGTTTTAACCTTACTGTAACTGCATCATTCAACCACACAATTTCAAGATGGAAATTGTAAAAACAATAAATAAATAAATAAATAAAAGGTAACGACTAACAGAAAATATTTGTATTTCTTTCTTCATTAAAGGGCAAAAGTAAACTGAAAATCCAAAAGTTAAAGGCACATCCTCCTAGTTCTGGATAATACCATGCTCATTCAGGTTAGGGAATGTTGTAAGAGCCATAACCGATTTAGGAGAAACAAGAACGACTGAGTGATTATGCACAATGTTATCAAATGGAGTTACACTTAAGATATGACAAATAAGGCGATAAAGGATCGTTTCAGTGTAAAAGCGTGAACCTGGGAGCCATGCCAGACTTAGAACTCAATCTTACAAGCAGGGAATGACTCATCCTGCATCACAACGGTGCTGCTGCTGGCCAACACCATGATATTCAGCTCCTGTTGCTTCTCGTGGGTCTGTTGGTACCACTCCCTCATTACTTCTGTGTCATGGGTCGGGATCAACGTCACCTGAAGCAGTGCAGAGGTCCATATTTAAGCATCATCAGCTAGTGCTTTATTATCTTCCAAGAACCAAGTTGAATTAGCATTATTTATCATGCATGTTTTCTCAAATGAGATTAATAACGCACATATTACATCAATATATTCAATGGACATGTGGCCATTTAAAAGACGGGTTTTGTCATACTTTTGTCTCGCTGTCCTTACTACATTAGCGTTAGGTGCTATTTTGTTGTTGGCCTTCGCAAATTGAGACTTGTGAAGATGCATGAGAAGTCCTACCTGTAGATTAGACCCCCAGTGTGCTTTTCCCTCCAGCAGGGCATCCAGGACACCACGGCTAGGCTCTCCACTGCTGGAGTCATTTCCACTCACTACATAATAGGTAGAGCGCACACGTTTGAAGAACTCCTGGTCGACATTTTTAGCACTGCAGTGGTTGGGAATGTAGGCCAAGTCCACAAAGATTGGAGAACCAGAAGGTGCAGCAGAACTGGATTTTGCAGTGTTTGATCCTGTTGAAAATAAGGGCATGAACAGTGAAAAATCATATAAGGGAAGCCTTGACTGAAATGTAAATTTTGGACAAAGCTTTCTGTTCTACTTTCTTTCCCTCATTAAAATTTTGCTGTATATTTAACGGCAGGTAAATGTTGAATACATCCAAATGCATACCTGAAATAGTTTTAATTCCATTGACAAGGCCCTTGCCCGTGTTGTGACTTGACTTGGACAGATCATCATCTAAGTCCTTCTTCTTCAGAGAAGTGGTACGAGGAGAAGAATCCTTTGATGGAGACCTCTTATGAATGGCATCAGCTTTCCTAGCCGGTGATCTTGACTTACTTGTTTTGCGAAGGCTCTTTGTTTTTGAGTCTTTCTTTAAAGGTTTGTCAGTAAGACTGGAGAGAGCATCTGGGTCTACCATGCAGACATCAGGACGAGGTGGATAAGGAGCTGGATCCATCATTGGTGAGGGCAGTGGATCGTGACTTTTCTCTGGCCGGGATGAGAAGTGCTTTCCACCATAGGCTCCAGATGACTTGTCCACAGGGAGATAATCTGCATCCTCATCAGATTCTGCATTTGCTTCTGCTGTAATGGAGGGACACTCCTCTGTTCCTGGTGGAACATCAGAATCTGTCTGCGAGGGCAGAGATTCGCTGACAGAAGTTGGAGGTGTGTCCTCTCCAGCTAGGCCAGTCCCTGCAGCCATGGCTCCAGAGAGGCGCTGTGATTCACTGTCCTCTCTGTAGGAACCATGCTGCGGTTGGTTGTAGGATTGTTTCTTGCCTGATGGCTGCTGCTGATCTGCATTCTGGCTTCTCTGTTCCTCATCTTCCTCATCACTGGACAGTTGGCAAATGCTTGGGTTGATAAATGATGGAGAGGTGTCTCCCTTCCTCTGTTTGTACTCAGAGGAAGAGTAACCTGGGGAAGAGGAGAAAGAGCTGGCACCGATATATGTATCGGAAGGATGATGTAAGTCATCATGCCTGCCTGGATCTTCTTTATAGTACGATGATGGTAAGGACTGATCTGCAGATGAAAGGGAAAGAGGACGAGGTGGATGCTCGGGCTCCTTTTCCTCTTCTTCTTCGTACTCATCCTCATGACGATAATGAGGTGGTGATTCTCCTGGGTAGACACCTCTTTGCTGCTGCAGCTCCCATTCAAACGGGTTCCTTATCTTGCAGGCTTCAAACTTCTCACTTTTCAGTTCAGTTTTTGATTTTGTAACCTTGCTGGTGTCAGCAAAGGCTTCTGGTGCTGCCATGGTGACTTCTGCAGGACCATTTGCAGTATCTGGTTTTGTAGTCTGTGGTACTGAAGAAGTGTATGAAAGCACATCTGGAAATGCGCCTGCCTTACTGGCAGAAGACCGTTTTTCAGTCACAGAAAAAGGATCGTCTTTATTGTCTGCTTCAGCTGTAAATGGAGCTCTTTGGTAGTGCAGTTTGTCCTGTTCAGACTCACAAATGTAATCTTCCTCCTCTTCGCTGCTCTCAGTGTCTTCATAATATTGTTTCTTGGGTAAATCAGCATGAGGCGTTGAGGAAGCACCAAACAGATCTTTTTTCAAAGTGTCTTTTTCAGCAGACTCAGAAAGGAGATTGTAAGGTCCAGTCGCACCATATTCAGCCTGCAAACCTGTATCTGCTTCCCATTCTGGCTTGTAAAAGCATGCACCCTGAGGGCCCTTGTCCAAAGCACTACTTGCAGAGCTGGCAAGTTCTTCTCTTTTATCCACTGCAGAGGTAAGGGGGAAAGAAGGTAAGGGCTTAACCTCTTCAAAAGGTGACAGCGGTGAAAACCTTGCTAAGCTGGACGTGGACTCAGCTGTGGTGGTGGCAGGAGTCATCTTCTCTGATACCTCCAAATACTCATCTTTAACCAGCCCACCAGAAGTGGAGAATGGTGAATCTATTACAGGTGAGTGCTCATCTTTAAATGGTGAATACTCATATCCAACACTGGCAGGAGTTTCTAGCTCATCTCCAAACTGGCGACTAGTGGAGAGAGAGGCGGAGGCAGAGGAGGAGTGACTGTATGAGGAAGAGGAGGAGTATGCTGTGGCTGATGTAGTTGTATAACTGAAGCCTGGTGAGACAGAGTCTCCAGGTTTTTTTGCTAAAATATCTGGTGTTTTTTGCTTTTCAAACTCAAGGTCTTTGTCATCATGGAAATATTTGTCTTCACTTGGTTTTGTGGAGAGGGCTAAGAAAGACTGACCATAGCTCTCATCTTTGTTGTCTAAATGACTGGATGGAACAGACTTTTTCACCTCACCATAAGAATATTCATACCCAGGATATTCTGTCATGTGGCTGCCAGAGAGTGGTGATGATGCGTCCTTTTTACCCATTTCAAAAGGTTCCTCAACATTTTTTTGACTCTTTGTCGGTTCAAAAGGAGTAGGAGCTGGGGGGGTGTCACAGCTGACAGAGCCAAAGCCATAGTCCTGTGAGGTGTCCTTCTTTTCCTCCTTGAATTCAGGTGGCACTATGCTGGTGACACCACATAACGGGCTTAATTCTTTCCCTGGTTTGTATTTTGCATCTTTTTCCATATCACTGTCACTGACATGTCTCCTGTACATATCATCATCATCATCTTCTTCATCAGTATCTTCTTCTTCGTCATCATCGTCATCCTCTCCATGGGCTAACATCTTCATGTCTAGTGCACTTGCTCTTGTCACCTCGCTGAAAGACTGAGCTGCCAAAGAAGTGCTGCTTTTTGCAGCCAAATAGCCAGAAGTGGTAAGGTCATCTTGATAACCACTTAATGGGGTATCAGCTACTTCTGTCTTTCCACTAACAGTAGATTTATCAAATTGAACAGAAAATAGGTCTCTTTCTGGTGAGAATGAATGTGATGATCTCTTGGCCTCTGGTTTGACATCAGTTAATAAGTCTGTAGATTTTTCATCTAAAATGTGTCCAAAGTTCGAGTCCACACATGGTTTGGTTTCACGGTTTGATGATAATGATGACACATCCTTTAGGTGAGTTTCCTCGAATTCTGACATCTTTGTAGCTTCCATTAAGGTATATATGGAATCTTTTTCCTCTGTTTCCTTCAGGGTTTCATTACGTTCAGACTTACTAGTGCAGTCTTTTGGTAAATTAGGAGAGTATGATTCCATCGAACTAGATTTACTGTCATATACATCAGAATATGTAAAACTCTTCCCTACATAAGGTGTATCCTGCCTTGTTTCTCTCACATGATCATCTTTAAGACCCTTCTCAGACTGAGGGAAGGAGTACAAGTTGAAGTGTACACTTTTATCACCATTTTTGGAGGTCACAGTGGAATCATCTCTCTCTGACAATGACACATCTTTTTCGCTGTAGGCTGCCGACACTGAATCAAACTTATCCTGAGGCCCTTTTATGCTTGAGTAAGTGCATTCTTCGTCTTCACTCTCTTCCTCCTCTTCAGAGCTCAGCATCTGGGACTTGTGTTCTTTCTCCAAGTAGGTCATGTCTTGAAGTTTATCTTTCTTATCCACTTCCTCTTTCTCATTTTTAATTAGCTTTTCTTCTTTTAAAGCTTGTGGCTCACAAGTGTCATCTTCATCAAGGAATGTGCTCTCTCTCTCTTCTTTGTATTTTGTTTTAACACCGGTCTTAAAATCTCCCTTTCCAAGATGTTCTTCTTCTTCAACTACTTCCTCTTCACCGACGTCATCTTCTTCTTCACCTGAATCATCAAATGTTGCCCTTGTGCTAGACAAACCACCTTTGAATGTGTCACCTTCAGCCTCCATTACTTTAACAGCCTTTTTGTTTGCATCACTGTCTACAACCGTTTCATGTTTAGTTAACATTTGAACATCATATGTATCCTTGTCCATTCTGTCCTCTTTCTCCATTAATAAAGACTTTGGTGCCTTTTCCTCAGTAGGTGAATAACCAATGCTAGCAGGGCCTGACTGTGTAGGTGAGGCCATTCTCATGGTGCTATCATCTGGACTTGCACATCTCTCTGATGGTTCTGAAGCACCACTCACCTCTGGGGTGCTGGAGACACAAGGTGCAAAAGATAGTGTTTTCCCAGCACCGTCTGTTTTGGGCACATCTGGAGAAAGAACTTTTTCTTGTGAGACTGAAGGTGCTCCAGGTGAAGAAAGAGGTACCGTAGATGAGGGGCATTTATCAAGCTGTTCCTGCACTGTGGCAGATGCGTAACTCTCATGGAGTTTTCCAAGAGGTATGTCAACGTTGGGTGTCTGGTCGTCTTCCTCTTCCTCTTCTTCATCATCATCTTCATGTGCTTGAGTGGTGGGTTTTCCAGTCGTGTCCATCTCTGGAGCAGTGGGTTGGCATTCTTCTGATGGAGGTGACTTGAAGCATTTGTCTTCTTCTAAAGATGATGTTGGAGAGATTGTGCCAGCTGAATGTAAGTATTCTTTTCCTTCTGTACGACTGGATGATTGCATACTGTTCGCATTGTCCAGGAGTAAAGAGCTTTTTCCTATTTCCTCAGTTGGAGGTGCTGTCACAGATGCAATAGACTGATCTTCAGTAACCGATGCTGCAAAAGAAGATAATTTATCATACTCTGTAATTGAGGTGGCTGACGATATATGTTCTTCCTCAGCCAATGGTGCTGCAATGATATTTGTGGAATATGTAGATAAAGGTGGCTCTTGGCTCTTTGCTGTTAAATCAGGTGCAACAGATATGGTTGGAAGTTTTGTGTCTTTTATGCCACTGAAGAAAGAGTCAGGTTGATCAGGGACGGAGACATTGTCGTAACGGAGATGAGGGATCCTGTCCACTGGCTCTTCATGGATCTCCTCATCAGAAATGGTCTGTTCGGTCTCTGAGTATCCAGGAATCGTTTCATCTTGGATGAATGAGATGTGCTCAGTGGCACCAGCAGGTTTGATAGTTTTAGTATCAATTTGTTTGGTGTCCCAGTCTTTGCTAATATTTTCTTTTTTTGCCTCCTCAGTCTTATATTTCAACTCTTCCTCATGAACTATATCTTCTGCTTCCTCCAGCTCAGCTTTTTCGATAACATCCTCTTCCTCCTCACTGTCACTCTTTTTATGTTTCTTTTCAAGCTCTTCGTTCTTCTTTATGTCCAGGCATTTTTGGTCATCTGCCTTCCCTGTGAGATCTGAAGTTTTAGCCATTTTGGTCTCAGTGTTGTATTCGTCCTCATAGTCATCTTCTGTAGCAGCACCCTCATCCTCAAATTTGTCTGTTGTTTTTATTAGGGATTTATTTGTCTTTTCTCCATACACGTTCTGTTCCTCATGAGGGGATTCAGTCTCATTGTCAGTAGTGGGTATTCCTTCATCTGGAGATACAATATGTGTGACTTTTGTGTCAGGATAAGATTCGAGGTTTGAAAGCACTTTGCTCTCTGCAAGTTCAGAAAGTTCCTCTTGTCTGAGTGCTTCAAAATCTTTGGTAAGGTCTTCTGGGGAGGAGACCAGGGATCTGTCATTTTCCTGTATCTCTTTTGAAACCTGTTTTGCCGCAGGTCTGTTCTCTCGCTCTTTGATTGCTTTTGTTTTTTCTGTCTTCGGTTTGGTTTGAACCTTTGCTTTGTTGAGAGTCTTTTTGACCTCAGGGGTGAAGGGTTTTAAGTCAGGTTTGGTGATCTTCCTTAATTCTGGTTTACCCGAATCGGTCTTCTTTTCTTCCTTCATTTTGGATTCCTTATTGTCATCTTTCTTAACAGATTCTTGCTTTTTTATTTCTTTCTTTTCTTTCTTTATCTGCTTCTTTTCTTTATCCTTCTTTTCCTCCATTTTGGAGGTCTTGGCATGTTTCTTTGGAGATTTCTCCCTTAACAACTTCTTTTTCTCTTGCTTTGCTGTATCAGTGGTCTCTGCACAGGTTTTCACTGGTTTATGAGGTTTAACACTCTCTTGCAGTTTATTTGGTTTCTTTTCCACTTTAGTCTCTTTTACTGAGTCGCTTTTTGATTCAATGTCCTCATTTGCCTCTTTCTTGCTTGCTTTAGTAGTGGCAGGTATTTTGGGTGAAGACTTGAGGCTTTCCTTGCTATCAGTCCTTGGCTTAAGTTTGGTTTGTTTCATCACTGAAGGGGGCCCTCCAGATGATATGTCTTTTTGAGTAGCAACTGGATAACGCAAGAATTCGAGATGCCTTAGCTTTTCCAGTCCCTCAAAAATTTTGTTCTGTGGTGCATTTCCAGGAAACAATACCCTCACTATCTTTTCAGTAGTGCTGGCTGGAACCCAGACAACAAGGGCTGTTACTGATGTAAGGTATGGAACAGAAATTTCTCCCTCTTTGCCATTGGCCAAGGTGATGCCAGTCTTAGCCTTACTGTTACCTGCCCACTTCTGCATGAAAAATTGCATTTCTTTACTGTCCTTGACTGGATTTAGAATGTACATATCTAATCTGCCAACACCCAATTTGTGAAAAAGGGTGACAGGCTCAATTGTGTTGCTAACAACTCGATACAGGGGCTCTGGTTTGATGCCCAATTTGCTGAGGTGTTGCAGCGTAAGAGATGCCTCCTCAATGCTCCTTTTAACTTTCAGAGTTGATTCCGACATCTTTAGCTTTTCTGGAACATTGAAAAAAAACACACCAAGTTCAGGTGAAATCAGGTTTTTCATCCATTCTCCATAGGCATTTGAGCCTTGAGAATGGTCCTCTTCCTGTTCTGCAATTTTTCTCCTCAATAGTCCATTTATCCCAGGGAGATTGTCAGCTCCAATGTGGGTAAGCAGAACAGAATCTATCCTATCCAAGTGTCGCACCAGTTTCCAGAAGCAAGATTTTTGCTCTGAACCACCATCAATCAAAATGTTAAAGCCGTTGACTGCGAACAGGGCTGAGTCACCTCTGCCTCCAGGGAAGATATAGCAGCATGGCTTGGACAACTTCAGGAATCCCCCTGAGCTGGGTGGCTCCAGGAGCTCAAATGGGGAAGCAACATCCACAGTCTCAGAGACATAATCTGTAAACTCTGTAACGCCCTCCATCTCAGGCAGCACAGGGTCCGGGTTAAATCTGTAGTCCAGCAAGTTCTGCTCCTGGTCGAGCCCTAGGGAGCTCCAGGCCCCCTCTCCTTCACAACACACAGTCAGACACGCTCGCTCACCTGGACCTGACTGGCTCAGGAAGTTCTTAATCTGAAAAAAAGTGAAACAGCAAAAGTTTAATCCATTACAATTTGATTTTTTTTCTCTATATTTTTCAATATGCAGCATGTGTGCTGGGTGTCTTGATTAAATAATCTTTACTGAATTAACAGTTTCCGGCAGCACAATAAATGCTTACTCTTTGACTTGTAATAATGTCAGAGAAATTCTTCCAGTCAAACGCTCCACCTTTCAGGATGATGTCACCACCTTGCTCAGTGCTCTGACCACTTAGGACCAGTAACTTGTGTTTAGCTGAGTCACAGAGGAGTGTTCTGATCTGGTTAAGGGGAGAAAAAAATATATTATGTAGCAGAGATGTAAGATAAGGCTCAGGCTGGAAATGTTTCGGTATAAACCACCATTACCTCTATAGCAATATTTTCCACAGATGGATTCACTAATACAACTGTCTCAAGGACATCACTCTTGTATTGCAGAATTATTTGTCCTGCACAAGGAGAAGGAAAACACAGGGGGAATAAAAATTATACACTTATAAATAAGCATGGCAAAAATGATTAAAAAAAAATAATAATAAGCAGGCTTTATCATGCGTGATTGTTCCTGAATATTGTTCCTGAACTAGCCCAAAAGAGCTAGTATATATAATAACACAGAATAAGATAAAATGCAAGACATTATTATTATTATTATTATTATTACATTTTATTGTGAAAGATGCAATTATAAAATTTTCAAGCCTTCATTAATCTCAGGAAAGCAGAAATTAAATTCTTTGAAATACAAACAACATTGCATAGCTCCTGTAAGCCATTCTACTGGCTGTTGCCATGGGGATGGTGAGCTAGCGGCTGCCGCCGTTACACTGACCCAGTCTTGGAGCCGTCCGACGCATTGCAGCATTTCTGCGAGAGGGAGTGAAACAGCCCTCACATCTAATGCATATAAAAAGGTGTGGCATCGCACCAGATCAGTGGCCTCACACAGAGACTTCCAGTTGGCACGTCATGATACATTAAGCATGAACCTCTCATTGGCTGTGTAAAAGCGACAAAGAATAATAGCTTGCTCCATATGGGGTGGGTAATGTTCATTGAATAGGAGGAGGGGCAAGCGAGTTGGCATTTAAATAACATAAATATGAAGAGTGGGGCTTTCCTTATTCTCTTCCCAGCTTAATATGCATGTGTGTGCGATGAGCTTTCACCGTACAGACATCTGAACAATGTAAGCCTTAGATTTTCAGAGATAACGTAAGATAATTAAAAATCAGACTGTAATGTGTGTATGTCTGTATAAACCACCATTACCTCAGGACGGTCTAAAAATTGAGTAAAAATGCCCTGACAAAACTATTCTAATGCTATTTTTATACGGTGACCTTTCCATACAGTGGCTTATATATGCTGCCTTACCCCACTGAGGGCTTTCTACTGTCATAGTGAGCAGTTGCTTATAAACTTAATGCACGGATGAGCAGATGGGCCTTTATTTGTATCATCCTGACCAGTTTTTTTCTTCACCCTTGTCCTCTATTCCAGTCTATATGATCCATTTTAAAATTTTACTTACTAAATACTAAAAACATAATGTCCTTGGTTCATTTTCTCTCCTGAACTTGAAAAAGGAAGAATTTTCTTTTTGGCAATTCTGCTATACGCATTTCATTTTTATTTACAGGTTAAAGGTTGTATCCAGGTTACACTCGAGTGTTTTTTTTTTAAACCCAAAAATAAAACAGTGCAAAAAGTGCTGAAATATCAGTTGACACCAAAATAAAAAGGTGAATTCATTAAAATGGCCTTTACTGTGGTTACTTCTATTCTATCTCATAATAGTTTATTAATCTGAAATAAGAAAGCCAAACACAATATTCAGTGTACAGGCATTGCGCTGTGACAATATGACCTTCAAATGTGCTTCCAGGAGGAAAACAGAGAATAGATAATGGCATGAACAATAAGAAGAGACAGCAAAGTCCCCAGTGACACTGCACATTCAGACAGATGGGGGCCTTAAGCCAACAGTCACATTCTAGCTGAACAGAAACCAATAATACAGCAAAGGATTTAGAGTAAAAAGAAGACTTAAGTACAGTATCTGCACAAAGAATTATTTTACATGTATGTTACAGTAAATATCTTCCTCCAGATTGACCGTGTGGGCCTGAAAACACACATTTAAAATGCACTGATGCTGACAATGCAACCAAAAGGCTCCTCAGCATGAAGTTCCTCTCTTCCGCACTCCTGCCCTGTAGTCACATTGCACCGGAGCTAACAGTTAACTCAGAGCTCATTTAAAATTGAATATGAATATTTTATTTAAATAGAGAATAAAAAAAATAGCTTTGGGCCTACACTTTACAACAGTTCATCCAAAAATGCTTAGTGCTTACTGGAGTAAAATTGGTGGGAAGATCATGACACTGGACTTAGGCAAAAAATAAATAAATAAAAACTGAGTTTTATGACAATTGATTTAATTCAAAACTAAATTCTTTGCCAGCTGAGCTTCTTATATGGCTAATAAATGGGATCGAGGCTAAATTCATCAGAACGTTTTTAGATTACATGCCAAGAAAGATCAAAGTCCAAAATGACAGTGCTGTTTGGTGATTAACTGCCAATCTGAGATGTCTGACTGCCAATCCAAAATGAAATTGGAGTGGCTACATAATTGTGCTGTAAGATTGCCAGTGCCTTATCCACCCGTGTGTCTTATTTAAACATCTGCTCTGATTATGTCAGTGTCAAAAATATTGAGATCAATTAACACTCAATTCACACAAAATCCAGTGCTCTCCCTCAAAATCCAGTCAAGACCACATAATAATGAATAATCAAAATCGTCCTAGATTTATGTGTACTTACAAAAAAGGGTATTTTTTTTGTGTCAAGACAATGCAAACTTGTTTTGAGAAAGGCTTTGCTTTTGCAGCTGTTAAAGGTTTCAAATATAAAATACTTCTCAATTTATGTTTTGAGGTGAAAACACAATTTTTCTTAAGACATCACAGAGTCAGTATAGTATAGTATAGTATAGTATAGTATAGTATAGTATAGTATAGTTGCGAAGATTTTTTTTAAAGGGTAAAAAATATTTTTCCAAAGTAGATGTAAAATAGTTCCCATTTGGACCATGATAAAAATCAGAGTGACTCAAAAATAAAACATGCAACTCAAGTATGCGCCACACAAATGTAATATTACATATGCATAATACATATGCTAATTTAGTATTACATATGCATAACATACATAATACATTGCTATACAGCTCCTGATATACATGAAATAGTTTCTGGTTAGGTTCATTTGATGATCACTAAACTTATAAATTGGTGTATTTACTAATTTTACAAAATGAGGGAATTAATATTGAATGTATAAAAAATAAAACAAAATGAAAGTTTGTGATTTACATCATATTCTGACACAACAGACTATCAGCTCATATCAGTATATGAATAGAATTAAATTATGCTTGGGAAATAATCTGATTTAAGGAGTTTGTGCAACTTTCATCAACCTAAATGTTAAACATAAATTTAACATATTTTATGTTTGATAAAAATGCAAAAAATAATGCATAAAACAAGTGTGCTATAATCTTAGAGAATAATTTCTTCTTCTATTTTTATAGGCGTTGTCTTTTTTTTAATTTTTTTTTTAAATTGGACTAAATGATAACGCTTTGATTGTTGTAATGGTAGCTTCATTACGTTACCAACCAAAGGGCTGTTTGGTCACTCAGAATTCAATTTTGATTGTTTCTCTTATGTTAAGTGTGATGAGTAACATACAGCATCACTAAGCTACAGTACTTACTTCTGTAAATAATACTGTATTTTGCACTTCTGGTTAGATGCTAACTGCATTTCATTGGCTTTGTACCTGTACTCTACATAATGATAATAAAGTTGAATCTAATCTAATCTAATCTAATCTAATCCATTGCCATCATTATACACCCTATATTACACTTCTGTTGAGTTTTTCTTAAATGTGGGTTGTTGCTATGATGACACTTGGAAAGTTCCTGAATAGAACAGACTTAAGCTGCGTTAAACTACATGAGCTCTCTTAAAGCCTGATATTACATTATGGCAAGGCCTTTTATATCAATTCATCTGCTTCCTGTCCATCACCACCACCCTTCCATTAATGGAGTTATGAGAGAGGGAGAAAAATGGATAGAGGAGAGGAAAGAGGAGAAGAACAACAAAGAGAAAGTGTGTGTATCCCAGTTAATCTACATTTGATGATTTAGTATGCAGTACAGGCTTCTGCTTTTAATCCTGTTAAGCTTTTTTAATCACATCAATAAAACCAATAAAATCCTGTCCTCTATTCAGGAGCCATTTTCTGGATCTCTTGAAAATCACGGTAATCAGTTTATGTCAATTGAAAGGCCTGTTCTTTAAGGTAGGGTTTGTTGGGTGAAGAATCTTTATAAAAAACAACAACAAAGGGCTGTTAATACTTCTGGTAATTTCTATTTTTAGGACAGTGCGTTGATTGATTTAATACCAATCATGAAGATAAGAGCTATAGTGAACAAATGCAAACTGTTGGGTGATATTAAGCTAACTGACTGTTAAAACACAGTTAATAACTACAGAGAACAACTGACCTCAAATACAAGAGGCACTAAGTGGCACATGGCATAACTACCCTCAGGCCACTTTTGCATTGTCATACTCTCTGACAGATGCTCATACTTTTCTTTGAACTCATACACAGATTCAAAGCCTGTTCTTTTCCCTTTAGTAAAGGATCAGGTTCACTGTTTACAAGTTAAGATCTACAATACAGCTAAATAGCAGAGGTGTCAAAATAAGAGCATATGTGTGTCATTTTTACACTTATGCTGTTAACACATGCAGTGTAAAATTAAGAGTGCTCATAATTATGATGCTCAGTTTAGCAGACTTTCTCTGATATTCTGTTATTCAGCTGAGCTAAGCCAGAATGTTCATTCATTAATTTTCTATACCACTTATCCACTGCATCACTCAAAAAAATGATTCTTGGCCCCAATAAACATGAAGCATTATTTTCAAGTAAATTGTAACTGAAAGTTTATTTGATATGAATAATTAAGGCATGGTAGAAACACTTTGAATTAAATGGGACCCTTATATTGAACTTGCCTAATAAAATTACAT
>JANZLB010000020.1:21572079-21584334 GCA_026167865.1 Notarius quadriscutis
AAACAACAGCTCTAGATGGTGAAGAGTCCCCATAAACCTGTTGCAAAGCTTCAATAATTTTAACAGGTTTCCATTCAAGCTTGGTTAAAAATTTGATGTTTGCCCTGATTTCAAAATTGTTCATTTTTGAGTATTGAAAAACCTGATCAAATAAAACGTAACACAGCTCAACGCTTGACAAAGATACAATGATAAAACTTGTCAAAATTGTTCGAGACGCCGGAGAGGTGTGTCTTACATACCATGTTTTAGTTATTAAAATCGGACACCTTTTGAGATTATAACATCTGTCTTAGAACTTTTTGACTTACCCTCGTATGAGTGTTATGGTCAGGTGTTCACATACTTTTGGCTATATAATGTATGTGTGTATTTTAGAATTACTCTATGTTGGGCATGGAGGACCTGGGTCTGAAAGCAGCTTTAGTTTTCAAATGTGGATTTGAAAGACAAAGTTATTCCACAAAATCGAGTCGTATATGAGCTGATAGCTGACGAGGGGCGTAGTGCCGAATCGGCTGTAACTCATGTACGACCAGATTGAGTGTAATAACTGTTATATTATATCCACATTTGCTGGATTTTGAGAAACAGAGCATTTTTATTTTTTGCAAATTCAATAAATAAATTTTTACACAAAGCATCCGACAAAATCATTTCCGCTTAGAATGTAAACAAACCGGCGAAATGGCAGTAGCAATTTGTGAAAAATGCGATAATAATAATAATAATTCATGAAAAATAAAAAAGATACGTTCTTACCATCAAATACTTTTATTCCATATTTTGTTGCTTTTTTTAATTTTTGGGGGTTTTGTTTTCGAGTCGAGTTTTTATTTCGTCCTCGGTTGGTTCAGCAACACGCTCCGCCATTTTGTTTTTCTGGTCTCACAGGATATGAGCTGATAGCCTTGTAGTAGAGTAGCCAATCAGAGCGTGCGATTGCTCATATCCAGTGAATGTGGCTAGAATAATATTTATTATAATAATAAGTACATGATATTTGATGTTCAATAATATTTTAAGCATGACATATTGTGCACTATGTGATAATCACATCAAGGAGCACGATATATGATATTTTTGATATATTATGGCCCCGTGGCTTTGTTCCAAGCCCCTCCTCCTGTTCAGCTCTTTGCCTGGAAACTGACAGGCATCAGTCTTACATTGTGTGTGTGTGTGTGTGTAGTGTGTGTGTGTGTGTGTGTGCTACTCTCAGGCTACTTTTTGATGCTGGTGCTGGTGATGAAAGGCAGGGCTGAGAAGGAGAGGGAGAGAGGGGCCCTGGTAATCAGGGCCAGCCTGGGCCCTGACATCCTTCTCCAGCCTGACAGGCCTCTTCCTTCTCTCTCCACACTACACAGGGAAAGAGAGAGAGACTCAAAAACGCCTATATGCTCTTTTTCTCCTCTCCTCGTGTTCTGATCAGTCTCAGATGCTGGGAATTACCCACCCCCTTCCTTACTGGTGTGTGTGTGTGTGTGTGTGTTTTAATGAGTGGAGAGGAAGAAAGGGGACAGGGGGAAAAGCAGGAGGTGTTGTTAACTCTAGTGGGGGGTCCGTGCTTTGTGTCTGCGTGTGTTTGCATTTGTTGTAACCTGTAGGTGTGTGTTACGAGAGAGTTTATGGCTAATGATGTATGCTTTCCTGTGTGTGATGTCATGTCACTGTTTCCTTCCTGTATCTGTTTTCTTGTCCTGCGAGTCATTTTTACACATGATCGTGTTTGTGTGTGTGTGTGTGTGTGTGTGTGTGTGTGTGTGTGTGAGCCAGCGGGTGGCTGAGCATTCTCCACGCCTAGGCAGAAGCAGGCAGGTGTGAGAAGCCGAGAGTGAAAGATATATAGCGAGAGAGAAGGGGGTAGAGAGAGGACGAGAGAGGAAGTCTGTTTTATTTTATAACGTGGGCCTGTTGCTAATTAATGTTTCTTGGTAGGATTCTGTCGGAGTTGAGTAATGTTTTTGATCTTTATGCCTGATAACTGCATACCTAATGAGATTTCAAAGCTTCTCGAGATGTGTGTGTGCGCTGCTCCCCGCAATTATTGACAGATGCCTTTTCTTCGCCATTGGCTCCGGCACCATAAATCCTCGGGCTGTAATGAGCTTGAGAAGTGCCACCCTGCCAGTGAGCTAATGAAAGGGAGCGCGAGAGGCGGGGGCACGAGGGGGGATCACGCTTCCCTGACACATTTTTTTCTTTAAATGCACTCTGCAGATGTCAGGCCCCCACCGCCAGTGTGTTAAAAAAGAAAAGAGAGAGAGAGAGAGAGAGAGAGCGAGGAAAATAAAAAAGAGGTGGAAAAAAGGAGAGTGGATCCTCAGTTAGAGGAGAGAGGGGATGAGTCGGGAGTTTCGGGTGGCGAAGAGATCAGGTTTCGCTCCCATGTTAAGGTCATTTGTCTGCGTTACATAGTTTTTATTTGAAATAGTAGGCGCGTTGTTGCCAAATTCGACTTTGATTGATACAGCTACGCTCTTGCTGCCAGGTTTTTTTTTTCAGGATCATGTCTTTTCCTTCTTTTTTTTTGGATAACTCTGAGAAAGATATAGAAGGATGGATGGGGCAGATAGAGAAAAGGAGAGAGCATCAGAACGCACAAAGCATTTGTTCGTTCTTTCCTCACTTTATGACTTTTACAACAACTGAGGAAAAAAGCGACTCACAGAGCGGGTGAGAGAAAGAACGAAAGACAGAGAAAGAGAAAAGAGAGAGGCGCTCCATGCCAAACAGTCGATTTCCTCTGCTCCTCGGTACGGTCATACATCACGGAGCCGCCCTTCTCTCCTGACAGAATGACGTGTGTCATTTATCAAACCGGCCCTTGCCAGGGAGCCTAGTGTTAGGGGCTGTCTCCCCCTTAGAGAGGAGTCACAGCCTCCACGCCTCTGAGGGGGGGGCAGTTAAAGGAGGGCGGGATCCAGTAGTTCCAGTAATAATGCCACTCAGGCCTCCTACTTTCCCCTTCACCCCTATGTGTGACAGGGGAAAAATCCAGACAGAATTGTGTGTGTGTGTGTGTGTGTGTGTGTGTGTAGAATGGAAATTTAACCCTACTTTAAACGTTGATGTCGATTTGTATAGGAAAATAGATACGGTTTTTTGCATGACTTGTTAAAGAGAGTTGTCAGAAGTTGATACTCGTCGAAATCAGCGTTAATTTGCTCAAATTTCATTATGTTATTTTAAGAGCATGTCTCATGTTTCAAAAAAGTTCTTGTTACGTGAAAATAGCAAGATGTGTCAATACCAGGTGCTGTTCGGATGTGATGAGAATCAAAGGAACAGCGTGGTTTTACACCTAATCTACATCTGTCGCATCTGTACTGTGTATATGTACAGTGTACGTGTAGTGTGTGTGTGTTGTGTATATATGTGTAGTGTGCATGCGGTGTTTATGTATAGTGTGAACATGTAGTGAGTGTATGCAGTTTCTATTAGTGTGTGTGTGGGTAGTGTGTATAGGTAGTGTGTGCATGTAGTATGTATGTGCAATGTGTATAAGTAGTGCGTACGTGCATTGCGTATGTGTAGTGTGTACATGTAGTGTGTATCTGTGTACATGTAGTTTGTATATGTAATGTGTACTTGGAGTTTGTACGTGTAGTATGCATAATGTGTACATGTAATGAATATGTGTAGTGTGTATATGTATTGTGTATGTGTAGTGTGTACATGTAATATGTGTAATGGGTATGTGTAATGTGTACGCGTAGTATGTGTAATGTGTACGTGTAGTATGTGTAATGAGCATGTGTAGTGTGTATGTGTAATGAGTATGTGTAGTGTGTATATGTAGTGTGTGTGTAATGAGTATGTGCAGTGTGTATGTATAATGAGTATGTGTAGTGTGTACGTGTAGTGTGTGTGTGTGTAATGAGTATGTGCAGTGTATATGTATAATGAGTATGTGTAGTGTGTATGCATGATGAGTATGTGGAGTATGTGTAGTGTGTATGTGTAATGAGTATGTGTAGTGTGTATATGTAGTGAGTATGTATAATGAGTATGTGTAGTGTGTATGCATAATGAGTATGTGGAGTATGTGTAGTGTGTATGTGTAATGAGTATGTGTAGTGTGTATATGTAGTGTGTATGCATAATGAGTATGTGTAGTGTGCACGTGTAGTATGCGTAATGAGTATGTGGGGTATGTGGAGTGTGTATGCATAATGAGTATGCGAGTATGTGTAGTGTGTATGTGTAGTGTGAGTGTGTAATGAGCATGTGTAGTGTGCGTACTGAGTATGTGGAGTATGTGTAGTGTGTATGTGTAGTGTGCAAGTGTCGTGTGTGTACTCAGTATGTGGAGTATGTGTAGTGTGTATGTGTAGTGTGCACATGTAGTATGTGTACTGAGTATGTGGAGTATGTGCAGTGTGTATGTGTAATGAGTGTGTGTAATGAGTATGTGCAGTGTGTATGTATAATGAGTATGTGTAGTGTGTACGTGTAGTGTGTGTGTGTGTGTGTGTGTGTGTGTGTGTAATGAGTATGTGCAGTGTATATGTATAATGAGTATGTGTAGTGTGTATGTGTAGTATGCGTAATGAGTATGTGGGGTATGTGTAGTGTGTATGCATAATGAGTATGCAGAGTATGTGTAGTGTGTGTGTGTAATGAGCATGTGTAGTGCACGTACTGAGTATGTGGAGTATGTGTAGTGTGCACGTGTTGTGTGTACTCAGTATGTGGAGTATGTGTACTGAGTATGTGGAGTATGTGCAGTGTGTATGTGTAATGAGTATGTGTAGTGTGCGTGTGTGTGTAGTGTGCACGTGTAGTATGCGTACTGAGTATGTGAAGTATGTGTAGTGAGCATGTGTAGTGTGTATGTGTAGTGTGCGTACTGAGTATGTGGAGTATGTGTAGTGTGCATGTGTAGTATGTGTACTCAGTATGTGGAGTATGTGTAGTGTGCATGTGTAGTATGTGTACTGAGTATGTGAAGTATGCGTAGTGTGTATGTGTAGTGTGCACATGTAGTATATGTAGTGAGTATGTGTCGGGTGTATGTGCAGTGTGCGTACTGAGTATGTGGAGTATGTGGAGTGTGTATGTGTAGTGTGCGCATGTAGTATGTGTAGTGTGTATGTGTAGTGTGCGCATGTGGTATGTGTAGTGTGTATGTGTAGTGTGCGTACTGAGTATGTTGAGTACGTGTAGTGTGCATATGTGGTGTGTGTGTGTGTGTGTGTATGTATGTGTAATGAGTATGTGCAGTGTGTATGTGTAGTGTGCATGTGTAGTACATGTACTGAGAATGTGGAGTACGTGTAGTGAGTATGTGTAGTGTGTATGTGTAGTGCGCATACTGAGTATGTGTAATATGTGTAGTGTGTATGTGTAGTGTGCACGTGTAGTGTGTGTACTCAGTATGTGGAGTATGTGTAGTGCGTATGTGTAGTGTGCACATGTAGTATGTGTACTGAGTATGTGGAGTATGTGCAGTGTGCATGTGTAATGAGTATGTGTAGTGTGTGTGTGTGTAGTGTGCACGTGTAGTATGCATACTGAGTATGTGGAGTATGTGCAGTGAGCATGTGTAGTGTGCATGTGTAGTGCGTGTACTGAGTATGTGTAGTGTGCGTACTGAGTATGTGGAGTGTGCACGCGTAGTATGTGTACTGAGTATGTGGAGTGAGTATGTGTAGTGTGCGTACTGATTATGTGGAGTGAGTATGTGTAGTGTGTGTAATGAGTACGTGTAGTGTGTATACGTGGTGTGTGTGTGTGTAATGAGTGTGTGTATTGTGTATATGACTGTTTCAGTTCTGTTATATTTATTATTATATTGATTACACTTGTTTAATTGTTACAGATAATGTTTTTGTCTCTTGTTTCATTGAGTATTCCTTAAAATAAATCCCACTTTGAAATATTCTTAAATTCTAAACATTTATAATAGCAACTGCTTGTAATGTAGTTCTTGAAAAACAGTTAATCAGAATCAGTTCTTGTAAGTTTGTCTCTTTATTTATTTAAAAAAATAGAAGCGCTAAAAGTTTTCCTTTTCGTTCCAGATGTTCAGGTCAGAGTTAGATTTAGTTGTAGCCATACCATTAATTAGCTGCATTAATAATGATGTCAGAGTCCTCAAAAGGATGGTAAGACAAACTGTGTGTATTCGTGTATCTCGTGTATGTTGGTGCAGCGCGTTCGCCCTAACGAGATGACACGTATCAGTCAAAACCCGACACCCCATGCCCTCCTTCTCTTCTCTTACTCCTTGTGCTGCTCTCTCTCGCTGCCTCTTGCCGTCTCTCAAGGGGCCTACACGAGTGAATCGGTGCTCTCTCGCTTTCCCATGATTCAAAGGAGCATTACCGAAGATGGATGCTCCTTAAAAAAAAAGAGATGGATGATGGATACAGGCCTGGCCACGTCATTCATCATTTTGAATATTATTTAGACTGGCCGTGTAAAGCTGTAACCTGAGCTGTGTGTGTGAAGGGCTGGGCGGCGGGATGGATGTGTGTGTGCATGTGTGTGTATGTGTGTGAGGAAGGGGGGCGGTTTTGCTAGGCCATGACGCGGGCTTCCTCTGATGGATGGGGACAGCTCTCGTCTTGTTTGTTACTAGATACCAGAGGAGCCACAATCACTTGCTTACTCCCTCGCTCCCGCTTACAAAAAAAACCCAACAAAAAAAGTCCGCCTTTGCCTGAAAAGGTCTAAAATAAAAGTGGAAAAGAGGGTGGGAGGGGGGACAAACCACAAAGTGAGTTTGTTTATCATAGCCACAGTTCCATAACCTTGGTAACCTCGTGTTTTTTTGTCCCCTAAGTTGTGTCGCTGACACGTTTTTTCGTCGAGGTCGTTAATTTTTTGGATGGCCCCTCAGGACGGAGTGACCACTGTCGTCATGGCGGCGGAAGGAACGAGAACAGCTGGGCTTCATTAGGAGGAAATGAAGTCGACCTTTAGAAAACACACTCACACACACACACACACACACACATTTGTGGCACGCTTGATGCTCTAATGACACGTGAACCTGAGAAGCGAGAGTGCTGCTGCTTAAACCGACATCACACTCAGTCCATATACCACAACACACACACAGCTAGATATAGGATATTTAGGAGGTCTAGGATATATAAGATAGGTGTGTACTGTGTCTGAGATTTGTCCTGCATCTGTGAATTGCACCTCATTCATCTCAGCCCATCCTTTTCAGTGAACCAGTCGAGCGCTTAACACTGATGCATTTCTGCATTGTTAGGCTCTGGAGATGTATGAAGTATTACAGAGCTGATTGTATTGCATAGCATCTGATTAATTATTTTGCTTTGAGTCATGCATTGCATGCAAGCTCATTGTGGGATATTGTGGGTGTTCTTGGATCCATTGTCGTACTTGTTTCCCAGCATCTAAAACATTCCCAACATATGACAAATGCTGCCCTATGACACACTCGAAATGGCTTTAAAGATATACTCCAGTGTTTTTCACTGTAGTGTGTGAAAGATTACCACAAATAACAATTTTTTATGTGCTTACCTGTACTGGGTAAAGAACAATAACCAGAAGAAGAAAAAAAAAACCTGTTGATTTGCAATTCACTTATAACACAAGCCTAAGGGCAGTTGTTGTTTTGGTGTGGAACATTTTCATGAATTCTTCAGTTATTTACTCTGAATTTGCATCATTTTTTTTTTTTTCCATTGAGGGATGGCGCTTTGGAAGACTTTATAGTTATGAATATCAACATAGTTATGGCCTGATCGCTCATGAATAGCACAAAACTTGAAGAGTAACTGGCTGGATTTTTTTTTTTTTTTACTCCAGAAAGAAACTTGGAGCTACTGGCTGTAAAATGCAATAAAGACAGACTCTCGTGCCTTTCCTCATTCGAGTAAAACATGTTTTATTCATTGAAGAAGTTGAACAAGTACCCTTAATCTTCTATTACAAGTGAGTTTCCAGTAAACAGGTTTTCGGCTCTTTTCTCAGGACAGGAGAACAAGCTGAAAGTGCAGTTTGTGGTGAATTGTTGATACGTGTAAGATAAAGGTTCAGGTCAGTAAATGGTGGTGTATCCCTTTAAGGTTAAGAGAGTACTGTGGGAAAATCAGCATTAACACGAGCAGACGAGCCAGGTTCGGTTTCTACTGAAGCGAGTGCTGATGCAGGGCCAGAGAAATGTCTCAGATCTCACCTTTATGAAATTTGATGTGCGAGAGAGAGAGAGAACGAAACTTGTGTTAGGAAGAGTAAGAGCAGGACATAGTGAAAAGGTTGTTTTGTTTTTGCCTGCTCTTTTTCCCCTTTCCTTGTCCCCCTGTCCCTGCCTTGTTCTTTCTCTCTCTCTCTCTCTCTCTCTCTCTCTCTCTCTCTCTCAGTTTTATAGCAGGAGACATGATTTATTGTGGCCATCCATCTTTGGGTCTCATCCATCACCTCCTGGTTGCTAGGCAATCATGGCAGCAGCTGTTTGCTTTGACTCAGACAGAGGCGCTGTCAATCAAGGCAGGCAGGTGAAAAGCATTAGAAACACGCTATTGTCAGACGGAATAATTAATCAAAGGCAGGAAAGATAATTAAAAAGATATGACCCTTGCTAGCACTTGCTCGGGGTTGTCGGCGCAGGGAGAGAAGAAATAAAAAACGATGGTATGGAGGAAAGGAAGGAAGTGGAAGAAGGGGAAGGCACTGGCGTGTGGCATGTCCTCTCACTCTCTCGGTCAGTCTTGCTTTCTCACGTTTTCTCTCTCTCTCTGTCTCTCTCTCTCTCGCTGTCTGTCTCAGTTCCTTCTCTTTCCTTGTGACACAGTGAGGGTGTGGAGGCAGGGAAGATAAAGCTCACTCACTCCGTCACTGGCCCAGGTTGTAATTAATTAAAAAGAGATCGGGGAGAGAGCAAGAGAGGAGAGAGAAATAATAAAAGGGCTGGCTGAGCAGATGAGAGAGAGAGAGAGAGAGCGAGGGGAGCGCATGAAAGGATAGAGTGCCTCTCTCTGATATGAGCAAACGCTACAAACACGATCTTTAAAGTGTTCCTCTTCAAAACCCATGTCGCTAGCACACTTGCGTGTGTGTGTGTGTGTGCCCTCCAACTTCCATGCACAGCCTCAGGCTTACATGTTGGTGTGCCTTCTTTAAGTAGAGCTCAAAATGTCTCTTTTGAAATATGCACACACACACACACACACACACACACACATACAGATGTTATTCCGAGAGTACTAATGCTATTCCAGTGTTTATATACAGACTATGGATGTGTCTCAAATCACCTACTTATGTACTAAATAAATCTAAACAAATATAGTGCAGTCAAAATCCTCTCCCATCATGCACCGCAAAAGGAGGACGAGGGACTCGGAGCAGTTAAGACATAACTAAGGATGGCAGTAGAGTTCGTGTGTGTCGCCTCTTCAGTTTCCAGCTCATTTATACGCAGTATTTATAAATGAACTGAACATGAACATGAAGTACAGAAAACACTGATGATTAATTCAGCTAGCTCACATCAGTAATGTTCAATAAACACTTGTTGGATTCATTACATTTACAGAATGAACGTCTCGTTTATGAGCCATTAATAGTGCATAGTTTAAGGATTAGCTCATATATTAGGTCATTGATTTGAGACACAAGTTTTGATTTCGACAGGACTGAGAATAAGCCTTCGATCACAGGATACGCACGGACTATCTTTCTTTTTGTACCATCACAGGGTGAAAAAGTAAAAAAAAAAAGCTATTAGTTAATTTATTTATTTATTTTTCTTTCAACCATGCACTTGGATCAAAGAAAAAGTGCTGAAAAGCAGATCTTTTGGAAATACTAAATCCGGGTTTTCCAAACTTAAAACAGCTGGACATTTCCACATAATGAACTGTTTAAATTAGAAATGGAACAATACTTCGATTTCTTTTCCAACACTGATACTGAGATCTTCATTCTCAGCTGACAGCAATACTCATCTGATATTGTTTTCTTGAAAAACTACTGAATGTTAAATTTATTTCTTTTTAAACCGAAGCACTTTAAAAAATACAGTACTCAAAGTACAAGTGACACAAAACCACAGCTTTCACACAAAATACACTTGCATTGCAAATAAAATAAAGTATATATATATATCTTAAGAAAAAATACAACCAAGTCTCTTTATACAGTATGTGAGCATTTACAGTTCCAAAATAAATCTTTTCCATTTGTTACAGGATTGGCTCAGGTTCATTCTTTCTTTTCTCTGACATCCGATCCACCATTTTATTTATTTGTAGATTTATTGCTGATATCGGCCCAATACTGAGCCAGGGCATCGGATCAGTGCCACCTCCAGTTCAAATATTAGGCTCATATTTAAATGTATACAGTCACATTATTACTATTTATTAGAACCAAGAAGGTTTTTTTTATTGTTGAACTTTCCTCCAAAATCACATGAGGAGCAAGATGAAATTATTTATAAGCATAAAGTACCAGTCAAAAGTTTGCACACCCTTACTCATTGATAGGTTATTCTGTATTTTGTATTTTCTACATTGTGGAACAATACCGAAGACTTCAAAACGATGAAATAACATATGGAACATATCTGGAATTATGTGGTAAACAAAAACAAAAAAAAGTATTAAAATACAAAGTAGCCAGCATTTACCTTGATGATGCTTTGCATACTATTGGCATGATTTTAACCAGCTTTATGAGGGAGTCACCTGGAATGTTTTTCAATTCACAGATGTGCCTCGTCAAAAGGTAATTAGTGCAATTTCTTGTCTTCTTAATGTGTTTAAGCTCAAACAGTAAACAGTAAATAATAAAAACACAGTAAATAGCCCTATTCCTCAACTGTAGTAATCCATATTATGTTAAGAACCGCTCAACTAAGTAAAGAGAAACGACATCCATCATTATCCCCCGCTGGCTGAAAGGTCCAAAGTGGGATTATGTTGTGGCGATGTCCGTCCGTCCCGGGAAGGGTGCTCACCTTCTGAAATCAACTCATCTCACAAGTTTGGGAGGAATTTCACGAAACTTGGCAGGATTCTTTGTTACATGTCAGTAATACACATATTGAAATTTCATTCAATTTAGTCACATTTTACCAGAGTTACAGCCCTTGATTAACAAAATTATACCTTGACAATTTCATGAGAGTGTGTTTTCCTTCTGAAATCAACTTTGCTCACAATTTTTGGAGGAATTTCACAAAACTTGACAGGATTCTTTGTTGTACAGTACGTCGGTAACACAAATATTGCAATTTCATTCAATTCAGTCACACTTTACCAGAGTTATGGCCTAGTTACCAGCTGGCAATATTGTACTCTCAGAGCAGTCTTGTTACTTTAAGACATGAAGTTGCTTTTAATTAATAAAAATAAAGAAAAAACATTGAATTAGAAGGTGTGTCTAAATTTTTGATTGATACTGTACATGCTTTTGAGTTACTGAGGTTTGGATTCAACCCATTCACATTCAGTCAAATCAGTCAATCGCTAGAAGAAGTCAAAAATAAATAATAAACTTTGATAATGTTAGGTTGTTTCGGCCACAAGCTTTTATTTTTTTTTAACTTTAGTACTAAAGTAGCATAAAGTGGCTCCCAAAACTTCAGTGTTCATTCTCAACCACTAACTTCATACCTAGTTCACGTAAGAAGATTAGTAGCATATTTGGTACATATGAGACCTGTCACCACAAAATGAATCCAGTGTAGCAATGGTTCATTCCAAGATATAGCAATTTTCTCATTTTGCCTGAAATACATTCCTTGATCTATAATGTATCTGTAAGCAAAATATTATACAGTAAAACAATCTATAAATCTGACTTTCTAGGCCAAACAAATGTGTGCCATGCATTAATTTCAATTTACACATCACGGGTTTACAGCTGATGAAACTTGAAACATTTTTGCTGATTTCTCTGGATTGGCTCCAAATTTAACCCATGTCGCCTTCTTTTAAAGATAATTAACTTTTCATTTTTCGAATAATAATAAGAAGAAACCTTTATTTGCCGCATGCACACTTCAAGCACAGTGAAATTCATCCTCTGCATTTAACCCATCTGAAGCAGTGAACACACACACACCCCAAACAAATTCATTTTGTGGTGGCGCCATATATATACAATACACTCACCATCCACTTTATGAGGAACACCCATCCCCATCCACCTGCTGTTTTATGCAGTTCTCTAATCAGCCAATCCTTTGACAGCAGCACAATGCATCAAATCATGCAGATACAAATCAAGAGCTTCAGTTAATGTTCACTTCAAACATCAGAA
>JANZLB010000020.1:21587736-21607606 GCA_026167865.1 Notarius quadriscutis
GGAGCACCCGGAGGAAACCCACGCGGACACGGGGAGAACATGCAAACTCCACACAGAAAGGCCCTCGTCAGCCACTGGGCTCAAACCCAGTACCTTCTTTCTGTGAAGCAACAGTGCTAACCGCTACACCACCGTGCCACCTGAACCATTTCTGTTATAAGATATATTGCAAAGATTGGGAGGGAGAAAGAGGGATTATGTAGTAGATAATGAAAATAAGAAATTTGTCTCCATTTTCTAATACCTAAATTTTTTTGGGCTAGTCTCAGGTAATTTGTGTGGTTTTTGAGATGTACAGAAAATTGGTTCCAGCACATTCAACCCTGTTGAATGATATTACTTTGAACGCAGTTGAAGGTACATCTAGCCCTTCTCAAACTGAGTTGCTCGACTGAATGCTGGATGACTGTATGCTGTGGATTCTGTCTATTATGGGATTACTTTAAAAATTCACTAGATAGTAACCTCTAGCATAATTAAAGTGTGATGGCCACTCAATTTCATTTTGTTTGAGGCTATGTTGTTATTAATGCTGGCCTGTCCTACCAAAACCTGTAGTCACGAGCACTGCTGGGTGTTTTGTATCTGATATGCAGAAGATATTTTCATACCATTTCCTTTTTCTCCATCTTGGCCTCTCTGCTCTTCGACACTATTTCCCTCTGGTCTCTTTACCACGTGTTATGTGCCACGTTTTTTTATGAATCAGTTTTCAATGAAGTCAGCTTTATTCTAGAACTGGGCAGTATATACTAGAGAGTATTTCCATCTTCTTGGCTTTGGTTGAATGGTGAAGCTGGTGGGAAGGAGACACTGTCAGTTTGCTAGATTTATTTCCAGAAAAAATATTTCTTGTTTAATGGTAATACTTGCTGAAAACTTGCTAATGTGTTTGCTTGTTTGTTAGCATGCTTCCTTACTTTTTTTGCTTTATTTTTTTTATTTATTTATTTTTTAATAGGAAAAAGGCTGCTCTGAGAGTGGCGATATTTTTAGGTGTTCTTTTCTGTATTTTTTTTTTTTTAGGTTTTTCTGTCAGCATATTTCAGAGAGAGACAGAGAGGGAGAGAGAGAGAGAGTATTTGTTTTCACACACAGAGAGTACAATATGTTCAATTCAGTCCTCTGCATAACAGTTAATATGGCTTGTATGTCCTAGCAAACATGGCAAATCAAGGAAAATAAGTAGTCAAAATTCTGTCCTGAATTATCCTTGAAAAAAATACTAAAATTCAAAAGCAAAGAAGTCATTAAAAATATCATGCTAATTAGGTAAAATGTTAAATTGGTACACTCGGTAAATAAGTAATTAAAGATTCTTTCTAATATCCTCTTTGTGGTCTGTAAGGCTTTGCAATTCTCAAAAGTAGGGCCTACTAGTGTTTATATTAAAGGATATAAATGATAATATTCGCAGCTTTCAAGGCAAACCTTGAAAAATCTGTCTGATCCACATCCAATAAATAATTCACATTAATTGAACTAAAATTGACACTCGCGTTTCTGACTTCTGGTTTTTAAAAATATCATTCCGAGCACTAAGAGCTCAATACTTTTTCATCAAAACAACTACAGTTATATTCTAAAATAGTTATTTATTTACATGAATCAGTTTGATTTGAAAAAAATAAGTAGGTAAAGCTATGAAAACGTACTTCAAAGTCTCCTGTGAAGCATAACACCAAAACTAGCAGACAGAAAATTTTGCTGAATGCTTCATCAGAAACAGCGAGAGCGAGAGAACATTCCTATAAAAGTTATCTGATTGATATTCATGAGTAATCCGGTCAGAAACTGATCAGAAGAGAGAGAGAGCGAGCCTGACCGCTTTCCCGTGACTCAGAAAACACCGGCAGTTTCCTGATGCCAGAGAGTGAACTCTGTTGTAGTAACTTCAACCTGCCATTACTACCAAAGTACTGAACAGATCTTAATGAGATAAATTTCTTTGGAAAGCTTTTTAATGATAGTATAGAATAGATAGAAAATATTCAAGAGTTAAGCAATGACAGATTTGGAAACTTAGATGAGCGTCTGTATACACAGTTTTTACAGCACAGCTGATATGCTTACTGATAATGGTATTAGTATCAAAGCTGAAGTTTTAGTGCTTCATCTGATTGAGCAGATTGTAGAAGGAAGGAGGTGAGAAAGCTGGACAGATTAAAGGACAGATTAAAGCTCTGCTGCATCACTGTCTTAAGGTAAAGGTGAAGCAAGGGCTAATTTCCGCCCACTATGTGGGCAGTGGGGAATCAAACATCACTGTGAGTCATGTAGGAAACCATTAACAAAAGTGACAACAGACCAAACTGTCGATGAAAGCGTAACCTAAAAATGTCAACTCAGAATTTCATTACATGGATTTTTTCCTTTAAGCTTTTGATCATTTGCTAAAACGTCTCCTCAGCACAAGGACGTCATTCTAATTAAAGCTGACAGTTGATGGTTATTTTGTTTCCTGTTCAGAACATACTGAAAGAATTACACGGTTTAAAAGCCGCTCTGATATACTGCATGCAAGTTTGTTATGCTGCCTGGTGGACTGTCCGTCAGGGTCCAACGTTAACTTTTTGCTCCGCCAATGGCTCGTAAACGGGGGAAAAAAAAAAGTAAAAATCTTACCAGCCAAAGTATTTTTCAACCAGCCAGAAATAATCATGTCTCTGGCGTCGAAGTATAACAGCAGTGGACACTGAGGATCAGTCAAAGAATTCTAAAATGCAGCCAATCAGTTTGTGTTTTAGTGATGAACATGTGTAGTGAAGTCTGCTTGTTTCAGGAACCCAGGCAATGACAACTGACCTCATTTATTTTAATCACCAACATCAATTTTTATGGCTAACTTTGGATTCTGCTGTCCGTGTATCTCAGATAAAGTACTTTTAACTATATAATTTGTAAGTTCTGAGAAGTTACGCTGTAATTTTCATGTTCTGAAAACATGACGCAGTAATGTTTCGAGCTAACAGTTTCAAGTTCGCGGAACAATTTTGACCTTGCATTTCTAAAAATGTTTTTTATTCTTTTGAATGCGTCGTTTGTCTTGTTTCCTGACTGTTCGAGAACATTTATAAACTTTCCTTCAACAATGTTTTTAATATTTTTAGCCACAGGAATGTTCAGACAAACGTTTAAATTGTTTATGTCTAACCGGGAACATTATGTGAGAAACACTGTGGACCATGTTTTCAGAACATTGCAGGAACAACTAACCTTCTTCAACCAGTTAAAGACATTACTAAGCATTCTAAAAAAAAAAAAAAAAGACAAGCATCAGGTTTCATTTATTTATTTATTATTATTTTTTTTTTTTCCCGAAGGCATTTAAATCCTTAATTGTTTATATTGGCTGCAGGTGTAGAATGATCTGTTAAGCATTTCTGCACATTTCCTATTAAGTAATGAGTGTAAAGTGCACATTATGGATTTAAATGGCTTAAGTGCTTAATCTCCTGTTCAGCCAACGTGCTGAACATGGATTGAATTGATCCATTGCCTTTTCACGAGCAAAATGTCAACCTGTTTTTCGAAGTTTTAAGGCTCACTGGTGAAATCGTACAGCAGGGCATGAAATTCTATCGTATACATCTTTAGTACGGTTGCCAATCTGGTCTGATTACTGATTTGAAGTATCTGCACAAGAAAGGAGCAGCGTTTTGCTCGATAGATTCCAGCTGTTCTGATTAGCGATTAGCCATCAACTGATGTCAAGAGCTGGTGTAGTATTTCTAGTCTGGATGCGTTGCATAGTTTCTAACATGGCCTTGAAGTCTAGAGCCATTGCATTGGACCATGACGCACTCCAATACTCTGTTACCCCTTGGCACTCCTGTCACACACACACTCCAGCTCACGTAGTCTACAGGAACCTTTTCAGGAACCAGACCCAGGGACTAAAATCTGCTATGGATCCTGTCATGATAATGCACAATGGTTCCTGAAAAGGTTCCTATAGACTGCTTGAGCTGGAGTGTAGGGTGGAACATACACAGGTGTGTGTGGCAGGAGTGCCAAGGGGTAACGGGGTATTGGAGTGCATCATGGTCCAGTGCAATGGCTCTGGACTTCAAGGCCATGTTAGAAACTATGCAGTGCATCCAGAATAGAAATACTACACTAGACTAGAAATATTGCATTATCACAACACTGCAGATTTTAGTCCTTGGGTCATAGTTCCAGAAATGTTTTCATCTCTGCTGCAGCAAGTATTGTAGATCTGGGACAGGAAGTGCTTAGGTGAGACATACTGAACAGCGTTTAGCTTCACGGAATGACCAGCGGTAGTACACGACCCAACATTTAGCTTTTCAGCCAATGTAGCACAACAGAGCTACTGCAGCAAAAACACTGCAGCGGTATCGTTTATACACATGTAGACCAACTTAGCTCTTAAGACAAGTAGCAACTGAGGCTTTATTTGCATTATGCCAGGTTTAAAGTGCTATGCTAATTATAAATGTTCTTGTTGTGCAACTAGGTAAATCTTGATTTTTCACCTTCCTCCATTTTCACTCACATGTTCTATAAAAAAAATCTAACTGAACCATCGTGTTTAGTCTTAGCTTGTCATGTGGACAGATCTAACGGCAGGATCTACTCAATGATAGATAATTTCAGAATTTTCCTGATTAATATGAAGTCTGTCATTCAATTTTCTTTGCTACGGAACATGTTTCATTTGATTTTATGTCTACTCATTGAAAGTTATGAAAAGTCTACGAAGCCGTGTTGATCTCTCTCGCCGGCCACCTACTTTATCCATCCGCGCACTTTTATGACACGCTCTTCCTCACTTCCTGATGCGTGGAGAGAGGATGTCGCTCTTGACAAGGGCCTCACTGTTTATGAATTCCTCCAGCCTGATCCAGCCACGGAATTCTCTGGGAAAAAAAAAAAAAAAGACGTGTGCAGGGTGTGTCTCAGTCTGTACCATCATAGCATTTAAAGTGTATTAAATATGGCTTGTGCATGTCTGGATATTTCCTGTGTGTGTGTGTGTGTGTGTGTGTGTGTGTGTGTGTGTGTGAGGCAATAAATCACTCGGATCAATTGTGGGTTGTGTTATGGAATTCCAGACGGGAGCTGGCTGTGGTGTCGGGCCTCGGAGCGTACAACTGTCTCTGAATGTCCACTAGTGTCCTCGTGCACACTCTCCCTTCCAGTCATAACACTCTTTATCTGATGTCAAGCTGTGTATATTTTCTCTTCATGCAGGTGTATAAATGGAATGTTTTGTCCGGTAATATCCAGTCACTCCGTAACTCTGCTTCCTTGTGAAATATACGGATACGGAAGGGTGTGACGGAAAATAATGCCATGATCACGATACAACCTTGTATCACAATTTTTTTGTACATTAGAGTATGTGGTTGCTATTTATGAAGACATTAAATGATATAATTTCAGGGGCTTTGATGATCCAAACAATGCAAAAGTACCGATTTAAATAAATAAATAAATAAATACTTTATAAAGTGGTCATATTGCTACCGTGAATTGAAAATATATATTTTTTTTCTTACAGCATTAAAAGTAACACGACACAGTTTTAATTTAATGACAGTCACTGTATTTCCCTTCTTCCAATGTGGCAAGGCACGATAAGTTAATAGCTCAGGACATGGTCAAAAAAAATGAAATGAAATGAAATTATTAAATGAAATTAAATAATTTTATTTATTAAAATTAAATCATATAAAAAATTCCGCAGCAGCCTATACTGAAATATCACTTTGCAAATATTACTTCAATCGTTCCCTGGTGTTACAGTTACCATGACATCACTAGGTGTCAATAATATCCATATATAGGCTTCAGGTTGTGCGATTAACTTTGTCACGTGTCGATATAAATTCCAATAAGTGATAATATTTAAATAAAAGGAAGTTAAGATGTAATGCACGTCTCACTCAAATTGTCCAAAAAAGCACAGCGTAAAAAAAAAAAGAAACAAGCCTTTAACATTCTCTCGTGTACTGATTCCATCCACGTCAAGTCGTGCCGGAGGAGGAGACAAGGTGGAGTGAGAGCGACAGATTCACCATCCTGAGTGTGTGTGTGTGTGTGTAAGGTTGGAGGGACTGCGGCTGCTTTCGTCGCTTATCTCTCCATCGTGACACAGGGAACTGCGCTACATTAATACCTGCGATAGAGACTGTCTGCCTCGCACCTCTCTACAATGCAGATAAGCTTCAGCAGTGCAGGATTATCAACACAGCCTCACTCTCGCTCTGTATCTCTCTCACACACTTACACTCACGCTTTATTTATTGTTTAGAGGCACTGGGTAAAAAAAAAAAAAAAAAAAAAAGATGGAAAGGGAGACTAGCATAAAAAATAGAAGCTGTAGACTCTAGAGGATTGAACAAACGTTGTATTGCGGAAGTGTTGCAGATTGGATTATTAGAGCAAGAGGATGAGAGAATTTCTTTTATTATAGTAAAGTGTTTTTTTTTATAGCCAGAGGATCTATATTTTGCTCCCACTTGATTTTCTTGTTTATTTGAAATATAATAAGATCATGTTTTTTTATGAATTCAATGGAGTACTTCTTTCTGCTCTCTCCCCATTAGTCAGGTGTGTTTGAAACAAGAGAAAGAAAAGCGTGATATGGCTCAGCTGTGTTCTCTCGCTCGGTCTTTGTAGTGTGTATAGTGCATATGTGTGTATTTGATTACCACTATATGCGTGTGTGTGTGTGTGTGTGTGTGTGAGAGAGAGAGTTATTTGAGGAGTATGGCTTTACCTCAGTGTTCGCAGCCCCCTGTGGAGCTCTATCCTGCTCACACAATACTAGGTGGTAACACTTCCTCATCCTTACTGCATCACTGACTTGTGTGTGTATGCACGATGGGAGTATCAACACACTGATACACACACGGGCAAGTGTACAAACATGGGAAAGTGTGCGCACACACACACTCACACACTTTAATTGGGTTGCGAGAGGTTAATGGTCTTTCTAAGCCTAGGCCCTTAGGGTGTGTGCAAATGGCAGTTTAAAAAGCTTGTACATCTAAACATGAGCTTTTAGTTCTGAAGGGCTTTGATGCTCTCTCTCTCTCTCTCTCTCTCTCTCGCATATACACATGCACCCTAGCATACATTCAACTCATGCAAGGCGTTTTAACGCCCAGTGCCTCAGGGATCACTCTTGGGCCCTCTCCGCTTTCGTTCATGTGGCCTTGCGTGTTAATGAGATAATTAAACGTGGCGTCCCTCTTCCTGTTATATTTCAACAGCCCCCTCCCTCGGACAGCAGGATCAGGCCAGGCCTTTGAAATGGATACGCTACGAGTTCTCAGCCTAACGGCCCCCAGCGTTCCGGGACAGGAGACCCGGTGCTGATGAGCTCCGAGCGCTAGCAATCCATCATTCACTGCGATTTTACAAATCCTAAACCGAAATAAAATGTCAAAGACATCGAATGGCTCGATTTAAAGGGTCTTATGTTGCTTTTCAATTTCAAGCCATGTGTTTAATCAGCGAAAGGAAAGCCGAGCCGAGTCGTGTCACTTATTTGGAATGCTCAATCATACTTGAAATAAGCCGATCCGTATAGGTCTGAAATTCAGTGTTGATGATGCCTATGTGCTAGAATGATGTTGCATTAATTAGTTCATTTTCCAGATCAGCGGACATGCGCAGAGAATGCCTTTTTTAACCTCTAGGTGATCCACAGGGGAGAATGAGAAAAATCCTTCTGGAGCACACTTTAGCAGGCTTAGGTGGCGCAGAAGAGCAAAGATCATGGATAAAATTAGAAGTGCATGAATAGCAGTTAGATAATAATAATAATAATAATAATAATAATAATAATAATAAGTAGGAGTAGGAGTAGTGGTGGTACTAGTAGGATTTAAATATCTTCATAAAGTTTTATTTGAACGCTGTTCTACTGGAATCACACGATTCATGTTAGACATAATCCATTCCCAGAAAAGCACATTGGTGTGTGTGTGTGTGTGTGTGTGTGTGTGTGTGTGTGTGTGTGTGTGTGTGTGTGTGTGTGAAATGTCGAGCTGTCTGGAATGGTAGTGTCTTAATGGCGCAGCCTGTTTACATCCTACTGCGTTTCATTTCAGCACGTAGCACACAAGAAGTGAGCCTGCTCGCTCACTCTCTCTCTCTCTCTCTCCTTGGTTTTCCCTCTTCCAGCCCTCAGCCTGCCTCGAGCATTATGGTACTTATAGGGTCAACGCTTGTGCCTTAACCCCCCAACTCCCCCCTCCTGTTCCACACATACTCCTAACCTTAACCCTAACCCTAACTTTCATACTCTCTGTAGGATAATTCACACAGCCATAAATAACGGTACACGACAACTTTTACATCTCTGTCAAGCTGGCATGCTGGAACGGCTTCAGGTTTTTACTGCCGCGCATTTCAAGAGTTACAAGAGCCATTCTCAGTGTAATGGTGGAACCGTTACATGTCTGATGTCGGCGAGAGAGAGAGAGAGAGAGATTACACCAAGAAAATGCTCCACTCTCTTTTTTTTTGCATTCCTTTTTCCTTTGAATCTTCTCCTCATCTTTCACCCTTTGACCTTTCATCTCGTTATGTGTGTCTCGACATCCACAGCATTCATTCCTTCTTTTGAGACATTTCATGCAAATGGAAAAAAAAAAAACAAACAATGTTGAACACACCAGCGAGGCGTTTTCTTTGGCACCTATTAAGGATGCACTCCTAACAGTACAGTGTCGTGTGTGTGTGATTGGTGTGTTTGAGGGCGGTGCCGCTATCCGTGAAGGCCTCTGATTGCTGGTTTTCGTATTGCATCATTAGCCGAGAAGGTTTGTGTGTTTACCAGTGCAGGCAAAACACTGTGGACATTAATGTGTCCTGCCATGGTTTATGAGCCATTCAACACACACACACACAGTAAACTCAGGAAAGGATCACAAGTGCACACGCCCTCACACATGCACCCCTCTGTGGTCTAGTCTTTATTTTTAGAATAAACACATCTCTCCATCTCTCACTGTGATCCTGTAGAATTAGCAGAAGCCATATTTAATTTCATTCAGTGCATTAAAGTCTCATTAGGTGTCTCTACAAGTCTACATGCCCTCAGTGTAGCAAACTCAACAATATTTTGAAATGACACATGTCGAGGAAGACTCAGCCATTTCCTGTACATGTGTCGCAGGTCCTTACTATTCATTAATGAAAAGTGAATGAGCAGAGATGATAAGGATAACAGGTGCAGGAAGATGACATACACTCGAAACAGAGGAATTAGAGATATAATAGCATCAGTCAGTGGTGATGCTGCAGAGAACCTCTTCGCTCTGCGGTGGGTGGCATTTTCATACGATCTGACTCGCACCATGCTCTCTCTCTCTCTCTCTCTCTCTCGGTTATACCTTTTCCTGATGTGTTTCCATTACAGATTGGGAATATGGACGACTTGGAAGACTTCCCGGTGCACAATATGCATTATAATTGTATTTATCTAAAGGTTTGTTCAAAATTAGCACCAGAAAAAAAAAAAGTAATCGGCTACAGAACCGGTGTCTTCAATTCAGGGTTCGAGTTATAAACGCAAATGATATAAAAAGGAACATGAGAGAGGAAATATAATTAAATACTGGATTAATAGCCAATCAGGTGCTTTTACGTTTACAGCGAAAGTGACTCCTAAAGTTTTGATGATACCGATTTGAACATGTAACAGTCTGTAGAATTATTTTTAATACATTATAGGGTTGGTCAGTGTTTCTAGAAACAACTGTAGTTGTGCTATGATTTAAAAAAAAGTATATAAATCATAATAAATAGAAAAATGCAGTCGATTGTCCAGTCTTTGCTTCTTTATGAGAATGACTGTGCTGTTATTATTGACCCTGTTTTTACATCATGGAAGCACAGAGTCCATGTTAGGAATTTGAAGGTAAATTACCTTATTCTAACCAAGTGCTAATGTGATCATGTCCGACAATAAAACATCGCGAACCTCCTGAAGCGAATATCTGGCCACCTGTCTCTTCAACCCTTAATGTGCACCATTATAATCAGAACGATATAACTGACCCCGGACCTGTATCCAAGGGCACGGGCGTGTGTCCCTTTACTGTCTCCGTCAGGTTGCTTATTTCTCGGGGCGGGGGGGTTGAATGGGAAAGGAGGGGAGGGTTGTTCAGCTTCACATCAGTTTTTATTAGCTTAATAAATCACCTTTGTTGTCAATCAAGGCACGGAGAATAATTGGATATGGTTGAAGCCTTGCGTGATGGATTATAAATCATTCCAGATTAAATTAAAAGATAATGCACAAACTTAATGGTTTGTGTTTTGCAGTCTAAATTGCCTCGGAGCACTGCTGCTTTGCCGCTTTATTGCACGCCGTTTTTCTCCCCTCTAAAACCCAACACGTTTTCGAGCCTTTTTATTGCCCCGGCACAGCCGGCTCCGACTCACAGCCTGCAACAGCTTTGGCTACGTATCATATCGTTTTCTTCATTTCCTGCGTTGTGTGTGTTTGGCGGCCGTTCGGGAGCGTAAGTGCAGGCTTTGTTTGTGTGCATAATCGTATTTAGATTATGTGTCTGGTTTGATGTCCAGCCTGTAGCTCAGAAACGGCACTATTGAATGAAGCAGAAGCAATATCATAGGCAATCAGGCCCTCTCGGAGTCCATTCCGAGCTCGGCCCTGTCTGCCTGCCGTATCAAAAATAAAGCAAATCTCTTTCTGTTTGCCAGCTCAAACGTGCCCAGATTAACCCTGACATCCTCAACAAGCACGCCTCGCCTCTTCAGGAAGGGAAAAAAAAAAGAGGGAAAAGGAGAGCGAGCCGACCCAATCACTAGGAGAAGGAGAGCGAGGCTATATCCCGCGCATTAGCGGTGGCAGCCACCTCGTCCGTTCGTGCCACGCCATTATCATAATCGTCCAGAGAACATGACGGGACGCTGAAGCAATGATGTCGTTTTATTTGCGGGCACAGACCCTGTCTTCGGCCCTGCAGCGACCTGCAGTGCCTCCCCACCCTCCCCAGCCTGGGCTGCGCCAAGCGGGCGAGTAGGTCAAATGACATCTTTTGATCAGGGCTGTCTAAGGAGATCAGAGGAGACTGGCAGGTAATGGATATCCTGTGACATGGTGAATGAGAAGAGGCAGCAAGGCAGCGCCTAGATGACTGCAAGGCCTCGATTAGGAACCTCTTTCTCTCTCTTTCTTTCCTCTAAGACCCTCAGATTGACGTCTCTACCTAGTACCTAAATCAGCGAGCTGCCACTGGCTAACACCCGGCATTATGGGTTGGGAAATGCCTATTATTTTGCGACTGCACCTACTGTTGCAAGGCCTGGAGCTCATATATATATATATATATATATATGGGCAACACTGTGTGTGTGTGTGTGTGTGTGTGTGTGTATATGTTATTGTAAGATTAGTCTGCCTCTATTTTGATACTCGTTATTGTTTGCTGAAGACTACTGTTTTGCTCCTCTGAATGTTCCATGTCTACAAAGTGCGATGTTTTGTCTGTTTTTCTGCAGCCGTGTGTGTTTATATATGTGTTTGCATGCGTGTGTGTGTGTGTGTGGAAGCAGCGCTAAGCGAGGCCCTGGGGATCACAGCAAGCCAGATCTGTTCTCTCCCATTACCCTGCAACCCGCTCTAATGGGAGACTGACACAGCCTTGTGACTGTGTGTGTGTGTGTGTGTGTGTGTGTGAGAGAGAGAGAGAGAGAGAGAGAGAGAGAGAGAATATGTATATGGGAGGAGGGATAGTGTGAAATGCAGAACGAGAAGCCATGTGTTGGATAAACATGGAGGGAGGAGCAAGAGATACACATAGCATAATGAGGAGAGGAATATCATACCACTTCTCTCTCTCTCGCTCTCTCTCTTTTCACACACACACGCACACATGTTGGGGATATCCCTGTGCTCATGGAAGTGTGACCTCACTGCACTTAGGGCTGTGCTGAAAATACTGAAAGTGACGTACATTCGACTGGCAAGTGAGGGATTTTCCCAAAAACAATACACTGAGTCTAAAAAAAAAAGCCCACAGTGTACATATTTTTTTGGCACTACTAACACACCGAACCCAGAACACACTCTCTTCACTCTCTTTGGTGTCACATATGGAGCTTCTACAATAACGGCATATTTCAGGAGTGTTTTTTGGAGCTCGTACACACACCTACTCATGGAAAGAGGAATATTATTTGAAGAGGATGTTCCTCATTTGTCCATGTTTTGTGTGTGACAGTCGTATAAAATAGCAATGCTGGTGATTGTGTGTGTGTGTGTGAGAGAGAGAGAGAGAGAGAGAGAGAGAGACAGGGTGTATGAGTGCACATGCTCTATTATGGCTCTCCATGGCTCAATCATTCTCTTGTTCGGGAATATCTTTAATAATTGTCCCTCTTGTGGAGTGTTAATTAATTAACGAAGGCTGAGTGACCCAAGACAAAAGCGTCCAGCGCTGCAGCACAAGGAAACAAAAGGAGAAGAGAGAGGCGACATTCGAACAAGCGATTCATCGAAGAAGTCCATTAAGACAAATAAAGAGTCCTGGTTTTATTTTTTTGGAAGTCTTATAGGCTGGGAGATACATTTCAGACACACAGACTCCTGCTGATGCTGTCGCTTTGCTCATGATGACTTTTATACATCTTTAAAATGTAGCACGTATGAGCTTTATGAATCACGGTGAAGGTAGAAATGTTCTGGAATTTTCCAGATGTTCTATCGAATCAAAGTGATTTCGGAAAAAAAAAAATAGACTCTCAATACTTTGGTTTCCAGAAGCTAATTAGATCCAGAAATAATTGCGATCAAGTGCAGCAACCAACAGAAACAAGCAGGAGGCGGAGCTTACCCGACCTCGTGCTGTTCTTATATATATTTTTTCTAATTTTTTAAACTCAGTCTAAATGTTTGCAAAGTTATTCCATGAGGTTTGGCTGTGAGTTTCTTTTACGTTTCCTTACTTGATTGCTTGAACAACAGATGCGGCTAGCAATGCAAACAGACATGTCTTTTATGTTACGGCAATTAGAAATGAGAAATTCTGATACAAATATACGTGAGCCAATACGACAGCACATTAGGGCCATTGTAGATGTTATTAAAAAAAAAAGAGTTGAGTCTGGGGATAATATTCTGAAAAAAAATAAATAAATAAAATAAATAAAATTCCCAGATTGAAGACGTACTTGAAAAGGAAAAACTTGGATAATCTTCAGGATTATAAAGTCATAAATTCACGAGGGGGAAAATAAAAATAAATAAATAAAATACAAATAAAAATAAAAACAGAGTTGAGGCTGGGAGTAATATTCTGAGAAAAAAAAAAAATTCCCAGATTGAAGTCATACTTGAAAAGGAAAACCTCGGATAATCTCCAGGATTATGAAGTCATAAATTTGAAAAAAAAAAATTCTGAGATTGAGAAGTCAGAAATTTAAGAGGAAAAAAACAAACCATCATGCTTCCCAGCTTCCTGGCTGCAGTGCATTCTGGGAAATCCAGTTAATCATCTCTTAGTACTTTATTGAAATAATATTGGCTGGCTTTTTCATGGTATATCAGATATATTCCATTCGGCTAGCACGATATTGAAAAAGCCAGCCAATATTATTATTATTATTATTATTATTATTATTATTATTATTATTATTATTATTATTATTATACATTCATTTTAAGTATTCAAAGCGTCTTTCAAAATTCTCTCAAAATCTTCTGTATTTAACAAAGCAAACCTGGAGGCCATGTTTGTTTACAAATTGTCATAGTCGCTCGCTAGCACGGAAGTTTTACATCGCCATGTTGTCTTGACAACCATGCAATATCGTAAACCATATTGAACGCTCATTCTCCATTGGCTAGAGTGACGTAATACACGTAGGATAAGCGATGTGCTAACAATATTGCATGCTATCAAACCAAATGAATGAAACCCACTAGAAGGGAATAGAGCACATGTTTTTATTCCATCGAAAAGGTGTCCTGTATGTATAATAATCTTTTATATTGCATGATCCAGGAGGAAAGACTGCATTTCCCATAACTCTCATCTCAGCCGTTTCAAAGTAACAGAGGTTTGGGCAGAAGAGAAGAATCCACACACTGAAAGGAACAGGAAATTGCTCTTGCACCATAATTATGCATCATAAACAGCTGAGACAAATAAGGGCACGGGTAAACTATGCGGTTTATACCTTCATCTCCCGTTGCATCCTAGAAGTGCAACAGTCACATACTTCCTGGCTGCTGTGCATTCTGGGAAATGCAGTTATTGGTGTGCAATATTCTTTTATATTTTGCAATCAAAGAGGAAAGACTGCATTTCCTGTAGCCCTCAGCCCAGCCATGGCATCTGTGGTGTGATGTTGATCCATCCTTTCATTTATGTTTTTTTTAAACCTACAATAGCCCTAATAGACCGTTGAAAACCGAAACGCATCCAGAAGATGCAATAAGAAGCTCCTGTGGTAAAACACAAGGAGTGATCAGTGACAAAAAAAAAAAAAATCCTTTCTGTCATCTGTTAATACATCTGCAGGTAGCACATCTCAAACAGTAGGCTACTTTAGCTACTATTTTACAGATCATTTAATTTGCTCCTGATAAGCATCCGGCTAATGTTTTTGGTCCCATCTGCAGAAAACGAGTCTTGGGCCATTAAAAAGCAAAGTAGTTTCAAAACCATCCGAAAGAAATTTGAAGTGAAAATTTCAGCCAGCGTTATTAGGAGGATGATAAGTGAGGTCCCGAGTAGTTCTCTCTGTCTTATTAGTTTAGAGCTCAGCACATCGTCTGAGTACAAATCTCAGAAATTCCAAGATTAAGAAGTCACAAGTTTATGAGGAAGTAAAAAATGATCATGCATTCAAGGAAATGTAGGAGAAAATCTCTTTGCACTTTCTTATTTTATATTGCACAGTCCAAGAGGAAAGACTGCATTTCCCATAACTCTCAGCTCAGCCGTTTCACAGTAACAGAGGTTTGTGCAGATAAGAAGACTCCACACACTGAAAGGAACAGGGAACTGATCTTGCACCATAATTATACATTTATAAACAGCTGAGACAAAAAAAAAAAAGGACACAGATAAACAAAGCTATGCAGTTTATACCTTCATCTCCCGTTGCATCCTGGAAGCGAAACAGTCACATGCTTGCTGGCTACAGTGCATTCTGGGAAATGTAGTTGAAAATCTCTTAGCGTTTTATCGCTGTATTCTTTGATATTGTGCAGTCGAGGTGGAAAGACCACGTTTTCTATAACTCACGGCTCAGCCATGGCATCGTTAATCTAAACTTGCAGAGTAATGCGATCTGGTTCCTTGACAAAAAATCACCGAAGGATTTTTGCTTGTAAATATATGACTTCTTACTCTCAGGATTTCTGAGGGTTTTTCTTTTTTTTTTTTTCTATTTTACAGATAATTTAATTTGCTCCTGATAAGCATCTGGCTAATGTTTTTGGTCCCATTTGCAGAAATCAAGAAGAGGGCCATTAAAAGGCAAAGTAGTTTCAAAACCATCCGAAAGAAATTTGAAGTGAAAATTTCAGCCAGCGTTATTAGTCGGATGATAAGTGAGAACCAAAGTAGTTCTCTCTGTCTTATTAATTTAGAGCTCAGCACATCATCTGAGTCGTGGTAACACATTGGTAAAATGGAATCATTTATTACTTTTTCAGGAAATCCACAATAATGTGTGCGTGTGTGGGGGAAAATATATATATATATATATATATACTGTATATATACTGTATATATATATATATATACACTCACTGGATATGAACAATGGTGTGCTCTGATTGGCTACAGTACTACTAGGCTATCAGCTCATATACTATGAGTAGAGAAAAACAAATTGACGGTGCGTGTTGCTGAACCAACCGAGGACAAAATAAAAACTCTAATTGAAAACAAACCCCCCCAAAATACAAAAAACAAGCAACAAAATATGGAATAAAAGTATTTGTTATAGTAAGAACATATCTTTTTTATTTTTAAAGAATTATTATTATCGCACTTTTCACAAATTGCTACTGTCATTTTTTTCTGGATTGTTTTCATTCTAAGTGGAAATTATTTTGTCGGATGTTTTGTATGAAGTTTTTATTTCACGTTTTTGCAAAAAAATAAAAATAAAAATGCAGTTTCTCAAAATCCAGTTCATGCAGGCAGAATAAAACAGTTATTCCACTCAATTTCACTGTACATGACTTATAGCCAACTCGGTGCTACGCGCCTCATCAGCTATCAGCTCATGTACAACTCGATTTCATGAAATAATTGTTCATGTACAGCACCGTATTGGAAAAATTGGATCCATATCATGTTATAGTGTCAAAAGTTTATTGTGATAACAAGATTTTTTCACGTGTCAACAGGATATTTTCACATTGTTCTGACAAGCAAACATATCGCATTATAACAAGTAACTTTTCTTGCTATAGTAATATACTATTTATCTTCTTATGACATGAAACATTTCATGTTAAAAACATGATAATTTTAGAGTAATATCATGAAAGTTTCATGTTATAAGGATATATAATTACAGTATCATCCACTGTTCTCAATAACAGCAGAATCTCGCCAGGTCTCATAGTAGAACTTAATCAAATCGTGTGAATGCGCCGTATTCCTCAGTTTATCCGTTCTCTCCACACACTGGTTCCTCATTCAGGCATGAGTTTCACTTTAGAGCCTAATAAGATAAGTTATCATCTTATTACATGAAAGGTTTTATGTTGTAACAATAATTTATTACAGTGTAATAAGGTAAACAAGAAAAGTTTATTCTTATAATGTGGTAAGTTTGTATGTCGTAATAATGTGAAAATATCTTGTTAAAATATGAAAAAAAATCTTGTTATAACAATAAAAACCTTTCCCGGTATATTGCGATACTGATCCATGTTCATGTAATGTTACAACTGGAATTAAAATTGAAGTCGATCAAGCAAAAGTTCTTTTCTTTGACGTACAAAAATATCTTGTTCTGAAACTACAGAAAACTGAATCAGCTGACTTAGTTTTGTTTAGTTTTTTTTTTACTTTTGACTGTCTACTTTTTCTTCTTTACCATAAGAAGTTTATACTTTGTTTGTTCGTTCGTGTGTTTTCACTTAGAATTGTATTCAGTGCCTAATGATCAGTGAATTTGATAAAATGCATTATTTTGGAATGACTGAGAATGATTATTTTGATAAAAAAATATACCAATTGCACTAATAATGAGGAAACTAAATAAAAATACATTTATTTACAAGTACATTTATTGATTCATTAAAAAAAAAGTTTGAAATGTTCAGTTGACTCAAACCAATATTTCAGTTTTCATGTTTGTACTGATAAGATTCGGCTCATTTTTTTTTTCTTTTTAAAAATTCTGAATGTTTCTAAACTTATAATTTATTTCAAGATTCATTGGCTGTACTTTCGGGATCTGCGTTTAGTCCATTTTTCTGTTTGACCTGTCAGAAAATTCTGTGAGATTAGTTTTGACTTTGGTCAAAAATAAGGATATTCTTGATTGAATATCATAATGGATTTGAACAAACTGCTGCACCACATTCAGGTCATTTTCTTTGAGCAAGTTGGGTGTATATGATTACAATGTGGTGTGTGTGTGTGTGTGTGTGTGTGTGTGTGTGTGTGTGTGTGTGTGTGTGTGTTGGACTGAGATGTGGAAAGTCCAGAGAGGTAATGAGGTTAGAAAGACTAAAAGATAGAAGTGTGAAAGATGTGAAGAACTGTGTGTGTGTGTGTGTGTGTGTGTGTGTGTGTGTGTGTGTGTGTGTGAGTGTGTGTGTGTACCCATGAGAATATGAACGCTGTGGTTTTTTGCCCTTAAGGCTTAAATATTTGGAGGAAGCCTTCCAAGAAGCACATGTAAAATTTTGATTGGAAATCATTGTGTGATGTGATAAGGCTAAAGCACGACGCTGCCAACAAAAGTGTTTTTGAACGAAGCCTGTATGATACATGATTGAAGTCCATGATGATCCAATAATATTTCTGTTCCACGGTTATTTTAACAGTTGGCGATGCCTTTGTTTGCTTAATCAGTTCGGGGTTAAGCAGAAGATCATGAGCTTGATCTCTCTCTCTGTCTCTCTCTCTCTATCACACACACACACACACACACACACACACTCTCTCTCTCTCTCTCTCTCTCTCTCTGACCTTAAATGCATGCATTGATTTAGAAATGCATATCTACACATCTCTGAAAGTTCAGGATTGAAATATACACAGCGTGTGCGGAGGAAGCTGTCGTCTTGCGACGCTCAGAGCTTTAGCGAGAGTGTTAAGGAGCATGGTGAGGGAAGCACTGCTCTCCAGAGTGGTTACCGGTTGTCATGCACTAGCAGAGAGAGCGGGGGTGTGTAAACACACACACACACACACACATACACTCACACACACATACACACACACACACACATGCACGCAGACTGTCAGAGCCTCTCCCGCTGAGTGGCATGAGCTGGCGATTAGTTGTGCTAGCGTCTATGTTTACCCGTTCTGTGTTCAGCGGCTGCTGCTGCACCTCCTCAGCTCTCTCTCTCTCCTCTAATCCGGGCTGCCTTCTCTCTCGCTCGCTGTCGTCTGTCATCACTCGCTCCTCGAATACTCGAAATGCTCGCCGGTTTTCCGGCTGGCGCGAACCCTACGGTATATAGATTTGAGGTTAAAGAAGAAAGGCCAGCCTCCTGCTAAGTGTGTTGGGACAATTAGGGAAAAGTACATGTTGTTACATAGCGGCTGGCCGTGTAGCCCATGTAATTAACACTCACGACGCACCATGCAGTGTGTAAACAAGTTGTGAGTAATTCCATAGGTAATAGCGCTGTCGTTTTATATACTACAGCCCCTCTTTCTAGGCTGGGTATGGTTGAAGTGTGACATGATCTCTGCCCTTAGTTTCACTCCTCTCTCTCTCTCTCTCTCTCTCTCTCTCTCTCGCTTCTCAGAGAGGTCCCTCTATCCGTCAGAGGGCCTGGTCGATGGGCGTCTCTCTGGGATCGATGGCTTGCCTGTCCGCGCTCTCTTTCCTGCTCATGGCCCCTATCCCACCCCAGCACCACACACACACACACACACACACACACACACACACACACACAAGGTCTCTCTCATATACACATACACATGCACATCCACACTGGCCTCCCCACCAATTTGTCTGTGTGCGTCAAATCGCAATAATTAAGCATTATTGATCTCAGATTCAATTAACTTCATTAACGCGGGCCGCGATAGCCGGAGAGGAGAGGAGAGGAAAGAAGGAGAGGAGAATGGAAAGCGAGCAGAGAGAGGAGAAAGAGATATGCACTATCTCTCGTTCTCCAGCCACACACAGACAGCCTGTCTGCTTAAGGCTACAAACCATTTTCCCCCTAATGATATCACGTTGCAGATAGTGCCACATTAGAAGAGAGATACCTCCCATTATAAATGTGGGCTTTGGGGGCTATATATAGCAGATTTAATTACCAAGTAGTTCACTCTCTCGTCCTGTCCTTCTCATTCACACGCCCAGAAGTATCGGAGGATTGAGGAAGCGTACAGATATCCTGCAGATAGACTTCACTAAGATCTAAGACCTGTGTCATGAACGCACTGCAGGTCAGGTTCAGATCCACTGTTAGGAGTTCACCTTGACTGAAGCAAATGCGTTGAAGACAGTATACACTGATATAAGTGTTAATAACTACTTATTAACTGAGTGCGAGGTCTTTACGGGAAAATATCAGACCGAGCAAGCAAGCTTAATAAGGAGTTTATGATATGGCTTGGGTGGCACGGTGGTGTAGTGGTTAGCGCTGTCGCCTCACAGCAAGAAGGTCTGGGTTCGAGCCCCGTGGCCGGCG
>JANZLB010000020.1:21969423-21980541 GCA_026167865.1 Notarius quadriscutis
CGGCCACGGGGCTCGAACCCGGACCTTCTTGCTGTGAGGCGACAGCGCTAACCACTACACCACCGTGCTGCCCATGTATTAACATAAACAAGAGTAATAATAATAGATAGATAGATCTTTTTTATGTTGGAACGTAAATATTGTGATTCTGCATCACCTTTATAAATTTATTTAACACTTGACGTCACTAAAGCTCTATTCATTGGTTTGGGAAATATGACAAATATGGTGTCATTAACGCTACCCCTACAATGCCAACCATATTATATGCTGTATCATAAATAAGGCTCTATATGAAAACCATTTGAAAATACTGTACCATCTGAGATTGCTGATGTCAAATATGCACTGTGTCGTATTTTAGTCTCCGCATTTGGAGCTGTACAATATACAATGTATACATAACGATATAGCACTGACACAATTGGGTATTGATTATATGATAGGCTTACACAAGCACCCCAGCACAATGGAACACAGCCATTAAGAGATCTCAACAATACATGTCTAATCGACTAGACCACAAATAGGCCAAGATCAGAGAGAAGTCAGCGCCAAGCTGCAGACATTCTTTTGATTAATGTGCCTCATGCTATATATGAGATGGTGTTAACAAATACTATCATCTGAATAGCAACTTACATAAAATCTATGTGGATTATTGGATGTGTAGTACACACTATGCTTTGTTGAAGACGTATGGAAGAATAGGTAACCTAATCTATTTGGTGTGGGGATTATAGAGAGCAGTGTCAGTGTCTGTATCAGTGTAGATGTGTGAGTCACAAAATGCAATCAAATGTTCATCATATGCATTAATAAAAATGTAACCAGCTCTTAAATGTAGTAATATAAATAAAACCTTTATCAGGTTCCCATCGAGTTCAAAAATAAACATGCTGAATTTCCAATATTAATGGTTTCTGCTTGATTTGCATGCAAACGTAATGGAAACCCACTTCAGCTAATCACATTTTGGCTGATTTTAATTGAATTTTGGACAGGGGAAAGATGGGTCAGTATTCATGGCACATCTTGTCTACAATATATAGCATCTGAACGCAGTCCATTAATATACACTCTAAAGAACCGACGTGTTCATTTTCCTTTTTTTTTTGTACTCTTTATTAAATATATACTTACTCTTTATATTGATTTATTTTACTGCTTGTGGATTGTGTAAGTGCAATGGTTGTTGGTCAGTATTAAATGGCTATTGAGTGCATTGCCTACACTTACACTGTTGTGGTCTGGAGAGAATTATGTCAGGGGTTTTGTTAGCTGAATGAAAGAGTATAGTAAGAAAAGTGAGTCTTTCTGAAGGTGGATATGGCACACTCCGTCTTTATTCCTTCCGTTCACAATTGCTAATAAAATTCCATGCCTTTTAGAACTGAATAAAGTGCGTTGTTTATTTTTTTTCCCTGTCTTTCAAAGCTTATACTGTATATATCCCTCACATATGCCTACGCTGGATCTCACTGCACGTCACCACCACACGTGCTTCCAACCACAAGCACCAAGTAGGGTGAGTCAAGCTTGAAAAACGCCTAACAAAAAAACTTTTGTCTTAGAGACAAAGCCTTATCTTGAAAGGTCAGTCTCTTGCCATTGCAGCAGGAGAAGAGTGCGTCATGAGGGCGTTTTTTAAATGTCTTTTGATTAAAGAAGGATATTACAACATGAGACATTCACCATGCGGACAAAAAAAAAAACTAGCATTCATTTTCAGCCCAGTGAATGACCTCCTGTGAATATTAAAAATGCAACAGGTTCCTTCATGACAGACATATTTTCCACAATTGAAAGGTCAAATGGAGCATTAATTGTTAATGTAAACTGTTTAGGCGGAAGAAAATGAAACATACACCACTCCACTCCATGCCACTGCTTCCCTTTTGACGGGACTCATTCGCCATGAGAGACAATACTGACCTACCCAGGCTCAATACTTTCCACGTTCGGCAACTTGTGCTGAATAAAGAGTTCCTTTCCCTTTTATGAATAAATGAAGAGATGACATCTCTGCAATCGCCGTTTTTTCGGTGTTTTTGTATAAAATGACGTTTTAGCCCTATATGTAATTCTATTATTGACTCAGAATTCCTGACGCTTCCACTGATGTAAGAGTGAGTGACTCACTTTTGCTTGATATGAATGGTAAACAGTGGCCCAAATGTCGCAGAATCAAACTACGTATGGTCTTCACTTACATATATTCCCTCTATCAGAACACAGCTAATAAAGAACAATACCAGGATAATCACTCTGGTTCCGCCTTATATCATACTCACTGTTGATTAATTCCTGTTTACTAATCAAGCATAATACACAATGCCTGAGCAAAGTGCAGTATCTTAAACAAACCATGCGAGTGTTCAGAATTAAAAGAACAGAAAGTATTAAGACATATTTGTTCAAATAAAGCCGCTTAATCAAACAAGTCTGTTAAAAATGCGATTGGCTTTCTTTTCCTCTCCTTAATCTTACATCTATTTGCAGTAAGATTGTTTTCCTTGGAGCAAAAATAAAATGTCTGCCTTGCTCCTCTGTGTTTGTAGACTGGAGGCAATAACACTAATGTAAAGCTTCTAAACTAAAAGCATGTGTCTCAACACTCAGTTTGAAAATTAGACTCTGCTCTTGATAAATAATATATTAAGACAGAGAGCAAAATGGAATATACATACATTATATTGGCAGACAGTTTTATTTCAGAAAAATGAATAGCATTAACTGCTAGAAATATGTTCCTGATATTTGAGAGGGAAAAGAAATACCCAGAAGCAAAATTCAACAAGGTGTAGCACTCACTTGCCTTAAAATACTTCATACTGACCTGCACTACAAGTTCAATTCTCTGAGTATTTTTTTTTTTTTTTCATTTGCAGTTTTATATCACTGAAATGTCTAAAAGAGGCACAGTGAAACAGGGTAGTCTCAAAGAGCTCTAGTAACGTTCACGGAGTCATGAAAGCTGACAGTTCATTTTTCACAGGGCCATAGATCTTTGGCTCTTATAAAGTAATGGGCTTTGGGGAGAGGTCTTATGAAAGCTAAGATAGTTAAGTGCTGTGTGCCAGGGATGACACAGGGAACGGAGGTCCTGCTCTGCTCTAACACAGACACCCTTAATCCCAGTTATGAGAGGTATGGAGGGAAAGAGAAGGGCTGTGGACTGGGTAATATAAAATAGTAATAAAGATTAATCTGTTGCTGGTTGTCGACTAGATGGTCTCTAAACGTGCTTGAAATTAGGTTGAATTCACTCAAAAGCAAATTGTGTGTTCCTACTGAGAGGATATATATTGGTGTGTTGGGGTTAGAGAAGTATTATTGCACATGAATTCTGTTTGTGAAATTGTACAGTGTGAAAGCATATTAATGCAATGTGGCTTTCAGGCTCAATTGTGCTAAAAACAACTGCGAGGAGACAAATGAATGTGTAGTGCTTTTTACTTCTGTGGTCCATGTCAACATAAAAAAATGGTCTAAGGCGATAAAAACTGGTGGCTCACTTACCAGAGGGGTCAGTTCTCTTCATGCTGGAGCTGCTTCCACCACCTCCTCCATTGGAGCTGCTGGACAGGCCTCCGTTGAATGCTGCTAGACTCTCAGAACTGTAGGCCCGTAGGACTGACAGCATGTTCATCTGGTGCTCCAGGTGAGCCTGCTCAGGCTTCAGCAGGCCTGGGGGACCATTGGCTGGAGAAATGAGACTCAGACCTGGTTGCTGCTGCTGTTGCTGCCATTGCTTTTCAAGGGTGGGTGGCTGGGGTGGAGATGGACCGCGTGCCTGGGCACTCATGGGTATCTTTGCTCTCTGAGCATCCTTCCTAGATAAGGGGGAGTCAGGATGCATTCTAATGGTCCCATGATCTTCATCTTCCATGTCTCTCACCTCCATATCTTCTTCCTCCTCCGCTTCTGGCTCTTCATCATCAGAGCGCAGCTGGTGCTCTGCAGAAGCAGGATTGGATGACTGGTCTTCATTACCTGCTTCATCATCTTCTGACTGACCTTCCCTCTCCTCACATGCCTCCATTTCAACACAGGATGCCTTGTCAGAGAGCTCATCCTGACCACCCACTTGACCGGCTGGATTTTCTTGCTGGTCCAAGAATCCAGCAGGACCCCTGGATGAGCCATCATACATGGGGCTAAAGGGCTTGTAAAAGTCACTTGCGAATGTTCCCATAGAGGCTCCATGAGGGTTCGGCTCCAGGTGGTTGGACCAACTAACTTGGTTCTTCAAGTCTCCAGATTCAGCCTCTCGCTCTTTCAGACCCTCATGCAGGTGGAGAAGGCCTGGAGGAGGTACCAGACCAGAGCTGCCAGTGTGGGAAGATTCACCCAGTAGGTGTTCTTTAACTTCTTTGCCTTGGCCTGATTTGGTTTTACCCAGGTGGTTGGCTTGCAGGTGAAGAGCCATTAACTCCACAGAGGCAGTGGTAAAAGAACAGAACAGACATCCATGCCAGGCTACATTGTCATGGATGGTGATAGATGCCCCAGGTAGAGTTCCTGCATCAGGCCTAACTGACAGATCCAGAGGCTCATACTGGGAGCGGATGCCTTCAGTTGGCTTGGTCTCAGAAGGGTTTTCTTCTTGGTTGCTATCACTGGCCCTCTTGATCTTGTGCTCTGTGCCCTCTAGGCCAAAGTGCTGCCCATGTACCTGGTTCTCTCGTATTTCCTTCTCCTTCTTCATGGAATTCGGCACAAAACTATCCATGAAGGCCTGGAGAGAGCCCTGAAAATTGATTCCATTCCCCATCATACTCTGGTAAGCCCGTCCCAGGTCTGAAAAACTGGCTGGGCTTTCCCCCCCAGTGGCTGGACCTTCAGGGGTCTTCATGCTCTCAGAGCTGGGCTCTGCCCCTAGTCCATGGCGGTCTCGATCTCTCTCACGATCTCTCTCTCTGGGAGAGACCATAGCAGGAGTGGCCCACTGTGTAAGCATCTGGCCTCCTCTAAAATCAAGGCTGGAAGGCATCATCCCTTTGAAGACCCCACGTAGAACATCAGGCCGTGCAAAGATGCCGCTACCACTGTTGGTCTTGCTGTGGTCATCTTTGTGCTCGGAGGATGGAGGGTGGTTGGCAGAGGAGGCATTGCCATTCTGACGCTCACGGTGGTGACGCTCAAGGTGGTACTTCAGGGAAGCAGACTGAGTGCCAGCATAGTCACAATGAGGGCATCTGTAAGGCTTCTCACCTAGAGATAACAAGACAGGTCAGAGATCAAGTAAGAGTAGCACAGAGTCAAATCTGAAGGAAATATCATTGTTGTGAACACCAAAAAGAGAGTGCAGATTATGTCTCATAAGTGTCCCATATCCCAGCTGCCACTCAGTTGCCACCAGCCAATCATTCTCTCTGGGAGGAAGAAGGAAGAAGAGAGGGTTTTTTTTCCCTTTTTTTCATACAGGTCGATCCAGCTCCACTGAGTGAGCTATCACTCATATCAGCAACATAAAAACATTTCACCATATGGTGCCTTCAGTCCACTACCGAGATCATATTTTCAAGTGACAACACAACTGTCTGGATGTTATCTCTGTTCATATAGGCGAGTACAAGTGAGTGGGGTCTGCTTGTGACTATTCTTTTTTGTTTCCTACATCTCACTTGGCCTTGGTCGTTGTCAGACAGCAACCTTGGTGGTGAGGTGGTGATTCCTTGTACATTTCCCTTTTGGAATTTATCATACAGATAAATCAAGCTCTACAGAAGCTCTCAATTTTCTACGGTGTATAAGCTTGACTGTTTAGCACCAAAATGTAATGGGCATATTATAAACTGCCTTCATCTGCAACTGAACTGAAGTCAAAAGTCATATGCGTAGCATATGAACCTCCCTCTTAAAAAGGTTTTAGATCAAGATTTGAGGAAAGTGGATGGTGGGATGTGCCATAAAATAAAGTATGCACAAAACACAATGGAAAATGCAATAGAATATTTCAAAATGGGATAATTACTTCAGTATCTTAATGTCATATACATCCTGACATCCTGGCAGCAGTTATAAAAAGTCCAAAATAAAGCCATATTCTCACTGAATAAGCAATAAACCCCAGAATACAGGGCTTGGTTTTTTTTTTTTTTAACCTATTTATTTATTTATTTATTTATTTATTGACATGCTGCAGTGTTGCAGTTAAGAAAAGGAATACAGAGCCATGGAAAAAAAGGCAAATATAAAAAGATGTTTGTCAAGTACTGTGTTCATATGTCTCTGTGTGTATATATAACTATAAAAGGTTTAGATTATACACATGGAAACAATTTTTATCTGAGAAAAAATGTTGCATTGTTACGCAAGACTGAACTGAATGATTTAAGTCTGGCTCTGTAGTAAATCATGGATATAATTAGCAAATGGCATACTGCTCAAGTAATTTATCATTATTTGGAGGGCACCATTCCAGAAAAAAAGAAAGACTCAAAGATCTGCAGACCTACAGAACACAGCTTACCAAAAAGGGTCACAAAATACCACCTCAATACTTCATTGATAGAAGAGTTAAGAGAGAGAGAGAGAGAGAGAGAGAGAGAGAGAGAGAGAGAGAGAGAGAGAGAGGAGAAGAATAAAAATAACGCGAGAGAGAGAGACTCAGTTATTGCTTTACACTCGAGTGCGAGTGAGGCTTAAATTTAAAATAAACCATACAAGATGAGCTTTTAACCCAATAAGAGCTTATCCTCTGAGCAGGATAACAGGGACTTGGCCTGATTCAATAAGGAAATGTCCCTGATGCAAATGATCATTTTCAATTCTTTTAACTGGACAAAATGATATTCTGTGCCCAAAATTAGAGGCAAATTAGGGTGATCTGCTTTTCCCCTTTTATTCCTTCCACCCCAAGCTTGTGTTTTAATTCATGACAGCGCTGAGGCTGTCACTTGTTAAAACAGCATTATAAAGGGAGAAAAATAGAAAGATGTGAATATTTTTATGCAATGTTACAATTAAGAGCACTAGATAAATAATCAGCATTGATATAGACAATACGCAAATGCTCTCTCTCTCTCTCTGTGTGCATGTGTGTGTGCACACGCATGGCGTGTTCTTTGTGCACCATTTGGACTCAGTAAGACATCTGCTCCATCATACGTCAGGGGCATGTGTGACATCTGGGGAATATACTGTATCCTGCCTTGCAACATTACACACAATTTACTGCTAAAGGTCATTATGTACCCGTTAATCCACTTTTAATTGATATCCGCACAAACAGCACAACCTCTGAGAAACATAATGGATCGCCAAGGCCCAGAGGTAGCAGAATGATTATTTTTCATCATTTAAGATGAAAAAAGGCAAAAAAAAAAGAAAAAAAATTAAAAAGTTTTCTTTCCAGGGCTTTCATTCACTGTTGATGGACTGTCTTAATAAAAATAGGGGAAAACACACATCAAATTGCCATCTGGTACTGTATGACAGACTTGATATAAATTACAGAAGCCTCTTGCTGAGAGTGGTACATATCATTTCAGAAGTTCATTTTGCTGCTTGCTCTTTCCACTTGAAGGAGTCCGGCTCGAACCGATTTCATCTGGATTTGTGGCGATTTGTCATGACTCCATAGTAACCACGCAAATAAACACCCAGAGCCTCTACAGAAAGGCAATTAAAATAGTTAATAGATATTACATACTTTAAGATGGATTTCCATATGGCTTTATAGAGCGGTGAAAAGACAGCCTGTATAGTGGAGAGACGGAGAGATTGACTGGTCTGGAAAAATAACTGTCTTTTATGTTCAGGTTGTTTATCTAAGTTAAAGACGTGCAGCCAAAAATATCAAGGTGCTCATGTTCTCTGTCAGTAAGTGTTGTTTGGTTTCTAAATTGTCCTTTACTGTAAGGGCCATTACTGTAGTCCATGCATTCATTTTAAAGTCTTTTGGAGGAGAAAGAAAGTTTCTCCAGAGAAGCAAAAATAAATCAATATAACAAAAGCATAAAAGAAAAAATATAGTATAATAATAATAATAATAATAATAATAATAATAATAATAATAATAATAATAATAATGGCAATTATGATTATGATGATGTGTACCTCTAAATAAACTTGCTTTGACATTGCTTTGGATCTCTGGACTGTCTGACCTTTGTAATTTACAGTGCTTATGGTTTGGAACGGTAGCAGCTGACCACATACCAGTACTTAATCACCCTCATTCTCCTGAGTAAACTTTCAAAATACTACTTGATACGACCATAAAACTCCAAAACTGCATCTACGGGTGTGAGCCAAGTCTTTTTTGCCTCTTTCTGACTCTCTGAAAAGACTTGCAGAGGCTTGTAGGACAAGGTGACTCGACACAGGCGACGGCCGTCACTTCACCATCCCTTTTTAAATAAAGGTAATTTGGTCGATGCACGAGTTCTCCTGTGCCCTCAAGTTATGTGGAGCCGTTGTCAGGAGCGAGGACCTTTTTATTTTTTACCCACAGCTGCTTACTGCTAAATAGTGCCTTGTCCAGAAGGGGACAATCTGTGTCTCTAATTGCTGTCACTGAAGCCTAGATTCATTATGTGACTTTCCCATTAAAATGTGAGCATTAATTTGTATAATGAAATATCACCCACTGCAGTGTTCATTAGCTGTGGCCCCACACTGTATGCCGCACAATGTTAGCTACCTAGCAAACTGTGCTTAATTTCACTAATGGATATTTTCCCACTCACTGTTGGAGAGGAAATTAATACTGTAACATTAGCTCTTTAACTTTTGGAGAAATTTAAATTCACTTCATTCCTTTCAAGCCAGTGTTAGAGAGTCATTAATCTAACATTGTGTTGCACAATGCCCTGGTCCTCTTAGTAAGCAATGCCATTATGATGGGCAAACAGCATGCGGATTGAGGGTCATCTGCATTGCGTTTTGTGTCATCTGCATGTCTGATTCTTTTAAATCAAGGATGGATGTTCATTTAATGTCAGCAGCTTTGTTCCCAACCCTGATTAGGAGGGAGGATTTCAGGCTGCGGGAGGATGCAGGGTGGTTATTACCTGCTGATCGAAAGATCAGATTCATCACTTGTCCAAGCAGTGAAAATGATTTAAACCTAAAGTCAGGATGTTTGGGGAATCAATTCTTTTTGAAGCTTTTCCAGCAGATTTATGGTGTAAGTTCGGGCATTGCTGATTTGTTCATTCTAAAAGATTTCAGCTGTTGTTGTATAACCAAGAGATTGGATGATTTTGATCTTCAGTTCACAGTATGTCATTTGGGTGGCATGTCATTAATCAGATCACATGCGCAGCTATTTAAATAAAAAAAAAAAAAACTTTTTTGTGGTATTGATTCATTCTAAACTTGGACCATAAGGGTGAAACCTTTATGACGATTTTATATCCAACGTGACTCACACATCTTGCAAACAAATCAAGGCTGGTGTAAACTGCAGCATCAACAGACTGTAAGGACTTCAGCAGTGTAAACACACACACACACACACACACACACACACACACACACACACACACACGCAACAGGCTGCCCAGTGAGTTGAGTTGAGTGAGTGAGTGAGTGAGTGAGTTAACGGAGCTGCGGGACGAGGGCCTCTGCTTCCTCTTTGGAGAAATATGGCCCTACTGGGGACCCTTACCCTCTTCTCAAAGCATGCATAACTCAACCTCCCTGAGCTAGAACCATATTTCCCAGCTCCGTGCCCTTGCTCCCCTGCTTATGGGGACATAACTGTGCTGCACCAAGGCTTAAAGCAATCAGTCTCCACAAGCCCAGGAGCAGCTGACTCTAACACTTTCCTCAGACCTGCCTGTCAACGGACCTGCCTGATGCCTGTTTCCTCATTTCTTCACACGACTAATTCATCAGTATACAATTTCTCTCCGTGGCTCTGTTCTAGTGCTACTTTTTGATATTTGAGACTAGCCCGAGGTTCTGTTATAAACTTTCTTATATTTTATACTAAACAATGTGTCCACAGCTGCATGCTGACGGCTTTCTGACGGGTTTAAAAAGGGGTACAAAGAAACGGTACGACGTTGGCTGGCCTTGGTCTCTGTGTGTGTATGTTTAAGCTTTGAGGCGTAATCATCAGCTCCACGGCTAGACGAGCCATACAATCAGGCTTTAATTCCCTCAGAACAGCAGAGCTATGTGCTTCTTATTAAGTGGGACGAATACTATTTGGGTGGTCTCCCTTCTTCCTTGTAAGCGCATACCAAAAAAATAACAACCATCAATTTCCTGAACTGAGAGCGATTTCCATTTTAAGTTAGAGCGAGAGTGCAAGCTGCCCTCAAAGCACTTGTTGAATAGTTTTCTCTTTTATTTTCATATGTCCCTCTCCAGATGATGTTTTAAAGGTAGTGAGGCAAGCCAAAGTAATGAGATAACTAAAAAAGTATTTAAAAGGGGAAAAATCTGAATATATGAGTTATGAGACTCCAGATGGTTGATTATCTTGCACTGAAAGAAAAAGGCATTTATAGTGGTCATGCTATAGTTTCACAGAGTTTCAATTTACACTGTTTCATGATCTCGCTATATCACACACACTCACACTTGCAGTGACCTCGCAGTGCTTCCCTGTGCTAACTAGGACAAGCTGTGCATGAGAGTGAGCCTCAGCTTCGCTATGGGCTACACAGCAGAATTTCACTGCAGCTATTCAACCTGAACTCTCGCCATCGTTACTGTACGAGTGGGAAACTCCAGGCCACATGCAGGAACTCCAGTGTGTGTGAGCCGTGCTACAAGTCTGAGTATTATGACAAGCAGGATTAGAACAAAATTGGAAAGGTCATGGAGAGCCAGCAGTGAAAGAAAGCAAATGGATGTGGTGTGCTGCTTTTGAGAGGGGAAAAAAATGGTATTCAGTTGATGTAGATGTGATGAGAGATAAAAATAAATTTAGACTATTTGTTTCACTTTTTTTTAAACACGTTTATTGTTATTTGAACTATAAAATCCTGTGTGTTTGTTCAGACAAAACACATGCCTTGCTTGAATACCAGTCAAAAATAGGAAGCTTGAAGATTTATGGGTAATATGATAGACTGGGCCCTGTGATGACCTGGCGACTTGTCCAGGGTGTACCCCGCCTTTCGCCCGTAGTCAGCTGGGATAGGCTCCAGC
>JANZLB010000020.1:21986664-22000564 GCA_026167865.1 Notarius quadriscutis
AGTATAGTATAGCGCACAGTCATTGGCTGGATGATGGAAAAAGAGACCATTGACATTTATAATGAGTATTTTAAAGCTTTAAATAAAAATGTGAGGAGTCCAAAGTTGTTTTTTCCCCCTTGGAAATGTAATTAAGCATGAATGTTCAGTTTCCATAGCACTCAAGTAAAGTTTACAGTATATAACTCCAAAAATACTTAAATACAGTAATTAAGTACAATTACTAAAGTATTTTCCACCCCTGATTTTTACAATACAAGAACTTGGCCCACTGAAGGGTTCAGTATTTGTTCAGTATTTAGACTCTGTCTTTTCTTACCCGTATGTATTCTCAGGTGGACCTTCAGATGATGGGAAGTGCGGAAGGACTTGCCACAGTAGGGGCAGTCTTTCATGGCGGATCCCACACTCCTCTCTCGGTGCGGGGTAGCAGGAGGAGGAACTGCTCCTGGTGCCTTCGCCATCTCATCCCCAACATCTGAGAGAGTCAGAGAGAGAAAGAGAGAGAAAAACACCGAGAGAGATGTAATTCAGTGAGTATTCAGTTTCACTTCAAACCAGCCACATGCCACTCTGCTTTTCTTCCACTTGTTCATTTTTTTCCCATCTTTCGTTCTCCTTTCAGCCTTTTTACCACACAAATCTGCTAACACCACACAAAGTCAAACACATCAATGGGTTCACGCGCGCCACTCTTTTTTCCCTGCCGCACTCTCCTCGGTCTGACAGAACGCTGACAGTTCAGAAGCTTTTCAGGTTGCTTTAGAGACGTCGTCCTGACGCCCTCCCCACGTACACACTCCAATTCTTCCATTTTATCCCTCCTATCATCATCTTTACTGGGTAGCATATGGCGGATTGTGTCAAAACGAACAATACAGGAAAGGAAACAGCTATGTCAGCAGTTGGTCTGTGCCTTCGTGTTGCGCCCTGGTTTTGACAGGTGACGTCGGCGGTGTGGCTGATAGGAGAGGGTGATAACGAAGGCCTCATTCTGATTGAGCTGCTGTCACTACAATACTCTAAACGTGTCAAGACCAACAAGCCCCAGTTCGGAGATAATTAACCATGCTGAAGTGAGTTATTACAAGAGACATGGATGTTGGAATGGTACATTATGCTGAGGTATTAGCACATATATTTGCACATATGCTTTAATTATTATGCAGCATTAGATCACAAGTTCATGCTCTTGTGACATCTCCATCCATGCAAAGGGCAGATTTTGTAGCTGACCAGCCACATAAAACAATGCAGCATAACTCCTAATCATAAACTTTTGTTTCTGCTGCAGTTTTCATGTTGTAACTTGAACTACAAAAGTACTAATGGAAGTAAAGTAAAGTTTAAAAGGCCAGTTTTCCTCAGTTACGCTGCGCTACCTGATATGATATATATGTGAGGAAGGAAACGGTCTAAATGGAGCAACCCACTTAGGCAACCGTTCCATGAAATCTTTTTTTCTTTTTCCAATAATCTTTCCATTTCTTTATATTCTTTCCATCCCTTTTTAAAAATCAAAGTAGATTTAAGAAGTTAAAAGAGAAAGGGTGAAGTCAGCATTCTCTTCCACTCTTGTGACTGATCACGTGCCGGTGATTTGCTTCCCTCGCTTTGCCTACACACATTACATTGTACTGCGTGCCCCATTTTTTGACCCAAACATACACACAATGATACAAACACCTACGCTGACCTAGTTTGAGTTTGTATCCTGATAAATTAGCTTTAGTGACGGGCCTTTTTTGGGAAGATACAGGAAGGGAGGACAATTCACAAACATACAAATATACTAAAAACCCTACAACAAACTTTCCCTTACTCATTTAAAATGGGCTTAAAAGAAACTGCATAACACACACAGGCACACACACACGCACGCACATCCAAGCGGCCCAACAGCGGTGTCTTTAATCAGCTGACTGCTTCCCAGCTTTTAATATGGCCGTTCCAATTACTGTAAAATTCATCCTGCGCCGTATAACCACAAATATTGACAGTTTATTGCACAACACATTTATGACATTTGAAGGTCACCCCATATATTACGCTCCATCTTTCTGCCCAGGGTGTCTGGAACACACAGCTTCCCGATAACCCCCCACCTATAACTATTTTCTCTGTATTGATTTTCCATTTCACATCCTCTTTTTATGCAAAAGGGGAAAAAATCGGTAAGAGACACACAATATTAAAATGATTGTCACAAGCCAAGTATAGGCTTCATATTTTAAATTGCTAATATGTACAAACAATAAGTCTCAAGGGTGGGTTTTGTAGATGCTGAACCACAAGAAGCTTATTTTGCACTGTGCTTTAGAGACGTTTACTGTCAATGTAATCAATTGTACTTGGGGGAAATGTAAATGAATGATTTATAATATATGATTAAGTTGTTTGTGTGAAACTTGATGAGAATGAAATAGAACTGAATGGTTATGATATGTGCTGCGAACTTTGGTGGAGTTGATAAGTAACTGTTTAGCCTTATAGAAGTGGTATTGTTCTTTTCAAACAGGATATCTGGACAGTGATGAGGTGTGAAGTGTGTATTCAGCTCAGTACTGGGCCTGCATTAATGCACTACAGCAAACTGAAACAAAGAGCTGGGATCAGACCAAGGGCCAGTGGCATGAGCCATCTGGGAGGAGGAGGAGTATCAGTCACTCACCCTGCTGTCTGTCTCATGTCTCACACACATACACACTCAAGCTACTCATCAGCTACCACCAGGGTGTGTATGTGTTTACTGTAAGAGAGGATATGGGCTGTATGTGGATTTGCATCAGTGTGTGTGTGTGTGTGTGTGTGTGTGCATCCTCTGGAGTCCCTCCAGATGGACCACACCCTGTTCCCATTAATGAAAAGAAAGACAACAAAAACAAAAGGCCCCCCTCTCTCTTAATGGTACTTTCCCAATCACACTCGCCACACCGAATCAGGTTGTCATGTGGTTTTGATTGCTCTCATATCACTTTCCGGAAATAAAAAAAAAACAAAAAACGCAATCATAAAAACACAAGATGTCTCTTATCTCCATTACAATAATGTGTCACGTGTCTCAGTCAAAGTCATTGACCCCTTTCTTACAGCAGCCTATGTAAGGCAGGAAGAGAAAATGTTACAGAAAAAAAATTAAGACAGAGACAGATACACAGAGAGAGAGAGAGAGAGAGAGAGAGAGAGAGAGAGAGAGGTAAATGTGATGACATCATTTGAAAGGCATTAGGCTTTTAAAAATGCACCCGGGGGGAGTTGATTTCCTTACGCCGGAGCAACACAACACCATCCGGCTGATGCGCGCACTACACGCTCTTTTTTGATTTGGACCGGTGCCATCTTTGTGAACGGGCTGGTTCAGGCGAGTTAATCAATTTGAGGTTTAGTTACACTGCTGAGGCTAGCAATCTAGCTGCTGCTTGAAAAGTAATCGGAATTCGCAGAATTTATTAACCAAACACCAATTATCATTAAATACCACTGCATTATCTCTTACTTTTACTACCTGACAAGGACTACTTAATGAAATTTTAGATTAAAGTTATTTCGCTCGCTGATTTATGGTGGCCGAAGTTCCTAATGCAGTCTCACGGCATGGATCCCAGCTTAGGCAGATTTTATTTTTTTAGATGTATGCCAGCAAATGTTTCATTGGTATCACAACAACGAAGTCTTTTGCCCAGAAAAAGCATTGCAGTCGCATTGCCAGCATTGGCCGTGAAAGGAGCAAACCAAACCCTGACCAGAGTGTCAATGAGGAAATAAATTCATAAAACATAATGAGAATTTAAATCATAAAAAAACAGCCTAAATTCAAAAAAGTGTTTATCCCTGCTCTGTTTGTGAGATGAAACAGCCGCAAAATGTGTTACATATAAGGCATGTGGGTAAACAGGGGCACCAGATGTTCTTTGATGTTAATAATGGCATTTATTATTAATATTAATTAGACTGCATTCAGCAATACATTTGGGCCATTTCCAAGTCAATTAAGCAAAATGGCATTCGGGAGATGTTGAAACGACATTTTAAGGCAGGTGTTCAGCGGTCCCCTAATAAAACATTTTCGCAGCGACTGAAAAACAACCCATTTTCAGCAGATTTTCTTTTCTTTGTCTGCAGGAGAGTCATGTTTTCTTGCTCCAAGCACAAGCATATTTTAAAAAATGCTTCATTTTAGTCATGAACAGTTTTGCCCTGAAAAAACAGACATGTTTTTATGTGCTAGGTATGCCATTAAACACCGATTCACTTGATGTGATGATTCTTAAAAAAAAAAAAAATAGACCTGATGGGCAGAAATTATGGAGAATATCAAATCAGGATGTTTATTTGTGTTCACTGCAGATTAAATCTCATGGGTATGTGCAACATCATTTTGACAGCTTAATTCTAGGGTATAATATAACACTCACGGCCAAATCGGCATGATCCGGGCACCAAATGCCATACACATGGACCATGCACACTGCTCTATGGCACATCAGCCTAAAAAACTAATTACTCAACACATGGTAGTGGGGTCACAGCAGGGAAACGCTCAGCTGTCTATATAATTCTTATCCTATGTCTAAATAGAAACATAGACATTAACACACAAATAGACAGAGAGAGAGAGAGAGAGAAAGTTGTAATGCTCTACAACATATAATCTGACTTTAAATAAGGGTTCTGCTGCACATGCTACTTGCAGCTAGCACTGATTTGGCAGGAAGGCCATTTTTTTTTAAAGCTCGGTGAGGCTCAACCATACAATGGTACATTAACAATCTGTGCATTCATTTATCAGCCGATGCGTTTTTTGGACTGTGCGTTTATGGCGCAGTGCACTTTTCATCGCCGAAAATTAATGAACATGCCTCCCCTCGCAACAAACATGCACCTGTGCCGCCGCGATGCTAATCACAAACATTTATATTTATTAGCGACGGGCTGAGCGAAAGTGGGATTATAAAAGGAGGAGGGAAGACTGTCCTTTTTCTGCTCGCTGAACAGAACAGCACATTTCTCTTTTTTAGAGCACATTTGTTCTGCCTGCTAGTGGAGGGGGGTCAGGTGAAATTAAGCTTCAAGCATTCTGCCTTCGATTGCTAGGAATTAGAAATCATTCATGCCTTTACAAGCTTGACTGAATTCACTCTATCAATAACACTGCTTTTGATGCAGTTTAATAGGACACATAAAACACCATGCTTCGATATGAATTGTTATCTCTTTCGCGCTGCAGTCAGAAATGACTTGCTTATGCTGAAAACCTGACCACTATGTCTCAAGGTCTTCATAACACACCCCGTCCAAGCAGCATGAGCCACACACCAGCACAACAACATGACATTGTCTCAGGAGGTCAGCGAGGTGAAAGTAGCAGAACCGTGCAAATGAGCCACATTGACAGTGCTCCTGACCATGGAGGACCCCCTCCTTTCCTCTCTCTCCTTCTCTCTCTCTCTCTCTCTCTCCTGTGCACCCTCCCTCCCTCCGCTAGTGACAGAAGGTGCGCCTCTCCCTCTTTAAAGGCGAAGCCTCTGCCGAGCTGGGGGAACAGGAATGGTGCCATAACTTTCCGGCTGGCACGCGCCCATCTTTGTTTTCTCCTCTCGAGTTGCTTTCAGGCTTCAAAGAGCAGCAAATTTACGGAAAAAAAAGAAAAAGGAAAGAAAAAATAAAGTAATAAACAAGTCCTGGGGAAAAAAAAAAGCGAAAAGCAGGGTTGCTGAGGAGGCAGTCAGGTCTCACTAACTGTATTATTCTGCAAGGTGATCAAAGCATGAAGCACAGAGGGGAGGAACAGGAGACTACCTCTGGCCCAATGCAGGAACCCAGGGGCTTCGCAAGATCAGGAACCGTCCTAGGTACGAGTGGGCACAAGCGGGCCCTGAGGGCGGGCATCTCATAAGGAGCTGTGCTTCACTAGGGCTGGCTGCTCTTAATAGTGGTAAATATTCATTGAGTGTTGACGGTTTTGGCAGGAAGGAAGTGTTTATCATTAGTGAAGCCTGAATAGATTCGGTCTGCATAGAGACGACATGATTTCTATGGATCAGTCGTGCAAATCGGTTTCCTGATTTAATTCTACTAAATTAGAAGCTACATTTCTTATGTACATATCCGTGGCCACAGCGATATTAATAAACATTAAAATGACACAAATAGAACAGCAAACTCATCTGCTACTGTGCCTTTAAAACTCTTTAAAGAGTCGACAAAAAAAAAAAAACACACATTCTCGCCTGACATTGATTTCCTATTCATTTTTCTAGCTGGCCAAATCAACAAGTACAACAGGCAATCATAAAGCTGACTTACAGATCCATGTCCAAGGCACAGCTACAGCACCCTTCTGAATCCATTACCTTCACTGTAAAGCCATTAGCTTTCAAAAAGCATCACTCCTCTCCTTTCATATGAATTAAAAGAATGCAGTGGTACTTGGAGAAAATTACCATAAGGGTTATGACCTGATGCACAATAGAATTATAAAACCAGACACCAAGACAGACTGTTTCTGTAACACTGATCTGATGAACACCTTAAAAAATGTAACAACCTCCAAGCCTTTAATATGTGGCCTTAAAATCGCTTTTCTTACAGCAAATCTAGTATGTGTCTGTTTTTTTTTTTTTCCCTTGAGCCATGGGGCCCATAAATTTTACAGCCAAGGACGTCCGCTGTTTTACTCATATATGCGCTTGTCCAGTGCCTCGGAAAATGAAATAAAACGATTTATCATGCCAAACACAGCGGTATGAGCAGCTCAGAGTCAGGCTGGGATATAAGCCTGTCTCGACACTGCCTCTTTTCCTTATCCTCGATATTAGACATCATTTATTTAACCCACATTAATCTGAGTGAAGTGTCTAATGAAAGTTTTGCGAAATGTAGACGAGGAGTAAAGTAGCTAAGAACAGCCTGGTAGGCGGATTTCTGAAAACGGTGATGATTGATAATAAAATGAAGCACACGGCGCGAAAGCTGATAACAGCTACATAATCACGCGTGTGAAAGCGCGTGTGTGTTTGTGTATGTGTGAAATGCAGGTTCGTTCAATTTTGCTACTGAAACAAAACGCATCTATAGTGTATGTCACATTTATACATGATCACTCTTTCTCACTCGTAGCTAAAAAAATAGATCAGTGTGATGATTTATGTGTGTTGTAGCTCAACCCCTCTCTATCACAATCTTTCTCTTTCCACCACTCCTCCTCCCACAGCTTCCATTCCTTCCAGTTTGCCGTGCGTCACCCCTAACACATGTCTGTGAAGAGAGCCCGCTCCTATTTCCTCCACAGCCAGAATGTTAATTTGTTATGAAGGTCATTGACAGAGAGTAATAATCACCATTGGGGATCTAACAATTTGCCATTTCTGAACATTGCAGCACAGATGACTCAACTATTAATAGACCACCACCCCCCATCTTAATATGACTAAAAACTATTCTGATGATTCCACAGGCCAGAAAAGGCAGCCTTGTGTCTTTATTTCTCGTCGTCTATTTTATCTGAGTGGAGATATCTGACATTTGGAGCAAATTAACGTGAACCTAAGCCTGGTGAAAAGCATTGTATAACAAGATATTGAAAATTAAATCACATTTTTACATAGAGAAGGGTCTGACTTCTGCCCTATTGTCTCATTTTTTCCCTTTCTTTACTCCCTCCCTTCCTTGCTCTCTTTCTCTCCTTCTCTCCTCCTCTCCCTCTGTCGCTCTGTAAAGGACTGTGTTTGTACAATACCACCAACATGCTGACACTTAAGCACGATCCGAGATTCCATTATATGGATCCGATGCGGCGAAATGTTTACAACTAAACAATAACAGTTTATTTCAAAACTCATTTACCACCGGCCTTGCTGTTGCCAGCGCATACAGACATATGTGTCGGAATTTGTCGGGCGAACAAAATAATTCTGGCCGAAGCTATTTTTATCAGACACCCAGCATTTGTTCATTCTAAATGATCAGCATTTATGGAACAGAGCACGCAAGTCGAATCCTTTATCTACACAGCCTCAACATCTCAAGACTAATTACAAATTAATCTGAATCTGTATATCTACACTAAGAGGGCAATAGCTCAGCACGCTAAGATCTATCTCTTATATATTTATAAATATCCTCACTAGGCGGCATTGGAAGGGATGATCGTGACATAATTGCCTCTAGTCTATACCCATGCAGGGACATCAAGGCCAGAGATTGTGAATATTAATAACTGATCATTAGCTCGATAAGTGTGTGTGAGCTCAAGTTTTGGCTGATTCCATTACGGCTGATCCTGAGGGCCGAGGAGCAGCAGGCGAAGGTCACATGTGTCATAACCAACTCTCTATCTTTCTCTCTTCGGTCACTGTATAACTTACATTATCTAAGAATAATTTTAAAAGCTGTAATCATGGACATGATTCTTAATCAAGAGTCTTACTCTAGCGGGTAGTAGTAGAGCTGTCTAGTGGACTTTTCTATTTGATTGAAAATATAGATGTAGCAGCTGCAAATTTAATTCACCGCAACACAGATCAAACTGGCATCTACACTCACAAAAAGAAATTATTTTCCCAGGTCAGCTGATCATGCACCTGTGATACCCCATCGCCCGTACATGTCTGCTGTCTCCGACCCCCCCTGCTTTGCCCAGGGCCTGGCGTGCTCTTACACTGCGGTGAACCTCTGGGCACCTTGACTGCTGTTAACTGCTTGTGGCACGAGCAAAGGAAATGGGTCATTAAATGAAACGAGCCAGGGCCAACCTCCCAGACTCCCAGAGCTGTTTCCAATCAGATAGCTTCCTTTAGCAGGAGCCAAAGTCTCACACAGCATTAGCGTCATTAAAGGGCCCTACATGCTCTCTCTCTCTCTCTCTCTCTCTGTCTCCCGGCCGCTGCCCCTGCTAATGTAAGTTGCACTGTGAATCGGAATGATGGAGTTTTTGATGTGGGGAGGAAAAGTGCAGGCATCTTTCATCAAGGTAAATACTTCAGAAAAATTCCATAAATGGCAAAGAGTTACCATGGCTTGTCAGATAGACACTCACTTGACAGTCCTTCATCTCTCTCTCTCTCAGACTGTCTATCAGTCTTCTTTCCCTACTTCACCTTTCCACACACAAAGTCTTCTTGGAAGTGTGTGTGTGTGTGTGTGTGTGGCAAGGCTTTCTGACGAGGCCCTATATTTATACAACTGAAAATAGAATGAGTCCTTGCTGCCAATCAAAGCGCAAAACATGTACCGGAGAAACACATTATCACAGACGTGGAAACTCGCTCACACTTGTTGCCTCCGTGTCTGTATATTCCTCCTTTCTTTTTCATTTTCGGGAGTGATAAATGAACCGTGTGCGATTCTCACACCTGTCCTTGCATCCTTTCCTCACCACCATGATAAGGGATTTCATTAACGGCAGAACGTTTGGGCTGAGGGAAACATAATTGCTTGGCTGTTGTTGTTACCTCCACCGACACCCTAATTTCCTCCTTTCCTTACTCTTGACTGTTAAGTGATCATTATATCAAGAAGCAAAGGTAGCAAGGTTACAATATCGACATGTGCTCAAAACCCAACTCAGGATTTGTAGCGCTGAATCAAAGGGAGAAGGAAGACTTAAAAAGAAGGAAGGAAAGGGAAAAATGGGTGTATAATGTGGTAATAGAATGACAGTGGAAGTGAGAGATAAGATCAATCGGGAAAGATCACAGCATTCGGTAATGATTTAAGCGCTCAGACCGCTCCCTCTAATAGTCCTTGATGGATAACTGTATGAAAAAGATACATAATTTTTGACTTGCCATTTACACAGCATTGCACCTGAAAGCTGGCTGGAATAATAGACAGTTTAAAATGTCAGGGAACTAACTAAGAAAGAGAGACGGATCGGCCAGCAGAATCTTAATTAGGAAAGCCAGCTAATGGTCCTGGCAGCTCAAGACGGAGGAAAGAGAGAGTGAGATAGAGAAAGAAAGAAAAAAAGAGTGGTTAGAGAAAGGAAGTGCTCTTCTGAAATACACAACACTTCCGAGAAATACTTTGGACCAATTAGCTTAGGCCTCTCCTCCTCATTTGTAGTTCTTTTTCCTCCCTCTCTCTGTTCTTTACCCATTTATATGTTTTTTTTTTTTTTCAAAAGGCTGACCAGTCACATTGCAAATATATATCTAGTTGTGAACCCCATCAAGAATACGCTCTGTCTGGAAACGCATGTATAGGATTTACCTATCTATCCCAGAGCAGACCTGCGTGTTGAGCGCCAGCCAGAAGCGCATGATTGTGTTAATTAATCTGCCATTGTGAGCAGAGGGAACAGCTGCAGTGGCTCTCGTGGCTGCGTTGTCAAAGCAAAACAATGCTGTGTTAAGCTTCCCCTGCTGAATCTTCCCATTACAAAGCAGCTCCAATACAGGGGCTAAATTCATAAAACCCACAGATCAATTTTTACCAGCGCTAATGTCTGACCTTTAAAGGGAAAGGGGTTTATACATGCTTCATTCCCTGCTTGAAATATGGTCAGATATGTGACACCTAGTATTTAAGCCAACACCTTGGGCTTAGAAAACAGAGAGATTGGGGAAGAGAGGAAGATGTGGGGTGTGGGGCCAAACGGAGAGAGAGAGACGAAGGTAGGAGCCAAAGAGGTCTGATTTCTTAAACAGAGACAAACAGAAGAGCACCAGGATTCACCAGCTGGGCGCTGGTATTTTAAAACAATACGTCTAACACGATTAGGAGGCAGCCATCGATCTCTGTTATGTGGATTTAATTTACGAAGGGTAGAAAGCGAGAGAGCACGAGGAGGGGTTTGGAGAAAAAACAAATCTGTGACAGTTTCAGATGCATCCGTAAAAAGTGAGCAAGTACAAAAGGTGTCAAATGGAAAGGTGACAAAAAGCACAATGTAATCTGCTCAGACCAGATAACAAACTAAAGTGTGTTATATTGATGAGATTGCAAATATGCTACATACAGCTACAGAAATCCAAAGGCAGTAATAAAAGTGATGATTTGCAGATCATGTTCTGCTGTTCTTTTAATTTAAATGAAATGAATTTACAGAAATAAATAAAATAAATGTGATGTGTTAGGATTTGATGTGTGTGTGTGTGTGTGTGAGGGCTGACTGAGGACTTTATGGACGATTTGTATCAGGGACTTGGGCAGGGTTGGACCAACACTCGGGAGTTGGAGGAAAAGATTGCTTCGAGATTCTCTGGAAGAGCCATGGGGGGGAAGATGCCGCTTTCTAGTGCACTGGTTTCCAGAGAGACAGCGATGCGTCTCGAGAAACTCATGCGGCTCCCTGGACCTCGACCCACTCACTGCAGTGGGAGACCGTCTGTTTAGGCAAAGCCCCTCCAAAAAGCCCACCAAGCATGCCAAGCATTTAAAGGGGAATAAAAAAAAATAAAAAATAAAGAAACTCCCTAAGGCTGACTCAAAGTGCTGCTCTCTGTTTAACCAACATCACCTCGAGTTGAGAACGAGGACACTGCAAGGCAGGAAGGAGAACCTTTTCCAAAAGGCACACTCGAATCATAAACGTAGGAAGCAAGCATCTTGAATGCAGATTTAGCTACAGGACTTGGTTGAAAGTACATAAGTAAGAAGCTTTGCTTAATTTTTCAAAGTTGGAAACAGTAACCAATGAATACTCTCCTGTGCTGCTGCTCGTGTGTGTATGTGTGTGTGTGGTGTTTGTGTGTGTCAGAGACAAGCTGAAGGAGGATTTTCTGAAAGCTTGCAGATGGAGAACGATGCCATGGTGTGAACACACGTCTCCAAAGTGTCGCTTGCTCGCCCATCTCACCTGTCCACCAGGCAGCGTCACAGTGAGCCGTCAGATGCTCCACTTACCGCTACAGTAAGCATGAGATAAGAAAAATCTGACTGTTAGCACACGTTTCCGTCACCACAGCAAACGTTTCGATGTTTCAGAAGACACATGGTAACCTTTTGCCAATGAATCATTACTGTGTCTTGTGTTGGATGAGATATCGTGATGAGATGTGCACTGTCCTATTCTACATCATTCATGTACTGTAACAGGATTTCAGTTCAAGATCTGTCAAAGACATTTGGAATCAGGATGTGTTGACTTAAGATCTGTGCCTACACCAACTTTTTTTTTTTCATGCCTAACCATGCCGAGCCTTGTGGGGAGTAAAAATAAACTTTATCGAAATAGATCCTCATTGACATGGTGCCATGTTCAGGCTGTGAGCAGCTTGTGTCTCATAAACATAATTCAGAAACGTCCTCTAAACTTTTTTCTCCTCTCTTGAAAGTTCAAGTTGTTCCTTTTTCATCCCCACTTCTCCTGCATTCTTCATGACAAGCATGAGGGAAAAAAAAAAATGACAAGTCCCAGAACTATAAAAGTAAAATCCCAACCAATTCTTTTGTGAAGCAAGGGCTATATCGAGGTCCATGAGGAAAGCAGCTCTGATGATCTTTCATGAATCCTCAACCCTGTGTCTAATGGGAAATACCTGTTCCTGGCAGGGGGAAGTGCTTCAGCAGCGTGATTACACCTCACCTGCAGCCAGAGCCAGGAGAGAGGTGGCATTTAGGCACTCTGTCCCCAGTGAGGGGCTCACGGAGCTCAGCCATGGTTTTAACCACGTTAAGGGAGCGGGCTGAGCCACAGTATTAAACCCCCACTAAATCTAATGCCTCCAGGGAAGAGAGCAAAAAACTTCTCATAGACCTGCTGCTAAAACACCCAAATCTCTACAATAATGGCCCTTGGGTATAATCAACAAAATGTCAGGGCCTTCAGAAAAAAAGTTGCATCTGATTTTTTTTTTTTTTCTCTCAGTAATATCTTAAAGTACAACAGGCCTTAGGGAGAATAATTTAATAAGTTAAACCTTATACTTTATTAGGATTAAAATGACCCTTTTTTATTTGAAACAATACTAATTATGAGTTTCCAAATTTAAAATATGTCTGAATTTCTGATTTCTTTTATAACCTTTAATAAAATTTGTATTTGTTTTATTCAGGGCTGCATTTCTCAAAAGCACTGTAGCACAAATATGACTGTTAAATGGTAAATATCTCTCTCTCTCTCTCTCTCTCTCTCTCTCAGTTACAATCATAACTTTATAATACTATTTGGAAACATGGCCCTTATCATTTGACAAATGAAAATGTTCTTGACAAGTCTTGGTAAAAAATGAATTGTTTTAGTCCCTGTCATATTTCTTTTGTGCAATTTGTTTCAATATAGTTGTATTGTTAGTGACTGAGATATACACACACACATACTGTGCAAAAGTCTTAGGCCCCCTATTTTTTTCATACAAACTTTGTTATAGATTTCTATTTTCTGACTTCTGCATTAACGGGTCGGTACAAAAACATTTCCAAACGAGTTCCAAATGTTCATTGTTTTTCCAGCACAAAATTAAATGTTACAGAAAAAAGTTTGTATCTGAGCAACATATTACACAAGAGAGAACTTTTCAGATTGAAAAAGAAACCATAATGAAGGCTACTGGGTTTTGGTGCAAAATTAAGAAGCAAGTGTGACAGTCAGTGTCCAGAAGAACTGTGGCTGGTTCTGTAAGACGCTCCGGAAAACCTACAGCTCATTTCCTTATCAAACTGCTCTCATTGGACCTGAGACTACCTTTTTTTTTTTTTTTAAGCAAAGGGTCGTTGCACACCACATACTGACTTTGTTTCATTTATTATGGCTTACTGCTACTGTTTATAGTATTTTTTGACGTTGAAACATTTCATTTCATGATTTTTCAAGACATATATACTAGTTATATACTATATAAAGTTGTACACAACACTACTGGGGGTGGCACGGTGGTGTCGTGGTTAGCGCTGTCGCCTCACAGCAAGAAGGTCCGGGTTCGAGCCCTGTGGCCGGCGAGGGCCTTTCTGTGCGGAG
>JANZLB010000020.1:22011322-22026105 GCA_026167865.1 Notarius quadriscutis
TTTCAAGAATCTTCAAGCAAGTCCAGTTGCTCTCTTCTACCAACCACAGTTTACTATGCATGTACCTGGATGACTGAACATCTTCACAGATATCCTAGAGTTTCATGGGGCAAAGTGAAACATGATTTAGACCATAGCCACATCATGCTAAAATCTAAATGCAGATACAGATATTTGGGACCCTAAACAGATACAGATAGTGGAATTGGGTTCTATGCCATCCCCTGGCACATTGAACTTACTCCTTCTTTCTCATGAGTCAGTCATAAAGTGACATCCTCGCACATGATAACACTTGTAACAGCCACAGCAGGCTCGAGAAGGTGAGCAGAAAGTATCTTTATCATTTCCATGACTATATATTAACAACGATAGGAAGACTAATATAATGACTTAAAAAACAAAAGTAAAAGCAAATAGTATTGCTTTCTAACTTCTCGGATAATTACACCAGTGTGTCTATTGTTTCTGCCCTAGACACAGGCTTCACCCACTGATCAACTGTCAGTCAGCTTCCTTGCTTCAGCATGTATCATGTTTCGTGATTAAAACTGAATATATTTTCACCCGTCCACCATGTGTTCATCTATCTCTTTGTGTCTGTGCTGAGTTTGCCCTGTCTTACCCCCGTCTGCCAGAGGAGGGATCTACAGGGGGAAAAATTTGCCCAAGCAAAGTGCTATGGCATCCTAGCTCTTTATTTCCCCCAGTCACATTACCATCCAAAGTTTTCGCCTTCATAATCTAAGCGTTCGGCTCCAAGAACCGTATGAATGATTTTTTAATTCTCTCCCAGCACTCTGTTTCACAGCGCTCGTCTCCTTCTGTCTCCCCATGCTCCTTCCCTTCTCTCCACTGCCCATCGCCCCCCCCAGCCAGGCATTTCTCTCACATTTCAAAGCAGCACCTAGGCCGTGGTTTGTGAGATCTGACCCTCGTTCACTCATCATCACCCATCATGCCCTCTCCAACCATCCCTGAATTTCCATCTCACTCTATCATGCACAGTTCTGCTCTCTCGCTCACTCTCTCCCTGCTGCCAGTCCTCCCTCCCTCCTTTCCTCCGTCTCTCTCTCTCTCTCTCTCTCTCTCTCTCTCCAGGCCCCCTGTTGCTGCCTGCTACCCTGAGCCGTGGTGTCGAGTTTGGCTAGAGTCGAGAGGAGCAGCTGGGCCAGGCTAACGGGGAATGATAATGACCTCAGAAATCTGCTCCTCGCTCCACAACAATAGGGTGCTCAGTCTAGTGGAAAATTGTGTTCATCAGCTAGCTCTGCTCTCTTACTAATTGACATTGCCAAATATTTTAAGAACAATTGGAATGCACGGACGCAAAAAATGAAGATCTTAATCCGTGGACTCTTTTTTCCTTCCTGCTCTGACCACTTTAGCCCTCTCCATCTCTCTTATTTTGCCTTGGATTAAAAGATAAATATCACGAAAAATCTGGAATAAAAAGAAGAGGCAAACTTTTCATGTCATTATCTGCCTCATGTCAGTGTTGTGATGTTGACACAAAAGGCTTTTTTATGTGGCCTGTCAATGGTGTTAGGAGAGAGAGAAAGACAGACAGAGGGAATGAGAGGGTGGAAAAGGAGAGAGATACTCATCAGTGCATGATGAATGCCCTCCAACCCCCACCCTCAAAACCCTGTCCTGTCCTATCCAACACAGCATGGCTGTGGGAGAAAAGGCAATCTGTGACAAGTGTATCTTTCTCTAAATACTAATCCTTATGACGTTCGTCTTTTTTATTTATTTATTTATTTTTTTAATGCTCGAAAAATACAGAGAGAAAGTGAGAGAGAAGAAGAGACTTGGAAAGACTTAGCCAGAGGAGGGGGTGAAGAGAAGGGGAAAAGGCTAAAGGAGGATTCTTCTGTCATGGTATCATATGCCTGGTCCTCCATTTTTAATGAGGCAAAGGTCAATGTATTCACTTGCTCTTTCACACGAAAGACACCCCAATCATGCCCAAGTTAACTTGTTCAAACAAAGCACCCTCCTACCGGATCCACCATTTGTATGCGTTAGTTTTTATGAGAGAGGAAAACGACAGGCAGAGAGAGAGAGAGAGAGAGAGAGACTCATTCCAGAGGAATTCAGCTCTGATGGAGTCAGACAGCTGTCACCCTCCCGCTCTCCAGTCAACATTCCCATCACAGGCACAAAAAACAGCATGCCATCCTGCCATTCGGCAAATAGTTTCAACTTTCGTGAAAGGAAACTCAGTGTCAACAACAAGGCTTTGGTGCTACAGTGGACTGAGTGACCAAAAGATTTGGATAAACCCTTTCACCGAGCCAAGCACAGCACCCTGTAGCACACAGGGTTAATACACAACACACAATTTCCCAATTAAAGCAATGACACCTTCCAAGCCTGCTGAAGAGATGTCATACTGATGCATTTAAAATATTAATATTCAAACAGGCTGCCTACCCCAGCACAGCATCCTTCTGTTACGGAAAGATAAATATTATGTTTTAATTATAAAAACATAAAACAGAAATGGAGAGAGTGATGAAAAAAGCCTGTCCTTGCCAAGGAGGCTTGTACGGGAGAAAGGTAAGCAATGTTTTGGCAAAGACATGGAATTAAAATCTGGTTGGTATACTACATGCAGTTTACTTTCTCCAACCTGTTCTTCTCTCTCTCTCTCCACTACATTGCTCTGTGTTGTCTCCATAACCAAGCAGGGAATCCTAACAGGATCATTAAGACATAAAACAGACTGATAAATGTTTCATAAGGACTGCCCGGTGACAGCCTCAAAGGAGTACGGGCAGTACAGAGAGACAACACTCTCAGCCTTGCTTTCATATACACTTTGGAATACAATTGGAAATTTAAATATATTGGGGAAAAAAAGAATGCTAATTTCCACGATGGGTAATATTTACAAATTGAGTCTAAAAAAGAGAAGAAGGAAGGATAAGAAAGAAATATCGAGTGGAAATGAGAGATAGAAACCAAATGAGCTACTGAGGGGGAAATAAATTGGCCTTTTATATTGTTCAAGCATGCACAAAAATACTAAGCCTACATTTATCCAAGGCGTGTCAATCAGGCAAGCATTCAGACAATTAATGCGCTGAATGGAGCTTTTATCATTTAAGGACACCAGAGCCCTGACCTACTGTACTGAAATATAGCAGCATAATGAACTCGCCTCACACATTATGACATCTTTTCACTTTTTTGTAACACACCATCAAAAAAGGAAAGAAAAAAGAAAGAAGGAAAAAGGGAAAAAATGGCATCATCCATGAGACAGATTTAAGCAGGTAAAGAAAATGTGTGATTGAGAGACAGAGTCAAATTCAAGTGTTTGGCGGGGGGAATATAAATAAATAAATAACATGAAGAATAAGAGCAGACCACAACAGAGTAAAATGCAGATATTAAATATAAACAGTAAAAAAAAGAAATAAATAGGAAGCAATAGAAAAAGTGCCAGGTTTCAATGTGTGATAATAAATTTATTTCCCTTTATATACCTTTACAATCAATATATAGTACAATATTACAAAATACAGTATAATATTGCCAGACCACCACTGTAAATACAAATCTTGTTCTTAGTGACTTGCCTGGTTAAATACTGTAAATGGTTAAATACTTAATAAATAAATAAATAAATAGTGTGCCGTAATATCACATATTGTTCTATCCACATTCACTGGATATGAGCAAGCGTGCACTCTGATGGGCTACTCTACTACTAGTCTATCAGCTCATATACCATGAGTAGAGAAAAACAAAATGGCAGAGCACATCAAGTCAGACATATCACTTTATCAAGTATTTAAAAGAAACAGAAATAGCTAAAAGAATATAGTTTTTCTTCCCCCTCCACTATCTCCTGTTGCACACTTCAGCCCAGTCAGTGGCCATAATGCACCTTTAAGTTGGTTTGCCAACCACCAAAAAACCCAAAAGAAGAAGCAAAAAATGGCAGAGCATGTTGCTGAATCAACCAAGGATGAAATAAAAACTCTACTCGAAAGCAAAAACCCCAAAAGATACAAAAAAGCAACAAAATATGTAATGAAAGTATTTGATGGTAAGAACATCTCTTTTTTATTTTTCAAGAATTATTATTATGATATCATTTTTCATAAATTGCTACCGTCATTTCGCCGGTTTGTTTACATTCTAAGCGGAAATGATTTTGTCGGACGTTTTGTACAAAGTTTTTATTCATCGAATTTGCAAAAAATAACAATAAAAATGCTCTGTTTCTCAAAATCCAGTGAATGTGGATAGAATAAAACAGTTATTCCACTCAATCTCGTTGGATATGGCTTATATCCAACTCGGTGTTACGCACCTCATCGGCTATCAGCTCATGTACGACTTGATTTTGTGGAATAACTGTTAAATACATGTACAGAGTAATAATTCTGACAACTAGTGATCATATAGTTTACAGTCTGATCTGTTTGTTTTCATGTTATGATAATCGAAGCTACAATACACCACTTGCTTTACACAGGAGTTGATTGCTTTCTGGAGGACTTTGTTTTACCTCTACCACAGCAACTTATCAATGTTTACAGGTGTGAAGAACATAATGTTGTAATTTTCATCCATTTATACCCACATTTAATGTTGTAGAATGGTTGCGAAAGAAGTTACTCTCTGCTACATTTTAAATTACAGCAAATTATCATTAACTACGTTATGAAAACAAGTCTCTGTCAGTGAGTTATATAGTAATGAATGAACCAGTGATTTGTATTACAGCGTCAGAGCTGCTGTTATTTAACAACTATTCGCTGAAGGTGAAGTGAATATCAGTGAATTATAACTGAGACGAAGTTGAAGTTATTTTTCACTGATAATCACTGAACCTGAGGCAGATCATTGTTTTAGTTTAAATACATAGGTGATTATTTAAAAAAAGTATTAAAAAATGTATTTCAAACTTCAAAAATGCCATGCAAATGTAATAAAGGTATTGCACAGACTTGTCACTTATCTACGCCGACTCACATAAAATACTTTGTTTTGAAATCGATAAAATAAATCACAAGTCCACCTTACCTTTGAGTAGTTTTAGACCAAACTTTGTTGCACCTTTAGTGCTTTTAGGAACAAAATTTTCTTTAATTCTTCCTCACGTATCGTGATGAAGTGATTGGCCGCCATTTTGCCGAGTCGCTTGAGGTGATTGGTCGAGAAATTCGGATTATTTCTCGATAATTAGCACACACTATTTTCTATAATCACCTCCGTATTTATCCTAAAGGCAATTAATGAACATTTTCTGACCAGTCAGAATTAAGATTTCAACAGAGCTTTGGAAAAAGTCCTAAATAATGGAATTTGAATTTCTGAACTGTGAAGTCCAAGTATGGAAGTCTTATGCCAGGATCAGACTCACGAATCAGCCCAATTTTGACACGATTTTGTCATGGCTGACAAATTTCCAGTGTTGGGCCCAATTATGAACATCACACATGACAAACAGGCCTTGTAGGCCTTGACATTATCGAAGAACAGCGATGTGGCATCTGGGATGCCTCATGACACCCTGACAAAAGGTCTACCTTGTCAGAATTTTTTTTTTTTTACCTAGTTTGATAACTCCTCTGATGTGTTCCTTGAGAGCCATGATTGACAATATCATGACCCTCCTCCCTGAGAACACACAAGGACATGAATGATGATTGGTCAAGGTCAGACTTGTAGTGTTGCCAGTCTCCCGACCAAGACACGGCAAGAATTTATGGCACTATGATTGCTTAATGTGACATGGTGTCCATCATGAATGACAAAACTATCGTGTAGTCTGATCTTGGGATTAGAAATATTATAATATCGGAGTGTGTACAGCAGTATATTTGCTGTTTACAGTGTTTATGTATAGTTTAAAGGTTTACTGGGAAATACAACCCTTTTTCAGGGTAATGGGAGAAGAAATGCCAAGATCATGACCAGTGATGATGCATTAGTTCTTAAAAAGGGCATGAAGTTCTGAGGCTGTATATATAATGTGCACTGTAGGGATGGAACTGAATGTAAATACATTATCTGGATTGACCATATAATGTGTCCTAAATAGATGCACATACATTATATTAATAGGAGGCACTTATTTTATTTTTTTTTTTAAAACTTGCCAGAAAGGTACACGTGGCATCGAGTTGAGGCTAGAGGTGTGCATCAGGACTGGAATCCTGTGGAACACAACAGAAGTGTTGTGTAAGCGGGAGGATTTTGCTTTCATGCAGGCATGAACAGCAAGGACAAACAAAGACCATGTCGTGGCAATGTGTTCTAAGCATTTATGACATGCTGACAGTGCTGGTATTTCTGCCTCTGGGTATTTCTCTATGCTTTCCAGGGGCACAATGCAAAAAAAAAAAACATTCCTCATTCAGCCAGACTTAGGTTTTAAATACGAATATGGATATTTGGAGCACTAAAAAAAGATACATCGTATAAAGATACGAATAGTGGCATTGGGTTACACCTCTACTGCATTCTATGACCCTGTTTACACTTGGTTTTAAAATGTGTCTTAGGTAACCAGATCACAAGTAGATAGCTGAGACACATCACTGTTTACACCTGTGCCTATCGTGTGTCTCCAAGGTGTCCAGCTGACTACTGGTGTTCAGGTTTCATTACTGCCTACATCACATTTACTGTTATGTCCTTGAAGGGGACACATCAGGACGCACTAGCATTTACGCTGCAAAAGATACGCGGTCAAACGTGTCCCAGAGAACCTTGGCAAGTGGTTTGATTGAATGTGTCTTGAATGGGTCTTGGTAGTCATTTACGCTTGCATTTAGCGCTGTCCACTTGTGATCCGATCGCCCAAGACGCATTTTAAAACCAAGTGTAAACAAGGCCTTGAAGTAACCGTGCACAGTAGTTTTGGCTTTGTATTCCAGCATCGTAGATGATGTTGCTAATCTGTTTTTGTCATTAATTGCAAATAATTTTAACCAAGTCCCCTTTAAGATGATATTAGTATCTATAATTAATTACTTACTGTATTATCTCCTGACATTCTTGTATCAGAGAACATTCAGAAAGGTCTGTATTTTTTTTTTTTTACAACCCCAATTCCAAAAAAGTTGGGATGCTGTGCAAAATGGAAATCAAAACAGAATGCGATAATTTGCAAATCATGGAAACCCTATATTTAATTGAAAATAGTACAAAGACAGCATATCAAATGTTGAAACTGAGAAATGTTGTTGTTTTTTGAAAAATATATGCTCATTTCCAAGTTGATATCAGAAACATTTCAGAAAAGTGGGGACAGAAGCAACAAAAGACTGAAAATGTTGTGTAATGATTAAAAAAAACCTAATTTGTTTAATTGGCAACAGGTCAGTAACATGATTGGGGATAAAAAGAGCATCCCAGAGGGGCTGAGTCTCTCAGAAGTAGAGATGGGGAGGGGATCACCACTCTGTGAAAGACTGCGTGGGTAAACAGTGCAAAAATTTAACAATAATGTTCCTCAACATAAAATTGCAAAGAATTTGGGGCTCACATCATCTATGGCACATAATATGCAAGAGACAAGACTGAAAATTGACATTGGATGCCTGTGATCTTCAGGCCCTCAGGCGACACTGCATTAAAAGCAGACACGTGTCTGCAGTGGAAATCACTGTATGGGCTCAGGAACACTTCAGAAAATCACCGTCTGTGAAAACAGTTCATTCATTACTGTATTTAAAAATGCAAGTTAAAACCATATATAAACAATATCCAGAAATGCTGCCACCTTCTCTGTACCTGAACTCTTTTATGATGGACTGAGGCAAAGTGGAAAATTGTCCTGAAGTCTGATGAATCAAAAGTAGAAATTCTTTTTAGAAATCATAGACACCACGTCCTCCAGGCTAAAGAGGAGCAGGACCATCTGGCTTGTTCTCAGTGCACAGTTCAAAAGCCAGCATCTGTGATGGTATGAGGGTACATTAGTGCGCATGACATGGGTACCTTGTAGATCTGGGAAGGCATCATTAATGCTGAATGATATGTACACATTTCAGAGCAATATGCTGCCATCCAGACAAGATGTTTTTCAGGGTAGACCTTCCTTCTTTCAGCAAGACCACGCCAATCCACTTTCTGCACATATTAAAACTGCATGGCTCTATAGTAAAAGAGTTCAGGTGCTAAACTGGCCTGCCTGCAGTCCAGACCTGTCTCCCATATAAAACATTTGGCACATTATGAACATATTGCACTCTGACACTGGTACTCCATGTCAGCATCCTACACAAAGAGACTACAAGCTTCCTGCTCATGTCCACACCTGCTCACCCCTTCATACTGTGCATGCTGTGGATGGAGCTTCATGACTCGGTCATCTCATGGGCCAGGCAGGAAATCCTGCAATGGTCACCATACTGCCTTAAACACTGCCTTTTATGCCCGCACCTCTGCCTTACTTCCACCACTGTGGCGAGTCCAGAAACTGCAAAACAAGTGCAAATTCCCAAGGAGTACCATACACTCATGGATCTTTTCAGCAAAAAGAAAGCCAGTGGTTTTCCCCCACATGGATTATTTGACTGTGCCATTGATCTGCTTCCTGGTACCTCTCCACCTCACAGTCACATCTACCATTTGTCTCTCTCAGAACAACAGGGCATTGAGGAATACATACAGGAAGTGATTGCCCAAGGATATATTTGACCCTGCACCTCACCCACCTCAGCAGGCTTCTTCTGCATTCAGAAGAAAGGTGGGGGTCTACATCCATGCATTAATTATTGGGGGTTGAACCAGATCTCTGTGAAGTACCCTTATCCTCTTTCTCTCATGTCATAAGCCCTAGAACAGTTTCATATGGGGGTTCATATAGGGGTTCAGTGGCATTGCTTCTGTCTTTCAGTGGGTCTATATCCATGCATTAATTATCAGGGGTTGAAACAAATCTCTGTGAAATACCCTTATCCTCTAACTCTCATGTCATAAGCCCTAGAACAGTTATGCTCAGCAAAGATGTTTACCAAGTTCGACTTCCGGAGTGCCTACAACCTTATGCACATCCGCTTTGGAGACGAGTGAGAACCCACCTTTAGTACCACCAGCAGACACTACGAATATACAGGCATGCCATTTGGGCTCTTTGGTGACCCTTCTGTCTTCCAGTGTTTAATCAATGATGTGCTCAGAGACATGCTGGGGAAATCATTATCATGATTCATGATTGCCTACAATGATGACATTTTGATCTACTCCCCATCACTGGAGGAGCACATTTCACATGTCAAATTAGTCCTTTCATGTCTGCTTGAGAACCAGCTTTATGGCAAGGGAGAAAAATGTGAATTCCATGTCACCACCATTTCCTTCCTGGGGTACATTATTAGTCCTGAGGGGGTCACCATGGACCCCTCCAAAGTCACTGCTGTCTTATCCTGGCACACTCCACAAACTGTCAAAGACCTGCAATGTTTCCTGGGATTGGTCAACTTTTACTGGCACTTCATATGGGAGTTCAGTGGCATTGCTACACCAGTAACATTTCTCCTCAAGAAGGGGGCCAAGAAAATGGCCTGAACCCAATGGCTAAAGGTGCCTCCAAAGTTCTGAAGAACACATTCATATCAGACTGCGCCTCAAGCACCCAGAGCCAGAACAACTATTCATGGTGGAGATGTATACCTCCGATACAGGACTTGGTGCTGTGTTGTCTCAACATTTCATTGAAAAACCTAAATTGCACCCAGTTGCCTTCTTTTCAAGGAAACTGTCCCCAGCCAAACAAAACTATAGTGCCATCAACAGAAAACTTTTAGCCATCAAACTGGCTCTTGAAGAGTGGAGGCACTGGCTTGAGGGTGCCAAGTATCCATTTATCGTTTTCACAGCCCATAAGAACTTAAAGTACCTTCATACTGCCAAGAGGCTGAACCCAACACAAGCCTGATGAGCCTTCTTCTTCACCCGAGTTAATTTCACTTCGTCCACCTGTCCTGTCTCCTGCAATACTAAAGCCAACTCTGTCTCACCAACATGGCTCGCATAAGCCTGAACCCTCATCTGAACCCATTCTGCCTCCCTCTTCTTTCATAAATGCTATAACCTGGGAGTTTAACTGGGAATTACCCCACATATTACCCTGTCATATTCATGCTGGGTGTCCAGCCAATTACAGGCATGTTCCTTCATGCATCAGGTCTCGTCTCATCACCTGAGTTTATACCTCTCCAGCCACAGGCCAACCAGGGGTTCACTGTACTTACCAACTCCTATAAGTCAAGTATTATTGGCCTTGCATGATCAAATTGTTCACTGTACTTACCAACTCCTACAAGTCAAGTATTATTGGCCTTGCATGATCTCTGACATTAATAAAATTGTCTCTTCTTGCTCTGAGTGTGCTAAAACCAAAGTTCCCAGGTCACTGCCAGCAGGCAAGCTTACCTATTCCTCAGTGTCCCTTACCTACTCCTCAGTGTCCCTGGACCCACATTGTGGTGGACTTTTTGACTGATCTCCCAGTATCTCAAGGGCAAAACACCATTTTGGTCATTTGTGACTGTGCGTCTTGTTTCCAACACCTGGTGCTTCTACCCAGTCTACCCACAGTCTTTGAAACAGCAGAACTGTTGTTCAACCATGTGTTCAGAAACTTTGTTTTCCCTGAGTACATTGTCAGTGATCAGGTGTCCAGTTCACCTCTCAAGTCTGGAAAACTTTCATGGACAAACTGGGCACTACCATGAGCCTCACCTCAGGATACCATCCCCAAGCCAATGGCCAAGTGGAGTGCTGATCTCCTGATTTGTTCACATTTCTTCATATATAATGCACAGACAACCAAGAAGATTGGTCATGTTTACTCTCTTGGGCTGAATACAAAGACATGTTCAAAGACATGCAGTTAGGTTAACATAGGATGGCCTTGGGCTGAAGTGCCCAAGAGTGGCGGCGCATACGTATGCAGCAGCTTTGCTCTCCTGTGATGAACCAAATTTTGTTGTACATTTGTGCAGTGACAATAAAGGCATTCTATTAATATGCACAAAACTTCTTGCAGTACTCTGCTACCCAGCTGACACCATTCCAGTGTTGTCCCATGGAACAACACCCCCACAGATCTGCCAGCAGTTCACAACTGGGTCCAAAGGAGCGAACACGTATGGGAAGCCGCCTACTAATGTATCAACAGGGCCATGCAAAGACATGAGATAAATGCTGACCGCAATTAGGGAGAGATCCCTGAATACCAGCCCAGGAATAGAGTTTGGCTGGCTACCAGGGATCTTCAGAATTTGACTGGTTGTCATAAATTTAAACCTCACTACATTGGTGCCACACACCCTGGCAAAACCTGGTCCCTGTCCCAGAGGTCGCCCTCGTACACTTTCAGTTCCCAGAGGGAGCCCTTTGTGGGGGTGGGCTCTGTCACATCCACTGCCTGTTCTTTGTCACCTGCATGTTCATTCAGTGCACTACTCATCCCGCATTACAACTCCCATCATGCTCCATGCTGTTCCCTGTCACCTGAGTATTAATTATGGACACCTGTTCTCAATCACAGCCATGCTACTTAAGAACTCTGCGCGTGCACACACACACACACACACACACACACACACACTGCAAAGTATTGTTCTAGCTTATCTGTTCATTACCAAGCCATTTTGTTTCTGCCTGTTATCACTGTGTTTGACCTGTGCTCATTTTATGAGTTCAGTTATTTGGATTATCCTGTTTATGCCTTTTTGCATATCAGTTGACCTGTGCCTGTTCTTTGACTACAGTTCTGCCTGCTGTTTTGGATTTGTCTGACTGTTGGAACTTTCATTAAAACCCATCTCAACTACACTCAATCTTCTCATTCCAAGCTTGGTTTTCATGACACACCATGTTCCATTTAGTTTTTTTTTTTTTATATTGTATATGAGTTAATCTCAAACAATTAGAATATCATGCAGAAGTTCATTTTTTGTAATTTAATTCAAAAAGGTAAACTTTCATATATTCTATATTCATTACATGTAAAGTTTCAAGCCTTTTGTGTTTTGATTTTGATGATTATGGCTTATAGCCCATGAAAATTAGAAATTTAGTATCTCAACTTATTAGAATATTTCCTAAGATCAATCAAAATACATTTACAATACACAAATATCTAACATCTGAAAAGTATGTTCATTTATACACTCAATACTTTGTTGGGGCTCCTTTACTGTTAATTATTACATCAATGTGGTGTGGAATGGAGGTGATCAGCCTGTGGCACTGCTGAGGAGTTATTGAAGCCCAGGTTGCTTTGAAAGCAGCCTTCAGCTCATCTGTATTTTGGGTCATGCGTTTCTCATCTTCCTCTTGACAATACTGCATAGATCCTTTATAGGGTTCAGGTCAGGTGAGTTGGCTGGCCAATCGAGCACAGTAATATCATGGTCAGCAAACCATTTGGTAGTCATTTTGGTACTGTGGGCAGGGGCTAATTCCTGCTGGAAAAGGAAATCAGGATCTCCATAAAGCTTCTCAGTAGATGGAAGCATGAAGCACTCTAAAATCTCCTGGTAGATGGCTGCATTGACTTTGGACTTGATAAAATACAGTGGAGAAAACCAGCAGATGACATGGCACCCCAAATCATCACAGACTGTGGGAAACTTCACACTGGACTTCAAACACCTTGGATTCCGTGCCTCTCCACTCTTCCTCCAAACTCTAAGACCATGATTTCCAAATGAAATGCAAAAATTACTTTCATCTGAAAAGAGGACTTTGGACCACTGAGCAACAGTCCAGGGGTGGGTTTCCTGAAAGCCTCTTAAGGCTGAGTGTCTTCAAGCGCCTCTTAAGATCCATCATCAAGCTAACATGGTTTTCCTGAACAACATTATAGCCAAAGTAAGACTTTAGTTTGCTCTTAACTTATGATGGACCTGGACCATTCTTTCACAACAAAGAGTGTCTCAATCACAGCTGAAAACACAGAATATGCATACACCTCTGACAGACTCTCACAGTCAATGGGCGGAAACTGGTGTTGAATCTGCTGCTGGTGTTAAATTATTTTTCTTGTACATTACATCAAGTTACTTATTAAGTAAATATACATCTAAAATTATGAATATATATTCAATATGTTATGGAATTACGTATGGAAATTATAATGTCTCATGGATATCGCCACATTTTAATCAAATTTAACTCCATTAGGCAAAAGATTATCTAATTTAGTGTCATAAATGAGACATATTTCTGCACCTGTTACGGTACTTTGCTTGTGTGTGTGTAAGGGCAAAACATTACAGATTGCTGTACCTGTCACACTGTATACATATATAAGGACAAAACATTGCCAACTTGGCATTGTGGGTAACAGTTCAAATAATCATAGTGAATCATCCAGTGAATCCTGCAACTCACTCACAGGCAAAGAAATGCATGCTGGCCAAGCAATACCAATACTGCCAGATGAAATGCAGAAATAAGGCTTCATTTTAATCCACTGGAATACTCCAGTGATGAAGCCATTCAAGAGAGGTACAGGCTACCCAGAGTTGAAATCCTGTCTTTGGAAACTCTCATAAGAGTACAGTTGCAATGAGCTACTCATCACAACTTTTCCCTCACCCCAACAGTCCAGCTTCTGACAGTTCTGCGGTACTATGCCCCTGGGGGGTTCCTGCAGATGATTGGGGAGGGCCATGGCCTCAGTGTGGCTGCTGTGTCTAACGCTGTGCACTCAGTAACAGCAGCACTCCTATGCAACTGCTACACTTTCATCCCATTTCCAAGGTTGCGGAAGGAGATCCAGGAAACCAACCAGGGCTTCTATTGGCTCACAGACCCAGGAATTCCTCAGGTCATAGGAGCTATAGATGGCAACTTGATCCCCATCTGGCTGCCATCCTCTGATGATCCTGTCTTCTGATGCAGGAAATGATATGCTGCCCTAAATGTGCAGGTGTGTGTGATGGCCATAGTGTGATCACTGATGTTGTTGTCAAATGGCCTGGCAGCACACATGATTAATTCCTATGGGCAAACTCATCTCTCTGCACCCTGGTCAGCAATGGGGAATTTGGAGGTGGCTGGCTAATTGGTAATGGTGGTTATCCCCTCCGTGCCTTCCTTTCACCCCTTTTGGCAACCCAAAAAGTGAACCAGAGCAGAGGTACAACACCACTCTTGTTGAGGCCTGGAATGTGATGGAGCAGATCATCAGGATGTGGAAAACGTGATTCTGCTGCATCCACAGATCCTCAGGTGGCCTCAGATTCTCCCCAACCAGAAGCTGTGCAGTGGTGGTGGTCACTGCAATGTTATATAATATTGCAGACAAGGCCAAAGCACAGGTTCCAGCTATGGAGGAAACTGAGGAGCAGGAACAACATGTGGTGCCACAGTCAAGAGGTGTGATGTACAACATCAGGCAGGAGTTGATGCCAGAAGGCAGTTCATTTTGAATGTTTTCAGTTAAATTATTTAACCTGCCTCAGACAATAACATTTTGTTTCTGTTATTTTGACTGGTTTCTTTACTCCCATCAATGACTATTTGCAAACTATTTTCACTTCAACACTTATGTCAGGTTGAGGTTACTTTATTTGCACCCATAGATAGATTTGGTTCTCAGTTAAAAATAAAAGGTATCCATTGACAGTTCAGACACCACAGAAAACAAGAGATCAAACAAGATAAAACATGATAAAAGATAAAGTGCTCCAGTGCTCATCAAAATGATAAATATAAATTAAAAACACTAAAATATACAACCAAACCCTAAGATGAGAACAATCTAAAAAATGGGAAAAATTATATCATGC